>CATLOP010000034.1:5000-36260 GCA_950022655.1 Alentia gelatinosa | reverse complement strand
GGGTGTCCCCCTTAAATGGGGTTTTACTGTATTTTCGGGGGGGGAGGGGTAAAAAAGGGGGGCAGGGTGCAATGTTTTTCGGGTGCCTGGGGGGGGGGGGGATTATTGTATAATAAATATTGTCAGGGGACCTATTTGGTAACTTGGGGGGGGGGAGGTGGATAATTTTACGTAAATTTTCAATTTTTACATGGGGGGATTTATACAGAAATACCTAATCTTTGATAGGGGTTTTTTTTAAGAAAAACAAATTTCTAGGGAAAAATATATAGGGAAAATATTTCAGTTGCTCCTGTGATGGGGCAGGGGATGATTGTTTTTATGGTGTGCTGTAACCAAGTTAAGCACAAAGTATTGATGTTTTAAGATGAAAGTTTATTAAAAAGATATTAAAAGGTTGTTTTATTAAATATGGAAAATAGGATGTAAAATGTTGTATACGTATAAGTATTGAAACATGACGTATCACTAATATATGTATGGTTTGATGTATAAGTATCAAGAAGAAGAAACTATGATATCAAGTGTTTGTATTAAGTATTAGTATTTGAAGTGTTATTGTTGAGTATCAGTATAGTGTGTTACCATTGAGTGTTAGTATTGAGTATTGATATCAGGTGTTAGTATCAGATGTTATCATAAGTGTTAGTATTAAATACCAGGTGTTGGTATTGAGTATTGGTGTTGAACATCACACATCAGTGTTGAGCGTTGGTATTGAGTATTGGTGTTGAACATCACACATCAGTGTTGAGTGTTGGTATTGAGTATTGGTGTTGAACATCACACATCAGTATTGACCGTTGGTATTGAGTATTGGTGTTGAAAATCACACATCAGTGTTGAGTGTTGGTATTGAGTATTGGTGTTGAACATCACACATCAGTATTGAGTGTTGGTATTGAGTATTGGTGTTGAACATCACACATCAGTATTGAGTGTTGGTATTGAGTATTGGTGTTGAACATCACACATCAGTGTTGAGTGTTGGTATTGAGTATTGGTGTTGAACATCACACATCAGTATTGAGTGTTGGTATTGAGTATTGGTGTTGAACATCACACATCAGTATTGAGTGTTGGTATTGAGTATTGGTGTTGAACATCGCACATCAGTATTGAGTGTTGGTATTGAGTATTGGTGTTGAACATCACACATCGGTATTGAGTGTTGGTGTTGAACATCACACATCAGTATTGAGTGTTGGTATTGAGTATTGGTGTTGGACATCACACATCGGTATTGAGTGTTGGTATTGAGTATTGGTGTTGAACATCACACATCAGTATTGAGTGTTGGTGTTGAGTATTGGTGTTGGACATCACACATCGGTATTGAGTGTTGGTGTTGGACATTATATGACAAGGTATTAATCACAGCTATCTACTAAGCCACAGTATAGGCTGAACATCCTACAAGGTAGATAGCCGTGACAGAAGCGATGTTCCTTATACTACTAGCTAGCCTCTGGGGAACACCGCGCTTCTGGGAATAGACCCTCTGACGTCACTGTGACGACTGAGGGTCGGCTCTGGAGTTCCCTGGGGAAGTCCCCTCTCAGGGTGTTCCCGAATTCCCGCAGAATTAACGTAACCACGCGTGTCTCGGACCTGCGTGAGCTTAAGCGAGATTCATTCCAAATTTCCCATGATCCTTTAGAAAATGCTCATTTTCGATCTGCTCCCGAGCTGACCGTATCGTCAGTCTCTACCACCATCTCCTGCGAGTCGGACGCGTTCTGCTTGGCTCCGGATACCGGCAGAAGTGCGCGGATTCAGCAGTGAAATTATATCATATAGGAACAGCTAAGGCAACTTGCCTTACAACCTTTGGATAGTAGAAAGTGGCTTGGATTGGGACTCTCCAAGCACACGTATCCTGAAAAGGACTTATAGGAATCTGCTGAACTATCAACGTTCACTATTGAACATTATCACTTAATTAAGTGATAGGACTTCACTTATAGTTCACCCAACTTCTAACGAAACTGGATCTGTGTTTATTAGTGATTATTGGAATCTTGTGAGTTCACTCAGGACACTCTAACTTGTGGTGAGTTATGCTGCATATTACCTTGCATTGTTTGAATGTTTGTTGGGACCGTATAACTATCTCTGATCACTTTGTGAAAGAGATCACAGACTGTTTAACATGAACAACGAACATTCTAGAAGAAGATAATGAACTTTGATTAGACATCAACTCCACATATTACGTGGTTCATATCAGACACCCTGCAAAGTCTATCATCACTCTGACTTTGGTGTCTGATATTATATGTGACTTTTAATTACTGTAATACAACTAGGCATGTCGCCTCAGGCTTATTACATGTATTACCATAATACCTTGCCATGCTATACTTGTGAAACGTTTGAACACTTCATTAAAGAATATCAAACTTACTTCAATCCTTGTTCTCATCCATGATATATAAGACACGAATATCATAGTATTTAAGAATCATTTATGATTGATACTAGTTAATAATTACCTTAATTAAAGATCTCATTAAGGTATACTCGCTGTGCGCAAGGGGTTGAAGAGTCTGGTAGCTTTGCGTACACACAGCCTAGAGTTGCTCCTACCTTCCCCACAACATTACGTAATGAAATAGAATATTAATTATAATTATATTATATCATCTTAATTAATCAATATTAATGATGAATACCTATGACTTCATAAGGTTAGCGTGAACTATGGAGATAGGCGTAATATCCATCTCTGTCATGATTACGTATTTAGTTAATCAATTATGAAATACAAATGAACGCAATCAATTAATGATTAAGCTGCGGTCATTTGTTGGTCAATTCCCTGAAGTGTAAGAGGCGAATCCACGTCCGTTTCTATGGTGTTCACCGCTAGGTGTCGACACTACAGTTCTAAGTTAATTAAGTTATTTCTGTACTTCATTTCTTGGCCACTATGTGCCGTAATTATCATCTAGAGATATTTCAGTAGTTCTTGGCATCGCCGCAAGGTGGCGTAAGATGTTATATAAAGTTCAATAAAGTTTACGAAGTCTCACACCAGACGTCACTACGTTCCCACGTAAGGCTTCTAGGTGTATACGTGTAGACTTACCACTAGTCCTCCCCATCTTAAGTATTTATGTAATAAACAATTATAATTAACCACAACTACCAGAACAATGGGGATTTATATAGGTAACTCTGTGAGGGGGGGGGCTTATTTCAATTTTTTTTTCTATGGGGGACTTTTTTAAGAAAAAAAAATTTTTTGGGAGGGGGGGTTAGGAAAATTCTTTTCAGTTGCTTCTGTGTAGAGAAGGGGGTGATATTTATTATTATTATGGTAGGGGTAAACACCGATTTTACAGTGTACGCCCATGTATACACACACAAAAAAACTACAGGGGACAATTTCGAGTCGTCAGTGTGAACGCTCGAGTACATTCTGAGCTAGACGACTCTTGCAGTGGACATTCCACCACCTGAAGACTATTGGCTGACGATCTACAGTCGCCGCGAATTTTGTCGTCCAGTGTAAACGTCGGGATAGTCTGTACCATTTGAACTGGTGCAGGTAATGAGTCCAATGCTTTGACACCACAATAGTAGGTCAATAGGAGTACCTAACTACATTTGGTGGCATCAGTTTTACAGTTGATATTGACAGCAGATCTAATAATGTATATGGCATTGTCGAGCTATTTTCCATTATATCTATTCTTGAAAGTTAGTCAAATGTGGTTGCCAATATCTCTATTGATGGCAAATTATATGCCAAAGGTTCATTTCTGACTATCACAGTTGTAGCTTATTCAGTATAATTATAGAGGTCAGGAAGCCAAACATTGAAGTCTAAATAAAGGCTGATATTGGCTTATACATGATATGGACATTATGAAAACCATAGTTATATACTGTATTTTATCAAATTCTGGGTAAATAAGGCTTTCTACAAAACATTGTAGGTAAACTTTTAAAAACAAGTCCCATCTCTTCTGAATTGTTTGATTAATGGGGTAATTTCAGGCTAAAACATTCCATTTAGTGACCTTGACCTTGGTTAAGGTAAATGGTAGTGTAAAATTTGATCTTTTGGTCAAATATGGAAGGGTTCAACATCATATAATATTGGAGATACCTTAAGATGTTCTCAATTTCAAATTCCTATAAGAATTGTTGTATTCTTTTCTATGGAATCTACCTTGACCTTTGACCTCATTGTCACTTAATGATATATGATGGGAAGACACTCCACAACATAGTGAGGTCCTGATATCACTTTTAGAAATAGGCAGTGCATGTTAGATTACAGGTATTTTGAGTCAATTTATAGAAACTACTACAATTTCCAATTGTATAGGGTCTTGGTGACCTTGACCTTGGCAAAAAATCAAGATGGTAACACCGACTGATAGTTCTATGGAGTCCCAATTGTTTTGCAAAATATCTAAGAAATCCACCAAATATTTTTTGAGAAATGAGAAGATATGTCTCAATTTCAGTGGCTTATGTTGGTCTTTTGTATGAACATATATGTTGACCTTTGACCTTGCTGTGGCTTGATGGTGCATGATGGGAATTCTATCTCTAGGGCTTTACTAGGGAATGGTGTCAGGTATCTAAATATATCATTCAAGTTAAAATACAGGCATAATAGAACAAGTTATAAAAACTATTGTAAGTCCTTATAGGAAATTGGGTGAAATTCTGGGACGAAACATTCCATTTGGTGAACTTGACCTTGATCAAAAGCAAGATGGTGACAGAGGCTGATGACTCTATGGTGTCTTAATATATTTGCCAAATATCTAAGAAATCAACTTGATACTCTCGGAGAAATGACAAAATATGTCTCAATTTCAAAACCCTATGAAATTTGATGACCTTTGACCTCAAATAGAAGGTCAAATGGACACATTTACAGACAAATGGCTACCATATCTGGAATGGCCAAAGTCTTAGCTTTCATTTGATACAATAAAATTGCTGCTATACTTCCATGGAACGAAAAGCCACTTTTTCAGGGGCTGGCCCCCTGACTAATAGTTATAATATGATAATGGAAGTGGTAATGTAATTCAGGTAGAAACATAGACTAATGAATGAGGAACTCTAAAATATGGAACTGTGGGGATCTCAAGAAGAATACGGATTATAGTTAACTACATGCCAGTCGTCAGAGACGTCTGGTGGACAGTAGGAGAACTAACCCACCGTTCTGCTATAGTACAGAGTGCGGGGACAGAGTCGACTCCTATTCAATAGAATGTGAATATATGTAGATCTTCAATTCACCAAGTAAGGTATTTCGTAGGAATCATAATTATGAATATCAATGTGAATATATTATGTTAATTAGATCGTATTATTAATTATTAAACATGGGGAGGTAAAGCAACTCTTAGGCTGTGTGTTGTATTGGCTACCAGAATCTATATTAAATCAGATCAACAGCGAGGATCATTAGGAATATTGAATAATTAACGGAAGTATTAATTAAATGATAATTAATGTAGTCAATCTTGATCAATTTCAACGTGTCTTCTTCACAGGAAAGAGGTCAACAGTAGATGAAAGTTCAAACCTTTAATAAGAATTGATTATGATTTACAATTGTTCATAAGTGTTCACATTCCTGAAGTACAGACTATCCACAATGCGTGAATGAGTCTTAGTTGACGTCTCAAGGAGAGAACAATAGACAATATTGATGATAGGGTGAGATACAAGACCCAGATTGACTAGTCTCGATCTCACACAGTATAAGGCATGATAGTATGGCATATGTCAGAGGCAAACAGATTAATAAAGTTCAGTACGGTCTCAAGTTCGTTCTGTAAATTCACCTAACCTTATCAGTCCTTATGATCAGAGTCCCTCATCTCCAGATGATGTTGAGTGAAGATGTGGAGCAGTGATGTTGCCTGATGTTGACTGCAGAAGGTGTATCGCCTGTGGATGTCATGGTGAGCATGAATGAGTCCCTTGTCCATGCTCACATCGCACACTGATACCGATCTGGCAAAGTTGGTGTACCTTTGCCTATACAGATGAATTGTGCTGACACTGCATGTTCTGTGCTCGGACAGAGAATCGTGCAGAGGTGTTGTCAGCTTCAAATCTTCATGGAGACTCTGCTCACTAGCGCTCACTATTAGCTCCAGGCACCGCCCACATAGCAGGAGGCCTCTCATTCCGCTGACATGGTGTCCCTACGTCACGAGGGTGTGACGTATGCACACGGAGGCATTGGCGTGTGCATGACTCACTACCGTGTGCCCTCTGCCAATATTCACATATACCGTAAACTCAAGAATACTCTCAGTCTAGTTACTACATTTATAAAACCTTATTACAGGAACCTTTGATATATTGCTTGATACTCATGAACACTCATTAACACATGAACTCATTAACACAAAACATTCGGTTATAATCATATAATAAACCCTGAAATATAAATATAATTAATTTCTTAAAAACCTTTCACTTTTGATTATTTTCCACTCCCGTGCCGTATTTGACTACGGTACAGTGTACCCGGTCCTCTACTCGGCCGGGTTCCTCTGCCATAGAGCCCTCCACCATGTCGTCATTTCTCACTGGCCGCTCTCTGACATGTATGAAAACAAAACTGAATCGATAAATATCTACCCATTTATCGCATGCGCAGTGGGGACTCACGGGCAAAAAAAATGGCGGACGGATTACGTCGATTCGATTATCGCAAAATGTACCAGCGAGCTAACGTGAACAGAGGCATGTACCACAGCAAAAAGCAGAATACATTTGTGGATTACGAAATTACAGCGAACTACTGAAGGAATCACCATAAAAAGCATTAAAACTGATCTTATGGAGACTTAGAGGGTGCGTCCACCAACCACGACAGGGCTGCGACAACGGCTTTCCGACAAGCTCCACGACAGCTCTACGATTGGAAGGCATGTCGTAGCCTTGTCGTGGTTGGTGGACCATAGCTCCCGACAAGAGGCTACAACAAGGCCCCGACAGGCTGCGACACAAAGCTTGTCGGGAGGTTGTCGGGGGCCTTCCGACAAGGCTATGACAAAATCGAACATGTTCGATTTTAGAGCCTTGTCGTGGCATGTCGTGGCATGTCGGGAGGTTGTCGCAGAGGTCTACGATAGAAAATTTAGGTGGAGCTTGCTCTTCCCGACATGCCCCGACAACGCTGTCGTAGAGCTCCTCTCCTCACGACAGGGCTGCGACAAGGCACCGATTGGAAATTTCTTGTCAGCGCGTGTCGCAGCCCTGTCGTAGTTGGTGGACGCACCCTCTTAGAGGCAGTGGTTTAACCACCTGCCGCCGTATTGGAAGCAAGCCTGCAAAATGTAAACAAAGCGTTAAAATGTAAACAAACATATGTTTACGCATATATCTAATATAATTCATCTTAGTTTTTACAAATTTGTTTATGTATCATTAATGATTCTCGATACACTAGTGTGTTCCATTTCTCACTGGCCGCAATCTGACATGTATGAAAATAAAATTGAATCTATAGATATCTACACATTTATCATTGCCAACCTTCAAAATAGCTGTCTGTTATGTTATAACTGTATTTAGAGGTAGTTTTCCAGTGGAGCTTGGCTGGTTCTCAAGTCAAGCCATTTTGTTTAGTCTTCCTCGCTGGTTCCCCAACTGCACAGTGCCTCGCCTCATAACATAGGATAGCTGTTCACCCTGAATAGAGATCTGGGGTGAATACTTTTAGTGGAGGAAATCTGGGCAAATTTAGGGCCCAACCTTGAACAAATTGCAATATGAGGTTTTTCTGCGGATTTGTAGACCCAAGACTTGCCTGAACTACATACTAAAAATCTACATAAAATCCATGGGGGGAAATGCCTAAAATAACCAAAAAACAAAATGTCCACTGTTTTGCTTTATAATTATCAATTTTTGCCTCCCATTTCACATCCTTTTTGACATACATAGTAATGTGACATCTTAAATTGAAGAGCACTATCTCAATGGCCTATTTTTGTTGCTTTGGAGGGATGGTTACCATAGCAAACGAAAAAATCTTAAAGTTTTTTCTGGCCGCTAGGATGATATTTAGAGTTTTAAAGCTTTAAAAAGGGTAAACTACATACCAAGGCAGGCATATTTAATACTTTGACAATAAACACTGGTTTTATTTACAGGCAGCCATAAACCCTGAAAGATCGACCAGTGTATCTATATATCAGAGATATCAGAGATATATAGATACACTCAAAATAATAGGAAGAACAAGCCTAGTAGACCCAAAGTGCTTGCCACCCATCTCGGCTGCTGCAAAATTAAATAGCCATCAGGTTTAATTACAAGTCCAGGTTGAGCTTGGCAATGAACTAGATCCAGTAAACTATCGATGACACAGAGATAGAGACACATATGTCCCAGTAGTTAGTCAAATGCCGCCAGCGCCAGGATATCTATTCAATATTTATCATTGCTACTGCCAAGGTTACTGTAGCACTTTCCAGTGTATTTGCCTGGTAATGGGTTCTGATTGCACAAAGGCATGTAGATCTTGCCGAGGAACCAGTTGTTCAAATACTATTAAAACTACTATAGAGGGTCTTCAGCCCCACCCTACAGCTGAGATGATGTAACCACTTGAGGGGGTACTCGAGTAGGTACTTGAGAGGATGCTTGACAATAGATCTAATGAAGTTCATTCAGGAGGGTACTTGAGTGGTTCATTGTTAGTAAACATGGGACAATGGGGGAGTGTGTTTAAAGGGTACTTGATGATCTGAAATTAATAAAGTTTATTCATCATGGTACTGGAGTGGTGTATTGTTAGTAAGCAGTGGACAATATGGGATTTTGAACGGGTACTTGATGATATGAATGACAGCAGATTTAATTAAGCAGTGGGGCTGTATCTCCACCCCCTTTGTGTTCACTTTCACGACCTATTGTGTTGAGTAAACCCCCACCCCTTTTGTGATCAATACTCACTATTGTGATCTCTCACTTGAGAACTGCCCTCCTATATCAAGTTTCCATTGATGTGGGGGGAGTGCTAGTCATATAAAGAGGGAGTGGTTTTCAGTCTATTCAGTACAAGGCAGCCATGGCAGAATCAACACACCAAGTATCATTGAGTAACAGGCTACACATGGAGACAAGTCCAAAATTTATTCGGACAAATGGAATCTATAAGCGGACAGTATACATTCCAAGACATGTTGTCAACTCTAGTTTCATTCACTCAAATCTATTGGGAGATTTGAATAAGAACAAGCCAGACGAAATTGTGCTATGCACATGTGATAACTGGATAGTGGCCGGTCTCCTGCTTCAAAGGAAGGGGATACATGTGCTTCACAAAATTGAATAACTTTGGAATTACAGTGAGGTAAGCTATTTCACTTTTATTTATCGCAATTTCATTTTCAGTGTATTCATTTAGTAAGCTATTGTCATTTTCTGTATGTACTATATGTATATTATTTTTTTGCAGGTGCAAGTCGCTTAATCTGGAAGAAGCTAAATTTAATCAGATGAGAAAGTCTCTGACTGCTTACGAACCTGGGGAAGATGTGGACACTGTAGATTCGCCAATATCGGAGGACTGTATAGATTATTGAGACCAGAGGACTAATATATATATATATATATTCCAACACGAGTAAACCTGTCTATACATGAATAAAGGAAAAAAAAAAAACTATTTCCTTCTTGTGTCTTTTGTGCTGCCACCTGTCTTTTGTGCTGCCACCTGGGTATATCAACATGAATACAATACAGTTCACACTCATTAATGGACGAGATGTCGTTGCAAATACAACCCGTGCAATCTTCTACGGAATGGAACAAAAGTAACCTCAACAGTATACCCTGGTGGGAGAATAACAGTTTATTACCGTTTAAGCCATGTAGTAGCATATGTGTAAGTGGTACTACGGGGTGTGGTAAAACGCAGTGGGTGTATAAGCTGTTGAAAAATGTAAAAGGCATGTTTGCACAGGATCCACCCGAGACTATATTATACTGTTATGGGACTTGGCAAGATCTTTTTGATGACATGGAAGAAAATATACCAAACATTACGTTTCACGATGGTCTACCAGATGCTGCCTTAATGAACGATGTTGCTGTGAATGGGAAACACAATCTAATAGTTTTAGATGACCTTGGTTTCAAATTAGTGAGAAGTGCAGGGATCGAATCATTGTTTACCCAGGGGTGTCATCACAAAAAGTTTTCCGTCATATACCTTCTACAAAACTTGTATCAGAAAGGCCAACAAAGTAGAACCATTCTACTAAATACATGGTATAACGTCTTGTTTAGAAACCTTAGGGATGGCATTCTGCAAGAGGGATACCAACATGCAACTGCAAAACTCTATGGCTACTTGGTCATTGACAATTCTCCTCATTGTGATCCCAAATACAGATTACGCACTAGGATATTTCCCAACCAAGATTCGTTAGTCTATGTGCCCAGAGTATAAAACCAATGTTGCAAGCTGACACAGAGGCATTACTTAAATTGTCTACGATGAGTAAACGTCTAAAGAACAACTTTAGCCTCATTAACCTGTTGTTAGATAACATTACGCTAGTCCAGTTAAAATCTATACTAGGAACTTTGTCTAAAGACCAAGTAGATACCATTAGTGAATTGGCAGCCAACATCTTGTACAGAAACATACCAATATCCAACAAGTATAAAAAATTACTCAAAAGATACAAATCAAAGATAGAATACATAGGTAATGCTAAAACGAGCATTAATCATAGAAAGAAACTAATTACCAAAGAACATAGTTTGATAACCCGTCTTTTACATGCTGCAAAGCCAAAGCTTAAAGCCTTATTACAATGAACGTTCAAAGAATGGTACTAGTTCCTGCAGAAAAATATGAACGCATAAAGTCTGGTCAAGCACCCTCTCAAAAAACCCCAGGAGTACAAATAACGGTGGAAGAAGAAGAAGTCAAGGATTCCTCTGAACCCTCCTCCACATTGGATAAAGAGATTATACTACAGGCGATACCTAAAATGTACAAATCTAAAGGTCTCACACTTTTGAATTGTATCGAAAAGGGAAATGTGTTATCATGGAATGATAAAGGAGAACTCGTCTTTAGAGGGAGGACCATATGAAACAGTCATATTGCAGATTTGATAAAAGGTGCAATGAGAGAGTACAAGAATTTTGACCCTGTAGGAAAGTCTGAATTTTACGAAGGTCTTGCCGAGGCAAATGTCCCTCTCTTACTAATCGACAATAGAGAAAATCGTGATTTGGTCATGAGAGGAAAGTCAGAGCCAAAGAAGAGGGCAAAGAAAAGAAAAAATCAGGTTCATCTTTGGATTAACATATAAATTACTATACTTTTTCCATCCATCCTCATTTGTACATGGAAGCCCTAATAGAGAGGAGGTACCAAAGCCCGTCAGTTCCCGGAAGTTTTCAAGGACCTGACAAGGTATATAAGAGTGCAAAACGTGATGGTATGGTGACTACAAAAAAAACAGTAGAAGATATATTAGGAGGTCAAGAGTCATACACTCTCAACAGAGCGGTAGTACGCAAGTTTCCGAGAAACAGAGTTGTGGTAGAAGGCATAGATTCACAATGGGACAGTGACCTAGCGGACCTCGCTCTCTCGAGCACGAAGAACGATGGCTACAAGTATCTATTAGTGATGATAGACATATTCAGTCGGTACGCCTGGGTTCGCCCTCTCAAAACAAAAACGGGCAAAGAAGTTGTCAAAGCTATGGCGTCAATCTTCAAAGAGGGTCGCAAACCAGCCGTCCTGAGGATGGACGGAGGGAGAGAGTACCTGAACAATATAGTCAAGACGTACCTAGTGAGCGAAGGAATTCATCATTTCCGAACATTTAACGAGACAAAGGCCAACTACAGCGAACGCTTGATTCGTACAATCAAGAGTAAACTGTATCGATACATGGTTGCTAACAATACCCTTCGGTACATCAATGTCGTGCAAGACGTGGTCGAGAGTTACAACAACACGATACATTCGAGTTTGGGTAGACCACCGTCTACCGTATATAAAGGGAACGAGGCAGAAGTCCGCTATGATCAGTACCTACGACGTCCCAAGCGTGAGGTCAAACTGCAGAAATTCAAATTTAATCGCGGTGACAACGTGCGTCTGTCATTGATCAAGGAAAAGTTTGATAGAGAGTATGGTCAAAGGTGGTCTGGAGAGGTCTTTGTAGTAGAAACCCATTGTAAAAGAGAAGGCATCCCCGTATACACTGTAAAGGACTGGAACGAACGACCCGTAGATGGAACGTTTTACCAGCAACAACTTCAAAAAGTGAATGTGGACGAAAACAGCTTGTTCAAAATTGAGAAAATACTAAAACGAAGAAGGCAGAATGGGAGGAACCAAATTTTAGTAAAGTGGTTACATTGGGGAAAAGACTTTAATTCGTGGATAGATGCTGATACCCTAGAAAGATGAACCAGTTTTATCTGTTTCTATCCAGTACGGATTCTTCTGAATATTATATGGGCAATTGTCCGTCCAATTTCAAAGTACTCTTACCAGAACCACTACGATTAAAAGGCATGTGGACCTGTTCGCTGAGAGACATCAAATGTGTCACGACATCGGATACAGATCTATACGTCTATGCCGATATCCTTGAGGATTCCCACGTCAACAACAAGAAATTACCCTTGTTACAGTATGTACCAGGGGAACAGGGCAAGTTTGTGTGCCTCTTTGACGGATCCATGTGTCCCAGGCTTGCAAGGCAAGATATTACTATCATACACTTGTATATAAAAGACTTTCAAATGAAGAAGGAACCATTAACCGGAGAACGTACGACCTGTACACTACAATTTGAAAAAAAAATATGAGTACCGGGAGGTGGACAGCACATTTTAAACGTATGCAAGACGGGTTAACACACCCGCAATACAATGGTACGTGGAGACTAGAATGCAGAGGGTTACCAACACCCATGGCAGCAAAGAAGACAAACCGTAGTGGTAGAGTTACTAAAAAACGGAAGGTGGCCCCTACGAAACATACAAGTCCAAAGAGGAAGCATATAAAAACGTCCGTCAAACAGAAACCTAAGCAGACAGTTGGAAAACCTCAAAAGAGCAAGACCTCCAGGAAAAGACCCATCAAAAGAAAAGCAGCATTCTAATGGCGGGAAATTTGGCCCTGTTTTATAAACTTGTTATGGATCAATGTAAACGCCAAGTGGAATGGATAGAATACAGACCCTCAGGACAACTCAACTCGGAGGGAGCCATTGAGTTCCATGTGTCGGGTAACTCTTCTAGGTACATTGACCTCAAAAACACCAAGCTCAAGATCAAGGCAAAAATCTTACAAGGCGATGGAAAGGATGTTCCAAGGGCAAGGGTGTACCAGCTGCCTCGAAAGTAGGTCTGGTTAACCTTTTTCTCCAATCTTTATGGAGACAAGTCGACGTTAGTTTGCAACAACAGATTGTCTCTCCAGAGGTTGCCACTCGTTACCCTTACAAAGCCTACATCGAAACGGTGCTTGGAACCGCTGATGATCCAAAAGAATCCCAGTTGGCCTCACAACTGTACTACAAAGACCAAGGTGACCCCAGTAATGCAGATCCGA
The DNA here is from genome assembly GCA_950022655.1 of Alentia gelatinosa. Lineage (NCBI taxonomy): Eukaryota > Metazoa > Annelida > Polychaeta > Phyllodocida > Polynoidae > Alentia > Alentia gelatinosa. Next base: position 22,657 of record CATLOP010000034.1, on the reverse strand, counting down.
TAGGAGGGACAAACTCTGGACTTCTCTTGCGATCCGTGCTTACCGAAAAGAGTAAAACCGTGGACATGGAGGGCCCTTTGTTCAATGACATGTGTCAACAGGATCGTTATTTACTGGACAATGTAGCCCTCAGTGTCAAACACTGGCCTAGCAGCAACGAATTCAGACTCATGAGTTCTAATCCATCAGCTGACTATAAAGTCGAAATCAAGGAGGCTGTTCTCAAAGTGTGTATGGTCGAAGTGAGCCCTGAAGTGAAAGCCGCCCATGCCAATACCATCAAGAGGGGACCTGCTTTGTGCTACTATAACAGGACAGATGTCAAGGCCTATGCCATTGCCAAGGGCCAATTCGGCACCACCATCGAGGACATGTACCTAGGGGATGTCCCTTCTAGACTCGTCATAGGAATAACCGAATCTGCTGGGTATAACGGAGACTATAAAAAGAACTGTTTCAACTTTACCAACCACAAATGCAACTTTGTAGGATTTTACGTCGATGGCAAATCGGTCCCTGCTGCACCGCTCACACCAAACTACACCAATGCTAACTACATGTCATCATACATGACTCTGTTTCCTAATGATTACAAGGCTGGTAATACCATTACTCGTAGTGAATATCCCAATGGATATTGCCTATACGTGTTTGACATTAACCAGACCCGTTGTGAAAAGTATGGTGGGCAAGTGCAAAAAGGCCGCACATGTTTAGAGATTAAACTTTCCGAGGCATTGGCAGAACCGGCTACAGTTGTAGTCTATGCATTATTTCCAGGAGTCATAGAAATTGATGAAAATCGTAACATTGAGATTTGTTAATGTAATTTGTGTTTGAATAAAATGAATGAAAAGATATAAAGCTTGTTCTCGTTATTTATGACTCGATATACAGATAAAACATTTGAATATATTACAAGACACTATATACAGATACAACTTTTATTTACAATCAAATATATTCGACACAATATTTACAAGACACTATTTACAATCAGATATAACTTTTATTTACAATCAAATATATTCGACACAATATTTACAAGACACTATTTACAATTAGATATAACTTTTATTTACAATTATACAAGACACTATTTACAATTAGAATCACCACCTACAAATAGGTCTATTTTATAAACCTTACAAAATGTCCATGTTTTTGAACTTATGTTTTTAAATTTCCCTAACCCTAACTTTTTTTCTGGATAGTTTAACCTTATTATGTCTTTATAAACCTTACTTACTTCATCATTTTCAATGTCCTGCAACAACTGTCTCAAGGCGTCATCATCCATATAGGCCATCTAGAAAATGACAAGGATATAAATAAATAGAGGCTGACTGAGCATACATGTATGGGAATAACAGCAATGACATTTTATAGGTCAGAAAAGAGATACATAGAAAAATGACTCACCTTATTCACAGCCTCAATATCCTCAATCTATCCACACACACACACTTTCACAGGGAAAGGTGAGTATTCAGTCCAGTCTGCCAGCAGTGTGCTCTGTATGCAATCCTGGTCTGAACTGATGACTGTCCTCTGACCTGTACCCCTTTTTGTACTCTCCCAAACCAATAATGTTGTGACATGTGTGTCCTTTCATCTTCCCCTACAGTATTGATTATGACAACACAGTACACTTGTCAGTGTGTAGCAAATCCGTTTTTTAAAATAACATTAGACAACCTACAGAATCCACTATCATTTCACAGAGTACTTGGGTACAGAAATGCCATATTGTCTGTCTGAAATTCCGTTTTTTTTAAAAATTAATATCAGATAAACCCTGCTACTATTATCTCATAGAGTACTAGAGTACAGAAACGCCATACTGTCTGTCTACACTCATCCCATACACAGGGAGTGAGGGGTGATTAAATTGAAGCTGATGTAACAGTTGGTAAACCATATGTTCATTTTGTTTGACTGATTTAAACTGAATTTAGAACACTGATATTATTTCTTACTTTTTTTTCTGTGTATTTTAACTATTCTGAATCATGATGGATTTCAATATGAGGGATTAATGTGTGGTAACTGGTGACACTGACACTAATCCCCTACCCCCTATATATGCCTTAAGAGGCGCCTCCCTGCTTCATTTCCATCTCCAGTACCAGAAACTTCATTTCCAACACCAGCACCAGAAACTTCATCTCCACTATCAACATGGCATGTATATTTCATGACAATCTTAATGCCCCTTCTACCACATTGGCACTTGAAGAATAGGTTCGCCCTTTCTGTCAATGGATAACTGAACTTGGGATGTTCAGGGAGGAACATGAGCACAATAAGTGGGAAGTTTTGCGTCTTAAAATCAGATTCTTCTTGAAATATGCACCAGATATCAATATATTTGGCTTTTGGTTCGATGAAGTGGATCTGCATATCGAGCAGCTTAATACATTCTGTAATTCCATGAAGACCATGTTAAGGTATTATGACACTTTAGAAAGAGATTATAACATTGGTTATGTTGCTAAAAACTGGGAGAAGAAAGCTGCAAGAAAGATCATCAAAAAACATCACATGCGTGCCTTCCATCTGGATCTATCTAGGATGTGCAAGAAAGTGATATGCACACAACTAGAAAATGTTGCATGCAAGAAGGTTCAGGAAAGTTCAGGTTGTTTCATCATGACATCCCAAGCCAGGTTAAATGTGAACCAGTTAGAGATCCCACATGCACTGAAGGAATACCTGAAACGTCCTTCATATGAGTACTTACTACCAGTAACACGACCGTTATACCTGGTAATGGAATGGTTTGCAAGAGAAAATGAACAACAGGAACCCTGGGAGGACTTCATGACAAGCAAGAACCTCTAACGTAAGTAAATTTTAACACTATGAAATAATAATAATAATAATCACCCAATACTACCCCCCTGTTTAGCATGTAAAGGAATCTGTATTACCAATACTGTTCATACTGGATTGTTCCACATATCAGTATCTTGCTCATAATCATTATTATAAAGGTCAACATTTAGAGATACATTTACATACCCACTACTTCCCAAACTGGTAGAAGTGGGTGGGTGGGTGGGTGTGTGTGTGCGCAGACATAGCACATGTGTTCACCATGCATGGGGGTGGAGGGGTAGGTGGACATTGGTACGGCGTGCAAAGGGGTAGGGGGGTGGGGGGTAGGTGAGTGGAGGGGAGCTGTCACTAAAGACACCTCCACTGAAGCATCATGTGGTTTTGTCTCTTCATCCTTTTACCCTGTGTGTTCCTGACCTGTGATGGATACAAGTGCGGAGGAAACTGTGAGTGTATCAGGGAGAGACACCTTATTACTTGTGCCTATAGGAATTTACGGACGTTTCCCCACTTCCCTAAGGACCCTGTGTTCACAAGGCTGGATTTGTCCTATAATCGGATTACACAGAACCCTGGTGTGGAACAGCTTAGACAGTTTGCCTACATTGATCTCTGTGCTAATCCCTTAAGCTGTACAAACATAACCGCCCATATTAAGAGGGTTGTCATACAGGACTCTTGTGCTTTAGATGATGACATAGGCTTTAATACTACTGGAGTAACAAACCCTGGTAGTGCAAACAGGAAACGTGGAAAGGAATCTGTATTACCTATACTTTATTCACCATCAGCGCCATCAGTAGATTCTACACCCATAATCACTGTAGCTATATCCAGTGTATCTGGTCTTGTTGGACTTGCTGTGTTTGCCTCTATTTGCATTGGTATATATGTAAAGAAGAGGGAACGTTAGGAAGACAGGGATAGTATTACCAGTTCCAATGTTTCTTTACCAGCACCACCCCCGACATCGTCACCGGAAGACAACAAAGTGGCCCCTCCAACTGCACCACCGCCACGGCCACCACCACCACCACGGCCCCCCCCCACCACAGGTGTCAACAAGAGACAACCGTGACCATGGCTACCGAGTAGGGGGGCTTATGAGCTCCCTAAAAAGTTGCGCCCCTCTACAGCTACCCATGGTCATCCGGAAAGGAAGAGGAAGATGAAGACAAAGACTGTTAAAGCAATGAAGAAGAGAAGTAAGTAATTAATAACTTTGTACCGGTCAGAACATGTAGACATTCCGTGTTTAGCCCTATCATGTGAATTTTATCTAGAGTTGAGTTAAGATGTATACTCACTATTATCCTACCCCTAATATAAAATCCCATAGGCTTAACATTGGGTTTCCGTATGCCACGCTGACTGGCATACGGAGTTTAATATGCCACTAGTGGCATACAGCATTGTTATCACGTAATATTCCAAAATCGCAGTAATAGGGTATGATAAAATCAAAACCTGAAGTTTTGGCTCCAGACCATGCACTTTGCCAAACTCCAGCCGTGGAATACGGTGGCCAAGATTAAACCTCATCGGGTTAGGGTTAGGGTTAGGGTTAGGGTTAGGGTTAGGGTTAGGGTTAGGGTTAGGGTTAGGGTTAGGGTTAGGGTTAGGGTTAGGGTTAGGGTTAGGGTTAGGGTTAGGGTTAGGGTTAGGGTTAGGGTTAGGGTTAGGGTTAGGGTTAGGGTTAGGGTTAGGGTTAGGGTTAGGGTTAGGGTTAGGGTTAGGGTTAGGGTTAGGTTAGGGTTAGGGTTAGGGTTAGGGTTAGGGTTAGGGTTAGGGTTAGGGTTAGGGTTAGGGTTAGGGTTAGGGTTAGGGTTAGGTTAGGGTTAGGGTTAGGGTTAGGGTTAGGGTTAGGGTTAGGGTTAGGGTTAGGGTTAGGGTTAGGGTTAGGGTTAGGGTTAGGGTTAGGGTTAGGGTTAGGGTTAGGGTTAGGGTTAGGGTTAGGGTTAGGGTTAGGGTTAGGGTTAGGGTTAGGGTTATAGGGTTAGGGTTAGGGTTAGGGTTAGGGTTAGGGTTAGGGTTAGGGTTAGGGTTAGGGTTAGGGTTAGGGTTAGGGTTAGGGTTAGGGTTAGGGTTAGGGTTAGGGTTAGGGTTAGGGTTAGGGTTAGGGTTAGGGTTAGGGTTAGGGTTAGGGTTAGGGTTAGGGTTAGGGTTAGGGTTAGGGTTAGGGTTAGGGTTAGGGTTAGGGTTAGGGTTAGGGTTAGGGTTAGGGTTAGGGTTAGGGTTAGGGTTAGGGTTAGGGTTAGGGTTAGGGTTAGGGTTAGGGTTAGGGTTAGGGTTAGGGTTAGGGTTAGGGTTAGGGTTAGGGTTAGGGTTAGGGTTAGGGTTAGGGTTAGGGTTAGGGTTAGGGTTAGGGTTAGGGTTAGGGTTAGGGTTAGGGTTAGGGTTAGGGTTAGGGTTAGGGTTAGGGTTAGGGTTAGGGTTAGGGTTAGGGTTAGGGTTAGGGTTAGGGTTAGGGTTAGGGTTAGGGTTAGGGTTAGGGTTAGGGTTAGGGTTAGGGTTAGGGTTAGGGTTAGGGTTAGGGTTAGGGTTAGGGTTAGGGTTAGGGTTAGGGTTAGGGTTAGGGTTAGGGTTAGGGTTAGGGTTAGGGTTAGGGTTAGGGTTAGGGTTAGGGTTAGGGTTAGGGTTAGGGTTAGGGTTAGGGTTAGGGTTAGGGTTAGGGTTAGGGTTAGGGTTAGGGTTAGGGTTAGGGTTAGGGTTAGGGTTAGGGTTAGGGTTAGGGTTAGGGTTAGGGTTAGGGTTAGGGTTAGGGTTAGGGTTAGGGTTAGGGTTAGGGTTAGGGTTAGGGTTAGGGTTAGGGTTAGGGTTAGGGTTAGGGTTAGGGTTAGGGTTAGGGTTAGGGTTAGGGTTAGGGTTAGGGTTAGGGTTAGGGTTAGGGTTAGGGTTAGGGTTAGGGTTAGGGTTAGGGTTAGGGTTAGGGTTAGGGTTAGGGTTAGGGTTAGGGTTAGGGTTAGGGTTAGGGTTAGGGTTAGGGTTAGGGTTAGGGTTAGGGTTAGGGTTAGGGTTAGGGTTAGGGTTAGGGTTAGGGTTAGGGTTAGGGTTAGGGTTAGGGTTAGGGTTAGGGTTAGGGTTAGGGTTAGGGTTAGGGTTAGGGTTAGGGTTAGGGTTAGGGTTAGGGTTAGGGTTAGGGTTAGGGTTAGGGTTAGGGTTAGGGTTAGGGTTAGGGTTAGGGTTAGGGTTAGGGTTAGGGTTAGGGTTAGGGTTAGGGTTAGGGTTAGGGTTAGGGTTAGGGTTAGGGTTAGGGTTAGGGTTAGGGTTAGGGTTAGGGTTAGGGTTAGGGTTAGGGTTAGGGTTAGGGTTAGGGTTAGGGTTAGGGTTAGGGTTAGGGTTAGGGTTAGGGTTAGGGTTAGGGTTAGGGTTAGGGTTAGGGTTAGGGTTAGGGTTAGGGTTAGGGTTAGGGTTAGGGTTAGGGTTAGGGTTAGGGTTAGGGTTAGGGTTAGGGTTAGGGTTAGGGTTAGGGTTAGGGTTAGGGTTAGGGTTAGGGTTAGGGTTAGGGTTAGGGTTAGGGTTAGGGTTAGGGTTAGGGTTAGGGTTAGGGTTAGGGTTAGGGTTAGGGTTAGGGTTAGGGTTAGGGTTAGGGTTAGGGTTAGGGTTAGGGTTAGGGTTAGGGTTAGGGTTAGGGTTAGGGTTAGGGTTAGGGTTAGGGTTAGGGTTAGGGTTAGGGTTAGGGTTAGGGTTAGGGTTAGGGTTAGGGTTAGGGTTAGGGTTAGGGTTAGGGTTAGGGTTAGGGTTAGGGTTAGGGTTAGGGTTAGGGTTAGGGTTAGGGTTAGGGTTAGGGTTAGGGTTAGGGTTAGGGTTAGGGTTAGGGTTAGGGTTAGGGTTAGGGTTAGGGTTAGGGTTAGGGTTAGGGTTAGGGTTAGGGTTAGGGTTAGGGTTAGGGTTAGGGTTAGGGTTAGGGTTAGGGTTAGGGTTAGGGTTAGGGTTAGGGTTAGGGTTAGGGTTAGGGTTAGGGTTAGGGTTAGGGTTAGGGTTAGGGTTAGGGTTAGGGTTAGGGTTAGGGTTAGGGTTAGGGTTAGGGTTAGGGTTAGGGTTAGGGTTAGGGTTAGGGTTAGGGTTAGGGTTAGGGTTAGGGTTAGGGTTAGGGTTAGGGTTAGGGTTAGGGTTAGGGTTAGGGTTAGGGTTAGGGTTAGGGTTAGGGTTAGGGTTAGGGTTAGGGTTAGGGTTAGGGTTAGGGTTAGGGTTAGGGTTAGGGTTAGGGTTAGGGTTAGGGTTAGGGTTAGGGTTAGGGTTAGGGTTAGGGTTAGGGTTAGGGTTAGGGTTAGGGTTAGGGTTAGGGTTAGGGTTAGGGTTAGGGTTAGGGTTAGGGTTAGGGTTAGGGTTAGGGTTAGGGTTAGGGTTAGGGTTAGGGTTAGGGTTAGGGTTAGGGTTAGGGTTAGGGTTAGGGTTAGGGTTAGGGTTAGGGTTAGGGTTAGGGTTAGGGTTAGGGTTAGGGTTAGGGTTAGGGTTAGGGTTAGGGTTAGGGTTAGGGTTAGGGTTAGGGTTAGGGTTAGGGTTAGGGTTAGGGTTAGGGTTAGGGTTAGGGTTAGGGTTAGGGTTAGGGTTAGGGTTAGGGTTAGGGTTAGGGTTAGGGTTAGGGTTAGGGTTAGGGTTAGGGTTAGGGTTAGGGTTAGGGTTAGGGTTAGGGTTAGGGTTAGGGTTAGGGTTAGGGTTAGGGTTAGGGTTAGGGTTAGGGTTAGGGTTAGGGTTAGGGTTAGGGTTAGGGTTAGGGTTAGGGTTAGGGTTAGGGTTAGGGTTAGGGTTAGGGTTAGGGTTAGGGTTAGGGTTAGGGTTAGGGTTAGGGTTAGGGTTAGGGTTAGGGTTAGGGTTAGGGTTAGGGTTAGGGTTAGGGTTAGGGTTAGGGTTAGGGTTAGGGTTAGGGTTAGGGTTAGGGTTAGGGTTAGGGTTAGGGTTAGGGTTAGGGTTAGGGTTAGGGTTAGGGTTAGGGTTAGGGTTAGGGTTAGGGTTAGGGTTAGGGTTAGGGTTAGGGTTAGGGTTAGGGTTAGGGTTAGGGTTAGGGTTAGGGTTAGGGTTAGGGTTAGGGTTAGGGTTAGGGTTAGGGTTAGGGTTAGGGTTAGGGTTAGGGTTAGGGTTAGGGTTAGGGTTAGGGTTAGGGTTAGGGTTAGGGTTAGGGTTAGGGTTAGGGTTAGGGTTAGGGTTAGGGTTAGGGTTAGGGTTAGGGTTAGGGTTAGGGTTAGGGTTAGGGTTAGGGTTAGGGTTAGGGTTAGGGTTAGGGTTAGGGTTAGGGTTAGGGTTAGGGTTAGGGTTAGGGTTAGGGTTAGGGTTAGGGTTAGGGTTAGGGTTAGGGTTAGGGTTAGGGTTAGGGTTAGGGTTAGGGTTAGGGTTAGGGTTAGGGTTAGGGTTAGGGTTAGGGTTAGGGTTAGGGTTAGGGTTAGGGTTAGGGTTAGGGTTAGGGTTAGGGTTAGGGTTAGGGTTAGGGTTAGGGTTAGGGTTAGGGTTAGGGTTAGGGTTAGGGTTAGGGTTAGGGTTAGGGTTAGGGTTAGGGTTAGGGTTAGGGTTAGGGTTAGGGTTAGGGTTAGGGTTAGGGTTAGGGTTAGGGTTAGGGTTAGGGTTAGGGTTAGGGTTAGGGTTAGGGTTAGGGTTAGGGTTAGGGTTAGGGTTAGGGTTAGGGTTAGGGTTAGGGTTGGGTTAGGGTTAGGGTTAGGGTTAGGGTTAGGGTTAGGGTTAGGGTTAGGGTTAGGGTTAGGGTTAGGGTTAGGGTTAGGGTTAGGGTTAGGGTTAGGGTTAGGGTTAGGGTTAGGGTTAGGGTTAGGGTTAGGGTTAGGGTTAGGGTTAGGGTTAGGGTTAGGGTTAGGGTTAGGGTTAGGGTTAGGGTTAGGGTTAGGGTTAGGGTTAGGGTTAGGGTTAGGGTTAGGGTTAGGGTTAGGGTTAGGGTTAGGGTTAGGGTTAGGGTTAGGGTTAGGGTTAGGGTTAGGGTTAGGGTTAGGGTTAGGGTTAGGGTTAGGGTTAGGGTTAGGGTTAGGGTTAGGGTTAGGGTTAGGGTTAGGGTTAGGGTTAGGGTTAGGGTTAGGGTTAGGGTTAGGGTTAGGGTTAGGGTTAGGGTTAGGGTTAGGGTTAGGGTTAGGGTTAGGGTTAGGGTTAGGGTTAGGGTTAGGGTTAGGGTTAGGGTTAGGGTTAGGGTTAGGGTTAGGGTTAGGGTTAGGGTTAGGGTTAGGGTTAGGGTTAGGGTTAGGGTTAGGGTTAGGGTTAGGGTTAGGGTTAGGGTTAGGGTTAGGGTTAGGGTTAGGGTTAGGGTTAGGGTTAGGGTTAGGGTTAGGGTTAGGGTTAGGGTTAGGGTTAGGGTTAGGGTTAGGGTTAGGGTTAGGGTTAGGGTTAGGGTTAGGGTTAGGGTTAGGGTTAGGGTTAGGGTTAGGGTTAGGGTTAGGGTTAGGGTTAGGGTTAGGGTTAGGGTTAGGGTTAGGGTTAGGGTTAGGGTTAGGGTTAGGGTTAGGGTTAGGGTTAGGGTTAGGGTTAGGGTTAGGGTTAGGGTTAGGGTTAGGGTTAGGGTTAGGGTTAGGGTTAGGGTTAGGGTTAGGGTTAGGGTTAGGGTTAGGGTTAGGGTTAGGGTTAGGGTTAGGGTTAGGGTTAGGGTTAGGGTTAGGGTTAGGGTTAGGGTTAGGGTTAGGGTTAGGGTTAGGGTTAGGGTTAGGGTTAGGGTTAGGGTTAGGGTTAGGGTTAGGGTTAGGGTTAGGGTTAGGGTTAGGGTTAGGGTTAGGGTTAGGGTTAGGGTTAGGGTTAGGGTTAGGGTTAGGGTTAGGGTTAGGGTTAGGGTTAGGGTTAGGGTTAGGGTTAGGGTTAGGGTTAGGGTTAGGGTTAGGGTTAGGGTTAGGGTTAGGGTTAGGGTTAGGGTTAGGGTTAGGGTTAGGGTTAGGGTTAGGGTTAGGGTTAGGGTTAGGGTTAGGGTTAGGGTTAGGGTTAGGGTTAGGGTTAGGGTTAGGGTTAGGGTTAGGGTTAGGGTTAGGGTTAGGGTTAGGGTTAGGGTTAGGGTTAGGGTTAGGGTTAGGGTTAGGGTTAGGGTTAGGGTTAGGGTTAGGGTTAGGGTTAGGGTTAGGGTTAGGGTTAGGGTTAGGGTTAGGGTTAGGGTTAGGGTTAGGGTTAGGGTTAGGGTTAGGGTTAGGGTTAGGGTTAGGGTTAGGGTTAGGGTTAGGGTTAGGGTTAGGGTTAGGGTTAGGGTTAGGGTTAGGGTTAGGGTTAGGGTTAGGGTTAGGGTTAGGGTTAGGGTTAGGGTTAGGGTTAGGGTTAGGGTTAGGGTTAGGGTTAGGGTTAGGGTTAGGGTTAGGGTTAGGGTTAGGGTTAGGGTTAGGGTTAGGGTTAGGGTTAGGGTTAGGGTTAGGGTTAGGGTTAGGGTTAGGGTTAGGGTTAGGGTTAGGGTTAGGGTTAGGGTTAGGGTTAGGGTTAGGGTTAGGGTTAGGGTTAGGGTTAGGGTTAGGGTTAGGGTTAGGGTTAGGGTTAGGGTTAGGGTTAGGGTTAGGGTTAGGGTTAGGGTTAGGGTTAGGGTTAGGGTTAGGGTTAGGGTTAGGGTTAGGGTTAGGGTTAGGGTTAGGGTTAGGGTTAGGGTTAGGGTTAGGGTTAGGGTTAGGGTTAGGGTTAGGGTTAGGGTTAGGGTTAGGGTTAGGGTTAGGGTTAGGGTTAGGGTTAGGGTTAGGGTTAGGGTTAGGGTTAGGGTTAGGGTTAGGGTTAGGGTTAGGGTTAGGGTTAGGGTTAGGGTTAGGGTTAGGGTTAGGGTTAGGGTTAGGGTTAGGGTTAGGGTTAGGGTTAGGGTTAGGGTTAGGGTTAGGGTTAGGGTTAGGGTTAGGGTTAGGGTTAGGGTTAGGGTTAGGGTTAGGGTTAGGGTTAGGGTTAGGGTTAGGGTTAGGGTTAGGGTTAGGGTTAGGGTTAGGGTTAGGGTTAGGGTTAGGGTTAGGGTTAGGGTTAGGGTTAGGGTTAGGGTTAGGGTTAGGGTTAGGGTTAGGGTTAGGGTTAGGGTTAGGGTTAGGGTTAGGGTTAGGGTTAGGGTTAGGGTTAGGGTTAGGGTTAGGGTTAGGGTTAGGGTTAGGGTTAGGGTTAGGGTTAGGGTTAGGGTTAGGGTTAGGGTTAGGGTTAGGGTTAGGGTTAGGGTTAGGGTTAGGGTTAGGGTTAGGGTTAGGGTTAGGGTTAGGGTTAGGGTTAGGGTTAGGGTTAGGGTTAGGGTTAGGGTTAGGGTTAGGGTTAGGGTTAGGGTTAGGGTTAGGGTTAGGGTTAGGGTTAGGGTTAGGGTTAGGGTTAGGGTTAGGGTTAGGGTTAGGGTTAGGGTTAGGGTTAGGGTTAGGGTTAGGGTTAGGGTTAGGGTTAGGGTTAGGGTTAGGGTTAGGGTTAGGGTTAGGGTTAGGGTTAGGGTTAGGGTTAGGGTTAGGGTTAGGGTTAGGGTTAGGGTTAGGGTTAGGGTTAGGGTTAGGGTTAGGGTTAGGGTTAGGGTTAGGGTTAGGGTTAGGGTTAGGGTTAGGGTTAGGGTTAGGGTTAGGGTTAGGGTTAGGGTTAGGGTTAGGGTTAGGGTTAGGGTTAGGGTTAGGGTTAGGGTTAGGGTTAGGGTTAGGGTTAGGGTTAGGGTTAGGGTTAGGGTTAGGGTTAGGGTTAGGGTTAGGGTTAGGGTTAGGGTTAGGGTTAGGGTTAGGGTTAGGGTTAGGGTTAGGGTTAGGGTTAGGGTTAGGGTTAGGGTTAGGGTTAGGGTTAGGGTTAGGGTTAGGGTTAGGGTTAGGGTTAGGGTTAGGGTTAGGGTTAGGGTTAGGGTTAGGGTTAGGGTTAGGGTTAGGGTTAGGGTTAGGGTTAGGGTTAGGGTTAGGGTTAGGGTTAGGGTTAGGGTTAGGGTTAGGGTTAGGGTTAGGGTTAGGGTTAGGGTTAGGGTTAGGGTTAGGGTTAGGGTTAGGGTTAGGGTTAGGGTTAGGGTTAGGGTTAGGGTTAGGGTTAGGGTTAGGGTTAGGGTTAGGGTTAGGGTTAGGGTTAGGGTTAGGGTTAGGGTTAGGGTTAGGGTTAGGGTTAGGGTTAGGGTTAGGGTTAGGGTTAGGGTTAGGGTTAGGGTTAGGGTTAGGGTTAGGGTTAGGGTTAGGGTTAGGGTTAGGGTTAGGGTTAGGGTTAGGGTTAGGGTTAGGGTTAGGGTTAGGGTTAGGGTTAGGGTTAGGGTTAGGGTTAGGGTTAGGGTTAGGGTTAGGGTTAGGGTTAGGGTTAGGGTTAGGGTTAGGGTTAGGGTTAGGGTTAGGGTTAGGGTTAGGGTTAGGGTTAGGGTTAGGGTTAGGGTTAGGGTTAGGGTTAGGGTTAGGGTTAGGGTTAGGGTTAGGGTTAGGGTTAGGGTTAGGGTTAGGGTTAGGGTTAGGGTTAGGGTTAGGGTTAGGGTTAGGGTTAGGGTTAGGGTTAGGGTTAGGGTTAGGGTTAGGGTTAGGGTTAGGGTTAGGGTTAGGGTTAGGGTTAGGGTTAGGGTTAGGGTTAGGGTTAGGGTTAGGGTTAGGGTTAGGGTTAGGGTTAGGGTTAGGGTTAGGGTTAGGGTTAGGGTTAGGGTTAGGGTTAGGGTTAGGGTTAGGGTTAGGGTTAGGGTTAGGGTTAGGGTTAGGGTTAGGGTTAGGGTTAGGGTTAGGGTTAGGGTTAGGGTTAGGGTTAGGGTTAGGGTTAGGGTTAGGGTTAGGGTTAGGGTTAGGGTTAGGGTTAGGGTTAGGGTTAGGGTTAGGGTTAGGGTTAGGGTTAGGGTTAGGGTTAGGGTTAGGGTTAGGGTTAGGGTTAGGGTTAGGGTTAGGGTTAGGGTTAGGGTTAGGGTTAGGGTTAGGGTTAGGGTTAGGGTTAGGGTTAGGGTTAGGGTTAGGGTTAGGGTTAGGGTTAGGGTTAGGGTTAGGGTAGGGTTAGGGTTAGGGTTAGGGTTAGGGTTAGGGTTAGGGTTAGGGTTAGGGTTAGGGTTAGGGTTAGGGTTAGGGTTAGGGTTAGGGTTAGGGTTAGGGTTAGGGTTAGGGTTAGGGTTAGGGTTAGGGTTAGGGTTAGGGTTAGGGTTAGGGTTAGGGTTAGGGTTAGGGTTAGGGTTAGGGTTAGGGTTAGGGTTAGGGTTAGGGTTAGGGTTAGGGTTAGGGTTAGGGTTAGGGTTAGGGTTAGGGTTAGGGTTAGGGTTAGGGTTAGGGTTAGGGTTAGGGTTAGGGTTAGGGTTAGGGTTAGGGTTAGGGTTAGGGTTAGGGTTAGGGTTAGGGTTAGGGTTAGGGTTAGGGTTAGGGTTAGGGTTAGGGTTAGGGTTAGGGTTAGGGTTAGGGTTAGGGTTAGGGTTAGGGTTAGGGTTAGGGTTAGGGTTAGGGTTAGGGTTAGGGTTAGGGTTAGGGTTAGGGTTAGGGTTAGGGTTAGGGTTAGGGTTAGGGTTAGGGTTAGGGTTAGGGTTAGGGTTAGGGTTAGGGTTAGGGTTAGGGTTAGGGTTAGGGTTAGGGTTAGGGTTAGGGTTAGGGTTAGGGTTAGGGTTAGGGTTAGGGTTAGGGTTAGGGTTAGGGTTAGGGTTAGGGTTAGGGTTAGGGTTAGGGTTAGGGTTAGGGTTAGGGTTAGGGTTAGGGTTAGGGTTAGGGTTAGGGTTAGGGTTAGGGTTAGGGTTAGGGTTAGGGTTAGGGTTAGGGTTAGGGTTAGGGTTAGGGTTAGGGTTAGGGTTAGGGTTAGGGTTAGGGTTAGGGTTAGGGTTAGGGTTAGGGTTAGGGTTAGGGTTAGGGTTAGGGTTAGGGTTAGGGTTAGGGTTAGGGTTAGGGTTAGGGTTAGGGTTAGGGTTAGGGTTAGGGTTAGGGTTAGGGTTAGGGTTAGGGTTAGGGTTAGGGTTAGGGTTAGGGTTAGGGTTAGGGTTAGGGTTAGGGTTAGGGTTAGGGTTAGGGTTAGGGTTAGGGTTAGGGTTAGGGTTAGGGTTAGGGTTAGGGTTAGGGTTAGGGTTAGGGTTAGGGTTAGGGTTAGGGTTAGGGTTAGGGTTAGGGTTAGGGTTAGGGTTAGGGTTAGGGTTAGGGTTAGGGTTAGGGTTAGGGTTAGGGTTAGGGTTAGGGTTAGGGTTAGGGTTAGGGTTAGGGTTAGGGTTAGGGTTAGGGTTAGGGTTAGGGTTAGGGTTAGGGTTAGGGTTAGGGTTAGGGTTAGGGTTAGGGTTAGGGTTAGGGTTAGGGTTAGGGTTAGGGTTAGGGTTAGGGTTAGGGTTAGGGTTAGGGTTAGGGTTAGGGTTAGGGTTAGGGTTAGGGTTAGGGTTAGGGTTAGGGTTAGGGTTAGGGTTAGGGTTAGGGTTAGGGTTAGGGTTAGGGTTAGGGTTAGGGTTAGGGTTAGGGTTAGGGTTAGGGTTAGGGTTAGGGTTAGGGTTAGGGTTAGGGTTAGGGTTAGGGTTAGGGTTAGGGTTAGGGTTAGGGTTAGGGTTAGGGTTAGGGTTAGGGTTAGGGTTAGGGTTAGGGTTAGGGTTAGGGTTAGGGTTAGGGTTAGGGTTAGGGTTAGGGTTAGGGTTAGGGTTAGGGTTAGGGTTAGGGTTAGGGTTAGGGTTAGGGTTAGGGTTAGGGTTAGGGTTAGGGTTAGGGTTAGGGTTAGGGTTAGGGTTAGGGTTAGGGTTAGGGTTAGGGTTAGGGTTAGGGTTAGGGTTAGGGTTAGGGTTAGGGTTAGGGTTAGGGTTAGGGTTAGGGTTAGGGTTAGGGTTAGGGTTAGGGTTAGGGTTAGGGTTAGGGTTAGGGTTAGGGTTAGGGTTAGGGTTAGGGTTAGGGTTAGGGTTAGGGTTAGGGTTAGGGTTAGGGTTAGGGTTAGGGTTAGGGTTAGGGTTAGGGTTAGGGTTAGGGTTAGGGTTAGGGTTAGGGTTAGGGTTAGGGTTAGGGTTAGGGTTAGGGTTAGGGTTAGGGTTAGGGTTAGGGTTAGGGTTAGGGTTAGGGTTAGGGTTAGGGTTAGGGTTAGGGTTAGGGTTAGGGTTAGGGTTAGGGTTAGGGTTAGGGTTAGGGTTAGGGTTAGGGTTAGGGTTAGGGTTAGGGTTAGGGTTAGGGTTAGGGTTAGGGTTAGGGTTAGGGTTAGGGTTAGGGTTAGGGTTAGGGTTAGGGTTAGGGTTAGGGTTAGGGTTAGGGTTAGGGTTAGGGTTAGGGTTAGGGTTAGGGTTAGGGTTAGGGTTAGGGTTAGGGTTAGGGTTAGGGTTAGGGTTAGGGTTAGGGTTAGGGTTAGGGTTAGGGTTAGGGTTAGGGTTAGGGTTAGGGTTAGGGTTAGGGTTAGGGTTAGGGTTAGGGTTAGGGTTAGGGTTAGGGTTAGGGTTAGGGTTAGGGTTAGGGTTAGGGTTAGGGTTAGGGTTAGGGTTAGGGTTAGGGTTAGGGTTAGGGTTAGGGTTAGGGTTAGGGTTAGGGTTAGGGTTAGGGTTAGGGTTAGGGTTAGGGTTAGGGTTAGGGTTAGGGTTAGGGTTAGGGTTAGGGTTAGGGTTAGGGTTAGGGTTAGGGTTAGGGTTAGGGTTAGGGTTAGGGTTAGGGTTAGGGTTAGGGTTAGGGTTAGGGTTAGGGTTAGGGTTAGGGTTAGGGTTAGGGTTAGGGTTAGGGTTAGGGTTAGGGTTAGGGTTAGGGTTAGGGTTAGGGTTAGGGTTAGGGTTAGGGTTAGGGTTAGGGTTAGGGTTAGGGTTAGGGTTAGGGTTAGGGTTAGGGTTAGGGTTAGGGTTAGGGTTAGGGTTAGGGTTAGGGTTAGGGTTAGGGTTAGGGTTAGGGTTAGGGTTAGGGTTAGGGTTAGGGTTAGGGTTAGGGTTAGGGTTAGGGTTAGGGTTAGGGTTAGGGTTAGGGTTAGGGTTAGGGTTAGGGTTAGGGTTAGGGTTAGGGTTAGGGTTAGGGTTAGGGTTAGGGTTAGGGTTAGGGTTAGGGTTAGGGTTAGGGTTAGGGTTAGGGTTAGGGTTAGGGTTAGGGTTAGGGTTAGGGTTAGGGTTAGGGTTAGGGTTAGGGTTAGGGTTAGGGTTAGGGTTAGGGTTAGGGTTAGGGTTAGGGTTAGGGTTAGGGTTAGGGTTAGGGTTAGGGTTAGGGTTAGGGTTAGGGTTAGGGTTAGGGTTAGGGTTAGGGTTAGGGTTAGGGTTAGGGTTAGGGTTAGGGTTAGGGTTAGGGTTAGGGTTAGGGTTAGGGTTAGGGTTAGGGTTAGGGTTAGGGTTAGGGTTAGGGTTAGGGTTAGGGTTAGGGTTAGGGTTAGGGTTAGGGTTAGGGTTAGGGTTAGGGTTAGGGTTAGGGTTAGGGTTAGGGTTAGGGTTAGGGTTAGGGTTAGGGTTAGGGTTAGGGTTAGGGTTAGGGTTAGGGTTAGGGTTAGGGTTAGGGTTAGGGTTAGGGTTAGGGTTAGGGTTAGGGTTAGGGTTAGGGTTAGGGTTAGGGTTAGGGTTAGGGTTAGGGTTAGGGTTAGGGTTAGGGTTAGGGTTAGGGTTAGGGTTAGGGTTAGGGTTAGGGTTAGGGTTAGGGTTAGGGTTAGGGTTAGGGTTAGGGTTAGGGTTAGGGTTAGGGTTAGGGTTAGGGTTAGGGTTAGGGTTAGGGTTAGGGTTAGGGTTAGGGTTAGGGTTAGGGTTAGGGTTAGGGTTAGGGTTAGGGTTAGGGTTAGGGTTAGGGTTAGGGTTAGGGTTAGGGTTAGGGTTAGGGTTAGGGTTAGGGTTAGGGTTAGGGTTAGGGTTAGGGTTAGGGTTAGGGTTAGGGTTAGGGTTAGGGTTAGGGTTAGGGTTAGGGTTAGGGTTAGGGTTAGGGTTAGGGTTAGGGTTAGGGTTAGGGTTAGGGTTAGGGTTAGGGTTAGGGTTAGGGTTAGGGTTAGGGTTAGGGTTAGGGTTAGGGTTAGGGTTAGGGTTAGGGTTAGGGTTAGGGTTAGGGTTAGGGTTAGGGTTAGGGTTAGGGTTAGGGTTAGGGTTAGGGTTAGGGTTAGGGTTAGGGTTAGGGTTAGGGTTAGGGTTAGGGTTAGGGTTAGGGTTAGGGTTAGGGTTAGGGTTAGGGTTAGGGTTAGGGTTAGGGTTAGGGTTAGGGTTAGGGTTAGGGTTAGGGTTAGGGTTAGGGTTAGGGTTAGGGTTAGGGTTAGGGTTAGGGTTAGGGTTAGGGTTAGGGTTAGGGTTAGGGTTAGGGTTAGGGTTAGGGTTAGGGTTAGGGTTAGGGTTAGGGTTAGGGTTAGGGTTAGGGTTAGGGTTAGGGTTAGGGTTAGGGTTAGGGTTAGGGTTAGGGTTAGGGTTAGGGTTAGGGTTAGGGTTAGGGTTAGGGTTAGGGTTAGGGTTAGGGTTAGGGTTAGGGTTAGGGTTAGGGTTAGGGTTAGGGTTAGGGTTAGGGTTAGGGTTAGGGTTAGGGTTAGGGTTAGGGTTAGGGTTAGGGTTAGGGTTAGGGTTAGGGTTAGGGTTAGGGTTAGGGTTAGGGTTAGGGTTAGGGTTAGGGTTAGGGTTAGGGTTAGGGTTAGGGTTAGGGTTAGGGTTAGGGTTAGGGTTAGGGTTAGGGTTAGGGTTAGGGTTAGGGTTAGGGTTAGGGTTAGGGTTAGGGTTAGGGTTAGGGTTAGGGTTAGGGTTAGGGTTAGGGTTAGGGTTAGGGTTAGGGTTAGGGTTAGGGTTAGGGTTAGGGTTAGGGTTAGGGTTAGGGTTAGGGTTAGGGTTAGGGTTAGGGTTAGGGTTAGGGTTAGGGTTAGGGTTAGGGTTAGGGTTAGGGTTAGGGTTAGGGTTAGGGTTAGGGTTAGGGTTAGGGTTAGGGTTAGGGTTAGGGTTAGGGTTAGGGTTAGGGTTAGGGTTAGGGTTAGGGTTAGGGTTAGGGTTAGGGTTAGGGTTAGGGTTAGGGTTAGGGTTAGGGTTAGGGTTAGGGTTAGGGTTAGGGTTAGGGTTAGGGTTAGGGTTAGGGTTAGGGTTAGGGTTAGGGTTAGGGTTAGGGTTAGGGTTAGGGTTAGGGTTAGGGTTAGGG
>CATLOP010000033.1:0-45581 GCA_950022655.1 Alentia gelatinosa | reverse complement strand
GGAATCGCCTTGAGGTGTCAGCCAGTGTAGGGCAGCTGAGACCTCCAGGTCATGTAGTCTTGATATTGTGAAAATCTAATTCCAAATGACACATATTCCCTGAGGTTCAAAAAGATATATCTGTGTATGTTTCATTCGTGTTAAGTCACAATTTCACTAAGGAGCCAACAAACATGTCTACACACAATAGATAAAAGCTTTCTATGCTGTTTCAAAATATGTAGGTTAACGTCAGAGAAACCACCCACCCTAAGAGGGTCGTAATCAACTTAAATGGCCAGTTACCCTTTGTATACAGGCCGAGAAGACGTCACCACACAGCATGTCTAATGCATTGTTTTCTTGTGCATCCTAAATCATTCCTTTGAATACAGACATTTTGGGCCTAGAGTTAGATAAATGTGTCCCAATTCAATAAGTAGGACGTTGAACACTTTGATTAATAGTCTATGTCAAATATACTAGTGGACCGTGGGGTTGGAGTAAGTATTTACAAAAAATTTACATATTCTACTGCTAAACATCTGCACTGAATACGAGGCACAGGTTCACATGTGGAATACAAGACAGACACAAGAGAAATGCAAGCACAAATAAGCAAATCCAGTAACCCTTCCCCTACACTGTGATACCTATTCAGAAAGTAAGATTATATGTGCCTACGTCTTCTTCATGAATGAAAGCGTCTCATAGCCTTAAAGCCTTAAAGCCTTAAAGCGGACGATGAAAGTAATTGTCAATCCTCAACTTCTCAGTTACACCAGAGTTTCAAAGCCAGATGTATTTATCCTGTTATTTTCCCATAAACCTTTCTCACTGAATGAAGTATCGGAAGGGTTACCAAGCAACAATACATCTGACATACAATGTTCACATTCAGAACAATTCCAAGTGAATGAAGTTGTCATTCCTTTGGAACTGATGTACACCATAAGATATTCCCTAACTCTTTGAAACAAAAAAATTGCAAGGGATTCATGGGCGGGCCTTAGTTCTACTCACTGCTCTGATGCATACTGGGTCGCTAGTGTGCTGTATCAAGGTGAATCTCCACAGGACTTGCAAGTCTTCTTAGCTTGGTGTCCAGTCCCATAGTCTTTGCATGTCTTCTCATCTTGGAGAGGTGTCCAGCCCGGCCCGACAGTACTTGATAGCTCGAAAGATTTACAGCTTTGGGAGACATCAAGGCTGAACCACAGCAAACTGGATGAGAAGTATATAATTCTTACATTTCTGGCATAGCGTAAAACAACAATTCTCAGTTTCAGATTAACAACTCTCATTGATATTGGTATAGAGTATTGGTGTAAGTAGGATATCTTGCCCAAGATCTGATACAAATATCTACTGTGGTCAATCATCTATTTTCGAGATGGTTCGATACTAGAGCGAGAAGTCAAGTTGTACTGGTTTGGACGAAAAATAAAGAGGTGTATAGCTACTTGACAGCCCTGTACTGGTCCAACTATGATATGTCACCGCAGTTACGTTATAGACTACTCTGGTTTAAAAAAATTCTCAATTTTCAATACACATCGATACTACAGAGTCAAGTCCAACTTGTACTGGTTTGGACAAAACAGGAAGTCTCAAGGTATAGCTACTTCACAGACCTGTACTGGTTTCATTGTGAAATGTCATCCCAGTAATGTTGTAGAAGACTCTGTTCAAGGTTTTGAAATATTCATCGTCGTAAGTTTTCAAACAACAAAAACGTCCAACTTGTACTGGTTTGGACAAATCACGTCTTCATCCTCCCTCTGCTCTCTATTCTTTCTGAGGTATCTTATCAAAACTTTACCATACACACGACAAGGCTGCACTCCGTCATCTGCATATGGAAATAAGTCTCGTCAGAACAATGGTATGACAATTGGATTACATCATAAAAGGATACTTTATTCACTTTGTATTGCTACTTGACCAACCTGTACTGGTTCAGCTGGGATGTCTTGCCCCAGAAACGATGATAGTTATCTACTGTGGTCAACGATCTACTTTCAGGAGCTTTCTACACCCGAGAGAAAAGTCAAACTTGTACTGGTTTGGACTGGACGAGAAGTGTCTTGGTATGACGGACCTGTACTGGTTCAAAGGTGATAAGTCGCCACAATAATGCTGCAGATTACTCTGTTCAATCTTTCAAGATATTCATCTTTGTAAGTGGCATATTTTCAATACACATCGATACTACAGAGTCAAGTCCAACTTGTACTGGTTTGGACAAAACAGGAAGTCTCAAGGTATAGCTACTTCACAGACCTGTACTGGTTTCACTGTGAAATGTCATCCCAGTAATGTTGTAGAAGACTCTGTTCAAGGTTTTGAAATATTCATCGTCGTAAGTTTTCAGACAACAAAAACGTCCAACTTGTACTGGTTTGGACAAATCACGTCTTAATCCTCCCTCTGCTCTCTATTCTCTCTGTGGTATCTTATCAAAACTTTACCATACACACGACAAGGCTGCACTCCGTCATCTGCATATGGAAATAAGTCTCGTCAGAACAATGGTATGACAATTGGATTACATCATAAAAGGATACTTTATTCACTTTACCAGGTATCACCCTAATACAGCTACTCGACCAACCTGTACTGGTTCAGCTGGGATGTCTTGCCCCAGAAACGATGATAGTTATCTACTGTGGTCAACAATCTACTTTCAGGAGCTTTCTACACTCGAGAGAAAAGTCAAACTTGTACTGGTTTGGACGGGACAAGAAGTGTCGTGGTATGACGGACCTGTACTGGTTCAAAGGTGATAAGTCGCCACAATAATGCTGCAGATTACTCTGTTCAATCTTTCCAGATATTCATCTTTGGAAGTGGCATATTTTCAATACACATCGATACTACAGAGTCAAGTCCAACTTGTACTGGTTTGGACAAAACAGGAAGTCTCAAGGTATAGCTACTTCACAGACCTGTACTGGTTTCACTGTGAAATGTCATCCCAGTAATGTTGTAGAAGACTCTGTTCAAGGTTTTGAAATATTCATCGTCGTAAGTTTTCAGACAACAAAAACGTCCAACTTGTACTGGTTTGGACAAATCACGTCTTAATCCTCCCTCTGCTCTCTATTCTCTCTGTGGTATCTTATCAAAACTTTACCATACACACGACAAGGCTGCACTCCGTCATCTGCATATGGAAATAAGTCTCGTCAGAACAATGGTATGACAATTGGATTACATCATAAAAGGATACTTTATTCACTTTACCAGGTATCACCCTAATACAGCTACTCGACCAACCTGTACTGGTTCAGCTGGGATGTCTTGCCCCAGAAACGATGATAGTTATCTACTGTGGTCAACAATCTACTTTCAGGAGCTTTCTACACTCGAGAGAAAAGTCAAACTTGTACTGGTTTGGACGGGACGAGAAGTGTCGTGGTATGACAGACCTGTACTGGTTCAAAGGTGATAAGTCGCCACAATAATGCTGCAGATTACTCTGTTCAATCTTTCCAGATATTCATCTTTGGAAGTGGCATATTTTCAATACACATCGATACTACAGAGTCAAGTCCAACTTGTACTGGTTTGGACAAAACAGGAAGTCTCAAGGTATAGCTACTTCACAGACCTGTACTGGTTTCACTGTGAAATGTCATCCCAGTAATGTTGTAGAAGACTCTGTTCGAGGTTTTGAAATATTCATCGTCGTAAGTTTTCAGACAACAAAAAAGTCCAACTTGTACTGGTTTGGACAAATCACGTCTTCATCCTCCCTCTGCTCTCTATTCTCTCGTGGTATCTTATCAAAACTTTACCATACACACGACAAGGCTGCACTCCGTCATCTGCATATGGAAATAAGTCTCGTCAGAACAATGGTATGACAATTGGATTACATCATAAAAGGATACTTTATTCACTTTGTATTGCTACTCGACCAACCTGTAGTGGTTCAGCTAGGATGTCTTGCCCCAGAAACGATGATAGTTATCTACTGTGGTCAACGATCTACTTTCAGGAGCTTTCTACACCCGAGAGAAAAGTCAAACTTGTACTGGTTTGGACTGGAAGAGAAGTGTCTTGGTATGACGGACCTGTACTGGTTCAAAGGTGATAAGTCGCCACAATAATGCTGCAGATTACTCTGTTCAATCTTTCAAGATATTCATCTTTGGAAGTGGCATATTTTCAATACACATCGATACTACAGAGTCAAGTCCAACTTGTACTGGTTTGGACAAAACAGGAAGTCTCAAGGTATAGCTACTTCACAGACCTGTACTGGTTTCACTGTGAAATGTCATCCCAGTAATTTTGTAGAAGACTCTGTTCGAGGTTTTGAAATATTCATCGTCGTAAGTTTTCAGACAACAAAAAAGTCCAACTTGTACTGGTTTGGACAAATCACGTCTTAATCCTCCCTCTGCTCTCTATTCTCTCTGTGGTATCTTATCAAAACTTTACCATACACACGACAAGGCTGCACTCCGTCATCTGCATATGGAAATAAGTCTCGTCAGAACAATGGTATGACAATTGGATTACATCATAAAAGGATACTTTATTCACTTTACCAGGTATCACCCTAATACAGCTACTCGACCAACCTGTACTGGTTCAGCTGGGATGTCTTGCCCCAGAAACGATGATAGTTATCTACTGTGGTCAACAATCTACTTTCAGGAGCTTTCTACACTCGAGAGAAAAGTCAAACTTGTACTGGTTTGGACGGGACGAGAAGTGTCGTGGTATGACAGACCTGTACTGGTTGAAAGGTGATAAGTCGCCACAATAATGCTGCAGATTACTCTGTTCAATCTTTCCAGATATTCATCTTTGGAAGTGGCATATTTTCAATACACATCGATACTACAGAGTCAAGTCCAACTTGTACTGGTTTAGACAAAACAGGAAGTCTCAAGGTATAGCTACTTTACAGACCTGTACTGGTTTCACTGTGAAATATCATCCCAGTAATGTTGTAGAAGACTCTGTTCGAGGTTTTGAAATATTCATCGTCGTAAGTTTTCAGACAACAAAAACGTCCAACTTGTACTGGTTTGGACAAATCACGTCTTCATCCTCCCTCTGCTCTCTATTCTCTCTGTGGTATCTTATCAAAACTTTACCATACACACGACAAGGCTGCACTCCGTCATCTGCATATGGAAATAAGTCTCGTCAGAACAATGGTATGACAATTGGATTACATCATAAAAGGATACTTTATTCACTTTACCAGGTATCACCCTAATACAGCTACTTGACCAACCTGTACTGGTTCAGCTGGGATGTCTTGCCCCAGAAACGATGATAGTTATCTACTGTGGTCAACAATCTACTTTCAGGAGCTTTCTACACTCGAGAGAAAAGTCAAACTTGTACTGGTTTGGACGGGACGAGAAGTGTCGTGGTATGACAGACCTGTACTGGTTCAAAGGTGATAAGTCGCCACAATAATGCTGCAGATTACTCTGTTCAATCTTTCCAGATATTCATCTTTGGAAGTGGCATATTTTCAATACACATCGATACTACAGAGTCAAGTCCAACTTGTACTGGTTTGGACAAAACAGGAAGTCTCAAGGTATAGCTACTTCACAGACCTGTACTGGTTTCACTGTGAAATGTCATCCCAGTAATGTTGTAGAAGACTCTGTTCGAGGTTTTGAAATATTCATCGTCGTAAGTTTTCAGACAACAAAAACGTCCAACTTGTACTGGTTTGGACAAATCACGTCTTCATCCTCCCTCTGCTCTCTATTCTCTCTGTGGTATCTTATCAAAACTTTACCATACACACGACAAGGCTGCACTCCGTCATCTGCATATGGAAATAAGTCTCGTCAGAACAATGGTATGACAATTGGATTACATCATAAAAGGATACTTTATTCACTTTACCAGGTATCACCCTAATACAGCTACTCGACCAACCTGTACTGGTTCAGCTGGGATGTCTTGCCCCAGAAACGATGATAGTTATCTACTGTGGTCAACAATCTACTTTCAGGAGCTTTCTACACTCGAGAGAAAAGTCAAACTTGTACTGGTTTGGACGGGGCGAGAAGTGTCGTGGTATGACGGACCTGTACTGGTTCAAAGGTGATAAGTCGCCACAATAATGCTGCAGATTACTCTGTTCAATCTTTCAAGATATTCATCTTTGGAAGTGGCATATTTTCAATACACATCGATACTACAGAGTCAAGTCCAACTTCTACTGGTTTGGACAAAACAGGAAGTCTCAAGGTATAGCTTCTTCACAGACCTGTACTGGTTTCACTGTGAAATGTCATCCCAGTAATGTTGTAGTAGACTCTGTTCAAGGTTTTGAAATATTCATCGTCGTAAGTTTTCAAACAACAAAAAAGTCCAACTTGTACTGGTTTGGACAAATCACGTCTTCATCCTCCCTCTGCTCTCTATTCTCTCTGTGGTATCTTATCAAAACTTTACCATACACACGACAAGGCTGCACTCCGTCATCTGCATATGGAAATAAGTCTCGTCAGAACAATGGTATGACGATTGGATTACATCATAAAAGGATACTTTATTCACTTTGTATTGCTACTCGACCAACCTGTACTGGTTCAGCTAGGATGTCTTGCCCCAGAAACGATGATAGTTATCTACTGTGGTCAACGATCTACTTTCAGGAGCTTTCTACACCCGAGAGAAAAGTCAAACTTGTACTGGTTTGGACGGGGCGAGAAGTGTCGTGGTATGACGGACCTGTACTGGTTCAAAGGTGATAAGTCGCCACAATAATGCTGCAGATTACTCTGTTCAATCTTTCAAGATATTCATCTTTGGAAGTGGCATATTTTCAATACACATCGATACTACAGAGTCAAGTCCAACTTGTACTGGTTTGGACAAAACAGGAAGTCTCAAGGTATAGCTTCTTCACAGACCTGTACTGGTTTCACTGTGAAATGTCATCCCAGTAATGTTGTAGTAGACTCTGTTCAAGGTTTTGAAATATTCATCGTCGTAAGTTTTCAAACAACAAAAAAGTCCAACTTGTACTGGTTTGGACAAATCACGTCTTCATCCTCCCTCTGCTCTCTATTCTCTCTGTGGTATCTTATCAAAACTTTACCATACACACGACAAGGCTGCACTCCGTCATCTGCATATGGAAATATGTCTCGTCAGAACAATGGTATGACAATTGGATTACATCATAAAAGGATACCTCATTCACTTTGCCAGGTATCACCTTAATACAGCTACTCGACCAACCTGTACTGGTTCAAAGAAGTGTCGTGGAATGACAGACCTGTCCTGGTTCAAAGGTGATAAGTCCCCACATAATGCTGCAGAATTCTCTGTTCTATTATGAAATATTCATCTTCGTAAGTGGCATATTTTCAATACACTTTAAATGTTTTCGAGATGTTTCGATACCAGAGAGACTTGTACTGGCTTGGACAAAAGAAGAGGTGTATAGCTACTTCACAGACCTGTACTGGTTTAACTGTGATACGTCATTGCAGTTAAGCTACTCTGTTCAATGTCACCAAACATTCACCTTCATAAGTGCCGTATTTTTAATACACGGCGATACTACTAACGATGGTCAAACTTGTACTGGTTTGGCCCAATCACATCTTCACCCTCTCTCTGCTTTCTATTCTATTGGTGGTATCTCATCAAAATTTTACCATACACGAGGCAAGGCTGCACTCAGTCATCTGCATATATGTAAATATGTCTTGTCAGAGCAATCGTATGATAATGGGATTACAGCATAAAAAGATACTTTATTCATTTTACCAAGTATCACCTTAATACAGATACTTGACCAACCTCTACTGGTTAATCTGAGATGTCTTGCCCCAGAAACGATGATAAATATTCAAGTCCAACCTGTACTGGTTTAACTGTGATATGTCACCACAGTAGTGTTATAGACGACTCTGTTCAAGGTTTTGAAACGTTCATCTTCTCAAGTTTTCAAACACATTTGATACTACCCAAAAAAGTCCAACTTGTACTGGTTTGGACAAATCACATCTCCACCCTCCCTCTTCTTTCTTTTCTAACTTAACCCTTTAAGGACGAGTGTGTGTGGCCAACCTACTGCCTTGAGGACGGGTACTGGTGGCACTATATACCGCTAGGGGACGGGCACACAGTCGTTAAAACCCATAATTCAATTGTTTAATCACGTGATATGATATATAATCTTAAATATTTTATTTCTTTTAAATAGAAATATTAATAATGGTATCATACACACATTCTGTGAAAATTTCATTAATGTTCCTCCATTATTTTTTGTTATAAACGATTTTGTAGGTTTTTGAGAAATGATGCCTCAAGGCATCATTCGCCCTGGCCTGGATGATGCCTCAAGGCATCATTCGCCCTTAAAGGGTTAACAATATATTACCAAAGAAATGGCAAGACAGCACGCTGACACCTGCATATATATAGGTAAAAACATATTATCAAAGCAATGGAGTGACGATGTGAATACAGCATAGGAAATGCTTGTCCTTCTGCCTATACTAAGAAAAGTGATGATACATAAATGTTTTCTCAGAACATAGAAATTGTTTGTCATCCACGCTGTCTCAAGAAGCTACCTTTACAACTTGTTACGAAACCTGTACTGGTTTAAGTAGGTGCCCTGATATAATAACAACGCAGAATGCTCCTTACTGGGGTAAATGTTAAATTAGCTTACCTGTAAAGATGGACTTTGGTGGTGATCATGTTCAGTGGATGTTCATTGCGAATTCCCTTCCTCTTCTTCTTACGTTCGTGGCTGTAGAATGCATGTTTAGTTAGTCCACTGTCACTCCATTTACATGACCACATGATCGTGTGCCACTCGCAGCATTATTGGCACTTAAATCATGTAAATGGAATTCCACCTTAACAATACTAAAGATAAATATCAGACTTATACTAGTTTTGGTATAGATGAAGTGATTGTAATGTAGTCCGAATTACAGTCATTAAGAAAGCCCAAACATGGTAGGTGTGATATCCCCACCGTACTTCCCGAAAAAGTCATGAACACTCTAACAGCACTGTGCAGTTGGACATTAGATAGACAAAAGATACTACAAATGATAAATTGTCCTACCATCATGACGAATCTTGAAGGATGTGACTTTTCCAAGCAGCTCCCTGGTGTTCTGCAAGGTGACATGTAATGTCTAAGTAGGTATTTAGAATTTGGTCAGGAGAGATGGAGTACCAGTGTATCTGCTTAGCATATACTCACTATGAGGCAGAACCATGTTCACGTTAAGGTTTGCCTTTCGTATCAATCATCGATACCACAAATGTGTGACTCTTATACTACGTTCTATTCGTATACAATAAGAACAACATTTGCAAGGGTTGGATCCTGTCATCTATCAAAGCAAATGCAAATGAACCAAAGATTTTCTTGTTATAATACTGTTGCAGTAAAAGGATATCTACCATGCCAAGACCTCTCAGATGCTTAAGATGATAAAGCATGGCCACAGCATCCTGGCAGTTGAACCAGAAGCGTTGTTCACTCAGCTGTCCAGATGGACCCGACTTATCTGTTGCACATTTTTCTGAAATACACGTTGTAACTATCATGTATCCAATGAAAAGAACAATGCGAGTTAAAGTGCCTAAGCAATTAATGACTTGTATAGACATCAATAAATGTATAGCAAATTTCAATATCAGTGTGAAGTACAAGAGAGAACTTGAGTTCAGAGAGTAATGGGCCACCATATATAGTGCTCCAACAGGATGCCTGATATATTCAAATTCCAGATGAACTACCCATGTCTATCTAACTTTCCAGGCAGGATTTTAAAGCCACTTGACAAACCTGTACTGGTTTAAATGAATTGACATATCCTTACTGGTTTCAACGGATGTCTTCATATAGTAATGTTGTAGATAGCTCTGTGCACTGTAGTTAAAATATTCAGGAAGAGATCTCACCCCTACAGATTTTCCGAGGTGAGAGTTCTTTTACTTCGCACACCACATAGACATGGTGTGAGAAGGACTGGCCTTTGATTTTGCAGTAAGTCTACCACTGTCGGGGGCGAAGGAGAAAGGTAGCTGCAGCAGGGCTCGGACCCGCAACCTTGTGATTGCTAGTCCAGTGCTTCAACCCCCCACCCCCAATAATGCCTACCAATGCTGGTCCCACCCGCTAACCCGCGGCTGCAAAATGTGATATGGGTTTTTACAAAAACAGTCACGGATAACAAGTTCATGTACTTTTAACACCCATAGAACTATGTGAATGGTAAAAGGAAGCATCCCATCGAAAGATATTTGAGAACAACTGTAATGTGCATATCGAAACTGCGACGATTAGAGCTAAATGCACTTTATCATTAAACACAGGACACCCACGTCCCTGCATCATACATTTCTCCGAAACAATATGTGTGAAATACCAAATTTTCAAAAGAAACTGCCCCGAAAGCTGTAACAATAGACATGTTTTGGCGTGAGATGCAAAGAAAGACGACCCACTAAATACCAAAAAACATATGTGAGATATCGATTACATCTCTTCGGGATAACCAGGTAGCTTACACGAAGGATCTGTTTTCAGATTCTTCTATACATGATAAAATGTAAAAAGTAAATCAGTAAAAGGATGCCTTTCAATGAATGGCCCCCTCGTATCTCTACCCCAGACTATGCTACCCGTGACTGTTAGCATAAAAATACATAACATCTACAGCCACCCAGCATCGTACCTCTGTCCAACTCAAAGCACTAAACATATGAGTAACTGTAGAAACATGGAAGAGAGATACTACAAGCCTTGAGTCCTATGTGGAAAGGAATCCTGACAGATGCAACACAGACCGGTGCTGTTCACTGGAGTGCTGCAGGGTAAGTAGCATCATTCATCAACAAAAAACAGTAACAAACAGTGTCTGAGAAATGTATCATGTCTAGAGTATTCAGATTATCATATAGACTATACTAGGCAAAGTAAATGTCACCTTTATTCATTACAAGACTGGAATTAAGTCTACTCTTTCTACAAATCAATATGGATATAGCACTATCAATATGCTGTTTGCACAGTGTAAAGGGAAAACTTATGATGGTTTTTTCTAAGGCTACTCACATGTCTTCATGCCTGGAATGATCATGTATTTTATATCAGGTGACTCTACTCGTAAATATACAATCTTCAAGTCTTCAATAATGCCTATGTTTGTTTCTTTGAATCTCACCCCATCTAATTTTCTGGGGTGTGTGTTGGTTTTTTTACTTCCCACACCACATAGACATGGTATGAGAAGGACTGGCCTTTGATTTGGCAGTAAGTCTACCACTGCCGGGGGTGAAGGAGAAAAGTGGCTGCAGTGGGACTCGAACCCACGACCTTGTGATTACTAGTCCAGTGCTTTAAGCACTGGGCTAACTCCCCACCCCCAATAATGCCTACCAATGCTGGTCCCACCCGCTAACCCGCGGCTGCAAAATGCGATATGGGTTTTTACATAAGCAGTCACAGATAACAAGTTCATGTTCTCTAACACCCATAGAACTATGGGAACGGTAAAAAGAAGCATCCCGTCGGAAGATATTTGAGAATAAGAGAAATGTGCATACCGAAACTGCGATGATTGGAGCTAAACACGCTTTATCATTAAACGCAGGACACCCATGTCCCTTTACCATACATTACATGGAAAAAACCCAAATTTTGGCATGAGAAAAATGACCCACAAAAATATCTAATGACATATCTATGATATCAATTGCATAGTAGCGCTCTATCCAGGTTAATCAGGTAGCTTGCACAATAAATCTGTTTTCGTATTCTCCCATTCAAAAGAAACTGTAAAAAGTAAATCAGCAAAAGTATGCCCTTCTATAAATGGCCCCTCATTTCTCTTCCCCAGACTATGACACCTGTGACTGATAGTGTAAAAATACATAACATCTACAGCCACCCAGCATCGTACCTATGCCTAACTCAAAGCACTAATATGTGAGTAATTGTAGAAACATGGAAAAGAGATACTACAAGCCTTGGGTCCTTTTGTGGTGAGGGATCCCGGCAGATGCAACATGGACTGGCGCTGTTCGGTCGAGTGCTGCAGAGTAAGTAACAGTTGGTAAATACGTAATTTAAAAAAAGAAGTATCTGGGAAATGTATCACGCTAGAGCACTCAAACCCATCATGAAATTATGTATAAGCAAACTAAACGACACTATTATTCATAACAAGATTGGAATTTTGCCTATTGTTTCCACAAATTGACACGGGTATGGCATTATCAAATGTTGCCAGACCGAACAGCAGGACTGCACTCCATCATCTGAATGCAGAAAGAAGCATTAGTATTGTCATAGCAATGGCACAGCATAGACATAGATATTCCTGGATGTTTTCAGCTTAGAACTGAAGGAATGTTAGCATGGAACGTCCTGTTGAAATAACGAGAGACACAATTGCAACTGGCGAGGAGTAGTGTTTATTGAGCAATCAGATTTACATGTGTCCTCCTACATTTCTTTTGTTGCAGTTCTTGTCTTGCATATTGAATGCTATGTTCAAATAATGACAAACACAACCAGCTCGGAAGAGTGTTTATTGAGTAATCATATTTACATGTGAACCCATCTGTTCCATGTGTCTTGTACATCCTTGTCTTGCATGGTGCAAACCAGAGTTCAGATCTCAGATCTGCTACTTAGCTATTTTTTCGGTCTGTCTACCTTTTGTCTTGTTTTTAAATTTTTGCCCTGACAGTGTATTCCTACTAGTTTTCTTTTACCGAAACCTCAATGTGTTTTCCCCTAGGATGCTAGGACTCCTAGGTAAATGCATAGGGGTGAGATTCAGACATGAAAGTCATCCGATATATTCGATCACAACCCAACCAAACAAAGTCTAATCAAACATGTTGCATGTAAAACTACCCGAACAAACAGGCCTTGCAAGCTTTGTTTGGGAAGATTCACATCCAACATGTTCTATTAGACTTACTTTGATTGGGTGGTGATTGAATGTACCAGATGAATTTTAGGTAGAACTCTAACCCCCACATATTTACTGAAGTGAGAGTTCCCACATCATATAGACATGGTATGATATAGCAGTAAGTCTACCGCTGCTGGGGATGAACACAGATCTGTCTCCCCACCCTGAATTTTACCTGTATAGGGAAAAGAATGCAGTTAATTTACCTGTCGGAGGAAGGAAATGTCATTGCTTCTACACTATGCATTTTGTTGGCTGTACAGCCTTTGTGCTGTGGGACTGAAGTGAGAGTTCCTTTAGTTCCCACATCACAT
The DNA here is from genome assembly GCA_950022655.1 of Alentia gelatinosa. Taxonomy (NCBI): domain Eukaryota; kingdom Metazoa; phylum Annelida; class Polychaeta; order Phyllodocida; family Polynoidae; genus Alentia; species Alentia gelatinosa. The sequence continues at coordinate 32,323 of CATLOP010000033.1, read as the reverse complement.
AGACATGGCATGATATAGCAGTAAGTCTACTGCTGCTGGGGATGAAGGAGAAAGGTGCCTTAAACACAGATCTGTCTCCCCACCCTGAATTTTACCTGTATAGGGAAAAGAATGCAGTTAATTTACCTGTCGGAGGAAGGAAATGTCATTGCTTCTACACTATGCATTTTGTTGGCTGTACAGCCTTTGTGCTGTGGGACTGTCTTTAACAATAGTGGAGGACCTATTCTACCTGAAACGGTAAGCGGGGGATAATTGTGCTCACCTACCTTCATCCAGCGATGGGGCCGAGGGTAGCCTATCTAACTGCCAGTGGTGATGTCTTCTCATGTTACTAAGTGATACGTCAATGATCAAGCTAGCCAAGAGACAGGAAAATTTGGCATCTGCATATTATTTTGTGAGGATGTATCAACCCTCCTAGAGCAGGAATCGCCTTGAGGTGTCAGCCAGTGTAGGGCAGCTGAGACCTCCAGGTCATGTAGTCTTGATATTGTGAAAATCTAATTCCAAATGACACATATTCCCTGAGGTTCAAAAAGATATATCTGTGTATGTTTCATTCGTGTTAAGTCACAATTTCACTAAGGAGCCAACAAACATGTCTACACACAATAGATAAAAGCTTTCTATGCTGTTTCAAAATATGTAGGTTAACGTCAGAGAAACCACCCACCCTAAGAGGGTCGTAATCAACTTAAATGGCCAGTTACCCTTTGTATACAGGCCGAGAAGACGTCACCACACAGCATGTCTAATGCATTGTTTTCTTGTGCATCCTAAATCATTCCTTTGAATACAGACATTTTGGGCCTAGAGTTAGATAAATGTGTCCCAATTCAATAAGTAGGACGTTGAACACTTTGATTAATAATCTATGTCAAATATACTAGTGGACCGTGGGGTTGGAGTAAGTATTTACAAAAAATTTACATATTCTACTGCTAAACATCTGCACTGAATACGAGGCACAGGTTCACATGTGGAATACAAGACAGACACAAGAGAAATGCAAGCACAAATAAGCAAATCCAGTAACCCTTCCCCTACACTGTGATACCTATTCAGAAAGTAAGATTATATGTGCCTACGTCTTCTCCATGAATGAAAGCGTCTCATAGCCTTAAAGCCTTAAAGCCTTAAAGCGGACGATGAAAGTAATTGTCAATCCTCAACTTCTCAGTTACACCAGAGTTTCAAAGCCAGATGTATTTATCCTGTTATTTTCCCATAAACCTTTCTCACTGAATGAAGTATCGGAAGGGTTACCAAGCAACAATACATCTGACATACAATGTTCACATTCAGAACAATTCCAAGTGAATGAAGTTGTCATTCCTTTGGAACTGATGTACACCATAAGATATTCCCTAACTCTTTGAAACAAAAAAATTGCAAGGGATTCATGGGCGGGCCTTAGTTCTACTCACTGCTCTGATGCATACTGGGTCGCTAGTGTGCTGTATCAAGGTGAATCTCCACAGGACTTGCAAGTCTTCTTAGCTTGGTGTCCAGTCCCATAGTCTTTGCATGTCTTCTCATCTTGGAGAGGTGTCCAGCCCGGCCCGACAGTACTTGATAGCTCGAAAGATTTACAGCTTTGGGAGACATCAAGGCTGAACCACAGCAAACTGGATGAGAAGTATATAATTCTTACATTTCTGGCATAGCGTAAAACAACAATTCTCAGTTTCAGATTAACAACTCTCATTGATATTGGTATAGAGTATTGGTGTAAGTAGGATATCTTGCCCAAGATCTGATACAAATATCTACTGTGGTCAATCATCTATTTTCGAGATGGTTCGATACTAGAGCGAGAAGTCAAGTTGTACTGGTTTGGACGAAAAATAAAGAGGTGTATAGCTACTTGACAGCCCTGTACTGGTCCAACTATGATATGTCACCGCAGTTACGTTATAGACTACTCTGGTTTCAAAAAATTCTCAATTTTCAATACACATCGATACTACAGAGTCAAGTCCAACTTGTACTGGTTTGGACAAAACAGGAAGTCTCAAGGTATAGCTACTTCACAGACCTGTACTGGTTTCACTGTGAAATGTCATCCCAGTAATGTTGTAGAAGACTCTGTTCAAGGTTTTGAAATATTCATCGTCGTAAGTTTTCAGACAACAAAAACGTCCAACTTGTACTGGTTTGGACAAATCACGTCTTAATCCTCCCTCTGCTCTCTATTCTCTCTGTGGTATCTTATCAAAACTTTACCATACACACGACAAGGCTGCACTCCGTCATCTGCATATGGAAATAAGTCTCGTCAGAACAATGGTATGACAATTGGATTACATCATAAAAGGATACTTTATTCACTTTACCAGGTATCACCCTAATACAGCTACTCGACCAACCTGTACTGGTTCAGCTGGGATGTCTTGCCCCAGAAACGATGATAGTTATCTACTGTGGTCAACAATCTACTTTCAGGAGCTTTCTACACTCGAGAGAAAAGTAAAACTTGTACTGGTTTGGACGGGAGGAGAAGTGTCGTGGTATGACAGACCTGTACTGGTTCAAAGGTGATAAGTCGCCACAATAATGCTGCAGATTACTCTGTTCAATCTTTCCAGATATTCATCTTTGGAAGTGGCATATTTTCAATACACATCGATACTACAGAGTCAAGTCCAACTTGTACTGGTTTGGACAAAACAGGAAGTCTCAAGGTATAGCTACTTCACAGACCTGTACTGGTTTCACTGTGAAATGTCATCCCAGTAATGTTGTAGAAGACTCTGTTCAAGGTTTTGAAATATTCATCGTCGTAAGTTTTCAGACAACAAAAACGTCCAACTTGACTGGTTTGGACAAATCACGTCTTAATCCTCCCTCTGCTCTCTATTCTCTCTGTGGTATCTTATCAAAACTTTACCATACACACGACAAGGCTGCACTCCGTCATCTGCATATGGAAATAAGTCTCGTCAGAACAATGGTATGACAATTGGATTACATCATAAAAGGATACTTTATTCACTTTACCAGGTATCACCCTAATACAGCTACTCGACCAACCTGTACTGGTTCAGCTGGGATGTCTTGCCCCAGAAACGATGATAGTTATCTACTGTGGTCAACAATCTACTTTCAGGAGCTTTCTACACTCGAGAGAAAAGTCAAACTTGTACTGGTTTGGACGGGACGAGAAGTGTCGTGGTATGACAGACCTGTACTGGTTCAAAGGTGATAAGTCGCCACAATAATGCTGCAGATTACTCTGTTCAATCTTTCCAGATATTCATCTTTGGAAGTCGCATATTTTCAATACACATCGATACTACAGAGTCAAGTCCAACTTGTACTGGTTTGGACAAAACAGGAAGTCTCAAGGTATAGCTACTTCACAGACCTGTACTGGTTTCACTGTGAAATGTCATCCCAGTAATGTTGTAGAAGACTCTGTTCGAGGTTTTGAAATATTCATCGTCGTAAGTTTTCAGACAACAAAAAAGTCCAACTTGTACTGGTTTGGACAAATCACGTCTTCATCCTCCCTCTGCTCTCTATTCTCTCGTGGTATCTTATCAAAACTTTACCATACACACGACAAGGCTGCACTCCGTCATCTGCATATGGAAATAAGTCTCGTCAGAACAATGGTATGACAATTGGATTACATCATAAAAGGATACTTTATTCACTTTACCAGGTATCACCCTAATACAGCTACTCGACCAACCTGTACTGGTTCAGCTGGGATGTCTTGCCCCAGAAACGATGATAGTTATCTAATGTGGTCAACAATCTACTTTCAGGAGCTTTCTACACTCGAGAGAAAAGTCAAACTTGTACTGGTTTGGACGGGACGAGAAGTGTCGTGGTATGACAGACCTGTACTGGTTCAAAGGTGATAAGTCGCCACAATAATGCTGCAGATTACTCTGTTCAATCTTTCCAGATATTCATCTTTGGAAGTGGCATATTTTCAATACACATCGATACTACAGAGTCAAGTCCAACTTGTACTGGTTTAGACAAAACAGGAAGTCTCAAGGTATAGCTACTTCACAGACCTGTACTGGTTTCACTGTGAAATGTCATCCCAGTAATGTTGTAGAAGACTCTGTTCAAGGTTTTGAAATATTCATCGTCGTAAGTTTTCAGACAACAAAAACGTCCAACTTGTACTGGTTTGGACAAATCACGTCTTAATCCTCCCTCTGCTCTCTATTCTCTCTGTGGTATCTTATCAAAACTTTACCATACACACGACAAGGCTGCACTCCGTCATCTGCATATGGAAATAAGTCTCGTCAGAACAATGGTATGACAATTGGATTACATCATAAAAGGATACTTTATTCACTTTACCAGGTATCACCCTAATACAGCTACTCGACCAACCTGTACTGGTTCAGCTGGGATGTCTTGCCCCAGAAACGATGATAGTTATCTACTGTGGTCAACAATCTACTTTCAGGAGCTTTCTACACTCGAGAGAAAAGTCAAACTTGTACTGGTTTGGACGGGACGAGAAGTGTCGTGGTATGACAGACCTGTACTGGTTCAAAGGTGATAAGTCGCCACAATAATGCTGCAGATTACTCTGTTCAATCTTTCCAGATATTCATCTTTGGAAGTGGCATATTTTCAATACACATCGATACTACAGAGTCAAGTCCAACTTGTACTGGTTTGGACAAAACAGGAAGTCTCAAGGTATAGCTACTTCACAGACCTGTACTGGTTTCACTGTGAAATGTAATCCCAGTAATGTTGTAGAAGACTCTGTTCGAGGTTTTGAAATATTCATTGTCGTAAGTTTTCAGACAACTAAAAAGTCCAACTTGTACTGGTTTGGACAAATCACGTCTTCATCCTCCCTCTGCTCTCTATTCTCTCTGTGGTATCTTATCAAAACTTTACCATACACACGACAAGGCTGCACTCCGTCATCTGCATATGGAAATAAGTCTCGTCAGAACAATGGTATGAAGATTGGATTACATCATAAAAGGATACTTTATTCACTTTGTATTGCTACTCGACCAACCTGTACTGGTTCAGCTAGGATGTCTTGCCCCAGAAACGATGATAGTTATCTACTGTGGTCAACGATCTACTTTCAGGAGCTTTCTACACCCGAGAGAAAAGTCAAACTTGTACTGGTTTGGACGGGGCGAGAAGTGTCGTGGTATGACGGACCTGTACTGGTTCAAAGGTGATAAGTCGCCACAATAATGCTGCAGATTACTCTGTTCAATCTTTCAAGATATTCATCTTTGGAAGTGGCATATTTTCAATACACATCGATACTACAGAGTCAAGTCCAACTTCTACTGGTTTGGACAAAACAGGAAGTCTCAAGGTATAGCTTCTTCACAGACCTGTACTGGTTTCACTGTGAAATGTCATCCCAGTAATGTTGTAGTAGACTCTGTTCAAGGTTTTGAAATATTCATCGTCGTAAGTTTTCAAACAACAAAAAAGTCCAACTTGTACTGGTTTGGACAAATCACGTCTTCATCCTCCCTCTGCTCTCTATTCTCTCTGTGGTATCTTATCAAAACTTTACCATACACACGACAAGGCTGCACTCCGTCATCTGCATATGGAAATATGTCTCGTCAGAACAATGGTATGACAATTGGATTACATCATAAAAGGATACCTCATTCACTTTGCCAGGTATCACCTTAATACAGCTACTCGACCAACCTGTACTGGTTCAAAGAAGTATCGTGGAATGACAGACCTGTCCTGGTTCAAAGGTGATAAGTCCCCACATAATGCTGCAGAATTCTCTGTTCTATTATGAAATATTCATCTTCGTAAGTGGCATATTTTCAATACACATCAAATGTTTTCGAGATGTTTCGATACCAGAGAGACTTGTACTGGCTTGGACAAAAGAAGAGGTGTATAGCTACTTCACAGACCTGTACTGGTTTAACTGTGATACGTCATTGCAGTTAAGCTACTCTGTTCAATGTCACCAAACATTCACCTTCATAAGTGCCGTATTTTTAATACACGGCGATACTACTAACGATGGTCAAACTTGTACTGGTTTGGCCCAATCACATCTTCACCCTCTCTCTGCTTTCTATTCTATTGGTGGTATCTCATCAAAATTTTACCATACACGAGGCAAGGCTGCACTCAGTCATCTGCATATATGTAAATATGTCTTGTCAGAGCAATCGTATGATAATGGGATTACAGCATAAAAAGATACTTTATTCATTTTACCAAGTATCACCTTAATACAGATACTTGACCAACCTCTACTGGTTAATCTGAGATGTCTTGCCCCAGAAACGATGATAAATATTCAAGTCCAACCTGTACTGGTTTAACTGTGATATGTCACCACAGTAGTGTTATAGACGACTCTGTTCAAGGTTTTGAAACGTTCATCTTCTCAAGTTTTCAAACACATTTGATACTACCCAAAAAAGTCCAACTTGTACTGGTTTGGACAAATCACATCTCCACCCTCCCTCTTCTTTCTTTTCTAACTTAACCCTTTAAGGACGAGTGTGTGTGGCCAACCTACTGCCTTGAGGACGGGTACTGGTGGCACTATATACCGCTAGGGGACGGGCACACAGTCGTTAAAACCCATAATTCAATTGTTTAATCACGTGATATGATATATAATCTTAAATATTTTATTTCTTTTAAATAGAAATATTAATAATGGTATCATACACACATTCTGTGAAAATTTCATTAATGTTCCTCCATTATTTTTTGTTATAAACGATTTTGTAGGTTTTTGAGAAATGATGCCTCAAGGCATCATTCGCCCTGGCCTGGATGATGCCTCAAGGCATCATTCGCCCTTAAAGGGTTAACAATATATTACCAAAGAAATGGCAAGACAGCACGCTGACACCTGCATATATATAGGTAAAAACATATTATCAAAGCAATGGAGTGACGATGTGAATACAGCATAGGAAATGCTTGTCCTTCTGCCTATACTAAGAAAAGTGATGATACATAAATGTTTTCTCAGAACATAGAAATTGTTTGTCATCCACGCTGTCTCAAGAAGCTATCTTTACAACTTGTTACGAAACCTGTACTGGTTTAAGTAGGTGCCCTGATATAATAACAACGCAGAATGCTCCTTACTGGGGTAAATGTTAAATTAGCTTACCTGTAAAGATGGACTTTGGTGGTGATCATGTTCAGTGGATGTTCATTGCGAATTCCCTTCCTCTTCTTCTTACGTTCGTGGCTGTAGAATGCATGTTTAGTTAGTCCACTGTCACTCCATTTACATGACCACATGATCGTGTGCCACTCGCAGCATTATTGGCACTTAAATCATGTAAATGGAATTCCACCTTAACAATACTAAAGATAAATATCAGACTTATACTAGTTTTGGTATAGATGAAGTGATTGTAATGTAGTCCGAATTACAGTCATTAAGAAAGCCCAAACATGGTAGGTGTGATATCCCCACCGTACTTCCCGAAAAAGTCATGAACACTCTAACAGCACTGTGCAGTTGGACATTAGATAGACAAAAGATACTACAAATGATAAATTGTCCTACCATCATGACGAATCTTGAAGGATGTGACTTTTCCAAGCAGCTCCCTGGTGTTCTGCAAGGTGACATGTAATGTCTAAGTAGGTATTTAGAATTTGGTCAGGAGAGATGGAGTACCAGTGTATCTGCTTAGCATATACTCACTATGAGGCAGAACCATGTTCACGTTAAGGTTTGCCTTTCGTATCAATCATCGATACCACAAATGTGTGACTCTTAGACTACGTTCTATTCGTATACAATAAGAACAACATTTGCAAGGGTTGGATCCTGTCATCTATCAAAGCAAATGCAAATGAACCAAAGATTTTCTTGTTATAATACTGTTGCAGTAAAAGGATATCTACCATGCCAAGACCTCTCAGATGCTTAAGATGATAAAGCATGGCCACAGCATCCTGGCAGTTGAACCAGAAGCGTTGTTCACTCAGCTGTCCAGATGGACCCGACTTATCTGTTGCACATTTTTCTGAAATACACGTTGTAACTATCATGTATCCAATGAAAAGAACAATGCGAGTTAAAGTGCCTAAGCAATTAATGACTTGTATAGACATCAATAAATGTATAGCAAATTTCAATATCAGTGTGAAGTACAAGAGAGAACTTGAGTTCAGAGAGTAATGGGCCACCATATATAGTGCTCCAACAGGATGCCTGATATATTCAAATTCCAGATGAACTACCCATGTCTATCTAACTTTCCAGGCAGGATTTTAAAGCCACTTGACAAACCTGTACTGGTTTAAATGAATTGACATATCCTTACTGGTTTCAACGGATGTCTTCATATAGTAATGTTGTAGATAGCTCTGTGCACTGTAGTTAAAATATTCAGGAAGAGATCTCACCCCTACAGATTTTCCGAGGTGAGAGTTCTTTTACTTCGCACACCACATAGACATGGTGTGAGAAGGACTGGCCTTTGATTTTGCAGTAAGTCTACCACTGTCGGGGGCGAAGGAGAAAGGTAGCTGCAGCAGGGCTCGGACCCGCAACCTTGTGATTGCTAGTCCAGTGCTTCAACCCCCCACCCCCAATAATGCCTACCAATGCTGGTCCCACCCGCTAACCCGCGGCTGCAAAATGTGATATGGGTTTTTACAAAAACAGTCACGGATAACAAGTTCATGTACTTTTAACACCCATAGAACTATGTGAATGGTAAAAGGAAGCATCCCATCGAAAGATATTTGAGAACAACTGTAATGTGCATATCGAAACTGCGACGATTAGAGCTAAATGCACTTTATCATTAAACACAGGACACCCACGTCCCTGCATCATACATTTCTCCGAAACAATATGTGTGAAATACCAAATTTTCAAAAGAAACTGCCCCGAAAGCTGTAACAATAGACATGTTTTGGCGTGAGATGCAAAGAAAGACGACCCACTAAATACCAAAAAACATATGTGAGATATCGATTACATCTCTTCAGGATAACCAGGTAGCTTACACGAAGGATCTGTTTTCAGATTCTTCTATACATGATAAAATGTAAAAAGTAAATCAGTAAAAGGATGCCTTTCAATGAATGGCCCCCTCGTATCTCTACCCCAGACTATGCTACCCGTGACTGTTAGCATAAAAATACATAACATCTACAGCCACCCAGCATCGTACCTCTGTCCAACTCAAAGCACTAAACATATGAGTAACTGTAGAAACATGGAAGAGAGATACTACAAGCCTTGAGTCCTATGTGGAAAGGAATCCTGACAGATGCAACACAGACCGGTGCTGTTCACTGGAGTGCTGCAGGGTAAGTAGCATCATTCATCAACAAAAAACAGTAACAAACAGTGTCTGAGAAATGTATCATGTCTAGAGTATTCAGATTATCATATAGACTATACTAGGCAAAGTAAATGTCACCTTTATTCATTACAAGACTGGAATTAAGTCAACTCTTTCTACAAATCAATATGGATATAGCACTATCAATATGCTGTTTGCACAGTGTAAAGGGAAAACTTATGATGGTTTTTTCTAAGGCTACTCACATGTCTTCATGCCTGGAATGATCATGTATTTTATATCAGGTGACTCTACTCGTAAATATACAATCTTCAAGTCTTCAATAATGCCTATGTTTGTTTCTTTGAATCTCACCCCATCTAATTTTCTGGGGTGTGTGTTGGTTTTTTTACTTCCCACACCACATAGACATGGTATGAGAAGGACTGGCCTTTGATTTGGCAGTAAGTCTACCACTGCCGGGGGTGAAGGAGAAAAGTGGCTGCAGTGGGACTCGAACCCACGACCTTGTGATTACTAGTCCAGTGCTTTAAGCACTGGGCTAACTCCCCACCCCCAATAATGCCTACCAATGCTGGTCCCACCCGCTAACCCGCGGCTGCAAAATGCGATATGGGTTTTTACATAAGCAGTCACAGATAACAAGTTCATGTTCTTTAACACCCATAGAACTATGGGAACGGTAAAAAGAAGCATCCCGTCGGAAGATATTTGAGAATAAGAGAAATGTGCATACCGAAACTGCGATGATTGGAGCTAAACACGCTTTATCATTAAACGCAGGACACCCATGTCCCTTTACCATACATTACATGGAAAAAACCCAAATTTTGGCATGAGAAAAATGACCCACAAAAATATCTAATGACATATCTATGATATCAATTGCATAGTAGCTCTCTATCCAGGTTAATCAGGTAGCTTGCACAATAAATCTGTTTTCGTATTCTCCCATTCAAAAGAAACTGTAAAAAGTAAATCAGCAAAAGTATGCCCTTCTATAAATGGCCCCTCATTTCTCTACCCCAGACTATGACACCTGTGACTGATAGTGTAAAAATACATAACATCTACAGCCACCCAGCATCGTACCTATGCCTAACTCAAAGCACTAATATGTGAGTAATTGTAGAAACATGGAAAAGAGATACTACAAGCCTTGGGTCCTTTTGTGGTGAGGGATCCCGGCAGATGCAACATAGACTGGCGCTGTTCGGTCGAGTGCTGCAGAGTAAGTAACAGTTGGTAAATACGTAATTTAAAAAAAGAAGTATCTGGGAAATGTATCACGCTAGAGCACTCAAACCCATCATGAAATTATGTATAAGCAAACTAAACGACACTATTATTCATAACAAGATTGGAATTTTGCCTATTGTTTCCACAAATTGACACGGGTATGGCATTATCAAATGTTGCCAGACCGAACAGCAGGACTGCACTCCATCATCTGAATGCAGAAAGAAGCATTAGTATTGTCATAGCAATGGCACAGCATAGACATAGATATTCCTGGATGTTTTCAGCTTAGAACTGAAGGAATGTTAGCATGGAACGTCCTGTTGAAATAACGAGAGACACAATTGCAACTGGCGAGGAGTAGTGTTTATTGAGCAATCAGATTTACATGTGTCCTCCTACATTTCTTTTGTTGCAGTTCTTGTCTTGCATATTGAATGCCATGTTCAAATAATGACAAACACAACCAGCTCGGAAGAGTGTTTATTGAGTAATCATATTTACATGTGAACCCATCTGTTCCATGTGTCTTGTACATCCTTGTCTTGCATGGTGCAAACCAGAGTTCAGATCTCAGATCTGCTACTTAGCTATTTTTTCGGTCTGTCTACCTTTTGTCTTGTTTTTAAATTTTTGCCCTGACAGTGTATTCCTACTAGTTTTCTTTTACCGAAACCTCAATGTATTTTCCCCTAGGATGCTAGGACTCCTAGGTAAATGCATAGGGGTGAGATTCAGACATGAAAGTCATCCGATATATTCGATCACAACCCAACCAAACAAAGTCTAATCAAACATGTTGCATGTAAAACTACCCGAACAAACAGGCCTTGCAAGCTTTGTTTGGAAAGATTCACATCCAACATGTTCTATTAGACTTACTTTGATTGGGTGGTGATTGAATGTACCAGATGAATTTTAGGTAGAACTCTAACCCCCACATATTTACTGAAGTGAGAGTTCCCACATCATATAGACATGGTATGATATAGCAGTAAGTCTACCGCTGCTGGGGATGAACACAGATCTGTCTCCCCACCCTGAATTTTACCTGTATAGGGAAAAGAATGCAGTTAATTTACCTGTCGGAGGAAGGAAATGTCATTGCTTCTACACTATGCATTTTGTTGGCTGTACAGCCTTTGTGCTGTGGGACTGAAGTGAGAGTTCCTTTAGTTCCCACATCACATAGACATGGTATAATATAGCAGTAAGTCTACCGCTGCTGGGGATGAAGGAGAAAGGTGCCTTAAACACAGATCTGTCTCCCCACCCTGAATTTTACCTGTATAGGGAAAAGAATGCAGTTAATTTACCTGTCGGAGGAAGGAAATGTCATTGCTTCTACACTATGCATTTTGTTGGCTGTACAGCCTTTGTGCTGTGGGATTGTCTTTAACAATAGTGGAGGACCTATTCTACCTGAAACGGTAAGCGGGGGATAATTGTGCTCACCTACCTTCATCCAGCGATGGGGCCGAGGGTAGCCTATCTAACTGCCAGTGGTGATGTCTTCTCATGTTACTAAGTGATACGTCAATGATCAAGCTAGCCAAGAGACAGGAAAATTTGGCATCTGCATATTATTTTGTGAGGATGTATCAACCCTCCTAGAGCAGGAATCGCCTTGAGGTGTCAGCCAGTGTAGGGCAGCTGAGACCTCCAGGTCATGTAGTCTTGATATTGTGAAAATCTAATTCCAAATGACACATATTCCCTGAGGTTCAAAAAGATATATCTGTGTATGTTTCATTCGTGTTAAGTCACAATTTCACTAAGGAGCCAACAAACATGTCTACACACAATAGATAAAAGCTTTCTATGCTGTTTCAAAATATGTAGGTTAACGTCAGAGAAACCACTCACCCTAAGAGGGTCGTAATCAACTTAAATGGCCAGTTACCCTTTGTATACAGGCCGAGAAGACGTCACCACACAGCATGTCTAATGCATTGTTTTCTTGTGCATCCTAAATCATTCCTTTGAATACAGACATTTTGGGCCTAGAGTTAGATAAATGTGTCCCAATTCAATAAGTAGGACGTTGAACACTTTGATTAATAGTCTATGTCAAATATACTAGTGGACCGTGGGGTTGGAGTAAGTATTTACAAAAAATTTACATATTCTACTGCTAAACATCTGCACTGAATACGAGGCACAGGTTCACATGTGGAATACAAGACAGACACAAGAGAAATGCAAGCACAAATAAGCAAATCCAGTAACCCTTCCCCTACACTGTGATACCTATTCAGAAAGTAAGATTATATGTGCCTACGTCTTCTTCATGAATGAAAGCGTCTCATAGCCTTAAAGCCTTAAAGCCTTAAAGCGGACAATGAAAGTAATTGTCAATCCTCAACTTCTCAGTTACACCAGAGTTTCAAAGCCAGATGTATTTATCCTGTTATTTTCCCATAAACCTTTCTCACTGAATGAAGTATCGGAAGGGTTACCAAGCAACAATACATCTGACATACAATGTTCACATTCAGAACAATTCCAAGTGAATGAAGTTGTCATTCCTTTGGAACTGATGTACACCATAAGATATTCCCTAACTCTTTGAAACAAAAAAATTGCAAGGGATTCATGGGCGGGCCTTAGTTCTACTCACTGCTCTGATGCATACTGGGTCGCTAGTGTGCTGTATCAAGGTGAATCTCCACAGGACTTGCAAGTCTTCTTAGCTTGGTGTCCAGTCCCATAGTCTTTGCATGTCTTCTCATCTTGGAGAGGTGTCCAGCCCGGCCCGACAGTACTTGATAGCTCGAAAGATTTACAGCTTTGGGAGACATCAAGGCTGAACCACAGCAAACTGGATGAGAAGTATATAATTCTTACATTTCTGGCATAGCGTAAAACAACAATTCTCAGTTTCAGATTAACAACTCTCATTGATATTGGTATAGAGTATTGGTGTAAGTAGGATATCTTGCCCAAGATCTGATACAAATATCTACTGTGGTCAATCATCTATTTTCGAGATGGTTCGATACTAGAGCGAGAAGTCAACTTGTACTGGTTTGGACGAAAAATAAAGAGGTGTATAGCTACTTGACAGCCCTCTACTGGTCCAACTATGATATGTCACCGCAGTTACGTTATAGACTACTCTGGTTTCAAAAAATTCTCAATTTTCAATACACATCGATACTACAGAGTCAAGTCCAACTTGTACTGGTTTGGACAAAACAGGAAGTCTCAAGGTATAGCTACTTCACAGACCTGTACTGGTTTCATTGTGAAATGTCATCCCAGTAATGTTGTAGAAGACTCTGTTCAAGGTTTTGAAATATTCATCGTCGTAAGTTTTCAGACAACAAAAACGTCCAACTTGTACTGGTTTGGACAAATCACGTCTTCATCCTCCCTCTGCTCTCTATTCTTTCTGAGGTATCTTATCAAAACTTTACCATACACACGACAAGGCTGCACTCCGTCATCTGCATATGGAAATAAGTCTCGTCAGAACAATGGTATGACAATTGGATTACATCATAAAAGGATACTTTATTCACTTTGTATTGCTACTCGACCAACCTGTACTGGTTCAGCTAGGATGTCTTGCCCCAGAAACGATGATAGTTATCTACTGTGGTCAACGATCTACTTTCAGGAGCTTTCTACACCCGAGAGAAAAGTCAAACTTGTACTGGTTTGGACTGGAAGAGAAGTGTCTTGGTATGACGGACCTGTACTGGTTCAAAGGTGATAAGTCGCCACAATAATGCTGCAGATTACTCTGTTCAATCTTTCAAGATATTCATCTTTGGAAGTGGCATATTTTCAATACACATCGATACTACAGAGTCAAGTCCAACTTGTACTGGTTTGGACAAAACAGGAAGTCTCAAGGTATAGCTACTTCACAGACCTGTACTGGTTTCACTGTGAAATGTCATCCCAGTAATTTTGTAGAAGACTCTGTTCGAGGTTTTGAAATATTCATCGTCGTAAGTTTTCAGACAACAAAAACGTCCAACTTGTACTGGTTTGGACAAATCACGTCTTCATCCTCCCTCTGCTCTCTATTCTCTCTGTGGTATCTTATCAAAACTTTACCATACACACGACAAGGCTGCACTCCGTCATCTGCATATGGAAATAAGTCTCGTCAGAACAATGGTATGACAATTGGATTACATCATAAAAGGATACTTTATTCACTTTACCAGGTATCACCCTAATACAGCTACTTGACCAACCTGTACTGGTTCAGCTGGGATGTCTTGCCCCAGAAACGATGATAGTTATCTACTGTGGTCAACAATCTACTTTCAGGAGCTTTCTACACTCGAGAGAAAAGTCAAACTTGTACTGGTTTGGACGGGACGAGAAGTGTCGTGGTATGACAGACCTGTACTGGTTCAAAGGTGATAAGTTGCCACAATAATGCTGCAGATTACTCTGTTCAATCTTTCCAGATATTCATCTTTGGAAGTGGCATATTTTCAATACACATCGATACTACAGAGTCAAGTCCAACTTGTACTGGTTTGGACAAAACAGGAAGTCTCAAGGTATAGCTACTTCACAGACCTGTACTGGTTTCACTGTGAAATGTCATCCCAGTAATGTTGTAGAAGACTCTGTTCGAGGTTTTGAAATATTCATCGTCGTAAGTTTTCAGACAACAAAAACGTCCAACTTGTACTGGTTTGGACAAATCACGTCTTCATCCTCCCTCTGCTCTCTATTCTCTCTGTGGTATCTTATCAAAACTTTACCATACACACGACAAGGCTGCACTCCGTCATCTGCATATGGAAATAAGTCTCGTCAGAACAATGGTATGACAATTGGATTACATCATAAAAGGATACTTTATTCACTTTACCAGGTATCACCCTAATACAGCTACTCGACCAACCTGTACTGGTTCAGCTGGGATGTCTTGCCCCAGAAACGATGATAGTTATCTACTGTGGTCAACAATCTACTTTCAGGAGCTTTCTACACTCGAGAGAAAAGTCAAACTTGTACTGGTTTGGACGGGGCGAGAAGTGTCGTGGTATGACAGACCTGTACTGGTTCAAAGGTGATAAGTCGCCACAATAATGCTGCAGATTACTCTGTTCAATCTTTCAAGATATTCATCTTTGGAAGTGGCATATTTTCAATACACATCGATACTACAGAGTCAAGTCCAACTTCTACTGGTTTGGACAAAACAGGAAGTCTCAAGGTATAGCTTCTTCACAGACCTGTACTGGTTTCACTGTGAAATGTCATCCCAGTAATGTTGTAGTAGACTCTGTTCAAGGTTTTGAAATATTCATCGTCGTAAGTTTTCAAACAACAAAAAAGTCCAACTTGTACTGGTTTGGACAAATCACGTCTTCATCCTCCCTCTGCTCTCTATTCTCTCTGTGGTATCTTATCAAAACTTTACCATACACACGACAAGGCTGCACTCCGTCATCTGCATATGGAAATAAGTCTCGTCAGAACAATGGTATGACGATTGGATTACATCATAAAAGGATACTTTATTCACTTTGTTTTGCTACTCGACCAACCTGTACTGGTTCAGCTAGGATGTCTTGCCCCAGAAACGATGATAGTTATCTACTGTGGTCAACGATCTACTTTCAGGAGCTTTCTACACCCGAGAGAAAAGTCAAACTTGTACTGGTTTGGACGGGGCGAGAAGTGTCGTGGTATGACGGACCTGTACTGGTTCAAAGGTGATAAGTCGCCACAATAATGCTGCAGATTACTCTGTTCAATCTTTCAAGATATTCATCTTTGGAAGTGGCATATTTTCAATACACATCGATACTACAGAGTCAAGTCCAACTTGTACTGGTTTGGACAAAACAGGAAGTCTCAAGGTATAGCTTCTTCACAGACCTGTACTGGTTTCACTGTGAAATGTCATCCCAGTAATGTTGTAGTAGACTCTGTTCAAGGTTTTGAAATATTCATCGTCGTAAGTTTTCAAACAACAAAAAAGTCCAACTTGTACTGGTTTGGACAAATCACGTCTTCATCCTCCCTCTGCTCTCTATTCTCTCTGTGGTATCTTATCAAAACTTTACCATACACACGACAAGGCTGCACTCCGTCATCTGCATATGGAAATATGTCTCGTCAGAACAATGGTATGACAATTGGATTACATCATAAAAGGATACCTCATTCACTTTGCCAGGTATCACCTTAATACAGCTACTCGACCAACCTGTACTGGTTCAAAGAAGTGTCGTGGAATGACAGACCTGTCCTGGTTCAAAGGTGATAAGTCCCCACATAATGCTGCAGAATTCTCTGTTCTATTATGAAATATTCATCTTCGTAAGTGGCATATTTTCAATACACTTTAAATGTTTTCGAGATGTTTCGATACCAGAGAGACTTGTACTGGCTTGGACAAAAGAAGAGGTGTATAGCTACTTCACAGACCTGTACTGGTTTAACTGTGATACGTCATTGCAGTTAAGCTACTCTGTTCAATGTCACCAAACATTCACCTTCATAAGTGCCGTATTTTTAATACACGGCGATACTACTAACGATGGTCAAACTTGTACTGGTTTGGCCCAATCACATCTTCACCCTCTCTCTGCTTTCTATTCTATTGGTGGTATCTCATCAAAATTTTACCATACACGAGGCAAGGCTGCACTCAGTCATCTGCATATATGTAAATATGTCTTGTCAGAGCAATCGTATGATAATGGGATTACAGCATAAAAAGATACTTTATTCATTTTACCAAGTATCACCTTAATACAGATACTTGACCAACCTCTACTGGTTAATCTGAGATGTCTTGCCCCAGAAACGATGATAAATATTCAAGTCCAACCTGTACTGGTTTAACTGTGATATGTCACCACAGTAGTGTTATAGACGACTCTGTTCAAGGTTTTGAAACGTTCATCTTCTCAAGTTTTCAAACACATTTGATACTACCCAAAAAAGTCCAACTTGTACTGGTTTGGACAAATCACATCTCCACCCTCCCTCTTCTTTCTTTTCTAACTTAACCCTTTAAGGACGAGTGTGTGTGGCCAACCTACTGCCTTGAGGACGGGTACTGGTGGCACTATATACCGCTAGGGGACGGGCACACAGTCGTTAAAACCCATAATTCAATTGTTTAATCACGTGATATGATATATAATCTTAAATATTTTATTTCTTTTAAATAGAAATATTAATAATGGTATCATACACACATTCTGTGAAAATTTCATTAATGTTCCTCCATTATTTTTTGTTATAAACGATTTTGTAGGTTTTTGAGAAATGATGCCTCAAGGCATCATTCGCCCTGGCCTGGATGATGCCTCAAGGCATCATTCGCCCTTAAAGGGTTAACAATATATTACCAAAGAAATGGCAAGACAGCACGCTGACACCTGCATATATATAGGTAAAAACATATTATCAAAGCAATGGAGTGACGATGTGAATACAGCATAGGAAATGCTTGTCCTTCTGCCTATACTAAGAAAAGTGATGATACATAAATGTTTTCTCAGAACATAGAAATTGTTTGTCATCCACGCTGTCTCAAGAAGCTACCTTTACAACTTGTTACGAAACCTGTACTGGTTTAAGTAGGTGCCCTGATATAATAACAACGCAGAATGCTCCTTACTGGGGTAAATGTTAAATTAGCTTACCTGTAAAGATGGACTTTGGTGGTGATCATGTTCAGTGGATGTTCATTGCGAATTCCCTTCCTCTTCTTCTTACGTTCGTGGCTGTAGAATGCATGTTTAGTTAGTCCACTGTCACTCCATTTACATGACCACATGATCGTGTGCCACTCGCAGCATTATTGGCACTTAAATCATGTAAATGGAATTCCACCTTAACAATACTAAAGATAAATATCAGACTTATACTAGTTTTGGTATAGATGAAGTGATTGTAATGTAGTCCGAATTACAGTCATTAAGAAAGCCCAAACATGGTAGGTGTGATATCCCCACCGTACTTCCCGAAAAAGTCATGAACACTCTAACAGCACTGTGCAGTTGGACATTAGATAGACAAAAGATACTACAAATGATAAATTGTCCTACCATCATGACGAATCTTGAAGGATGTGACTTTTCCAAGCAGCTCCCTGGTGTTCTGCAAGGTGACATGTAATGTCTAAGTAGGTATTTAGAATTTGGTCAGGAGAGATGGAGTACCAGTGTATCTGCTTAGCATATACTCACTATGAGGCAGAACCATGTTCACGTTAAGGTTTGCCTTTCGTATCAATCATCGATACCACAAATGTGTGACTCTTATACTACGTTCTATTCGTATACAATAAGAACAACATTTGCAAGGGTTGGATCCTGTCATCTATCAAAGCAAATGCAAATGAACCAAAGATTTTCTTGTTATAATACTGTTGCAGTAAAAGGATATCTACCATGCCAAGACCTCTCAGATGCTTAAGATGATAAAGCATGGCCACAGCATCCTGGCAGTTGAACCAGAAGCGTTGTTCACTCAGCTGTCCAGATGGACCCGACTTATCTGTTGCACATTTTTCTGAAATACACGTTGTAACTATCATGTATCCAATGAAAAGAACAATGCGAGTTAAAGTGCCTAAGCAATTAATGACTTGTATAGACATCAATAAATGTATAGCAAATTTCAATATCTGTGTGAAGTACAAGAGAGAACTTGAGTTCAGAGAGTAATGGGCCACCATATATAGTGCTCCAACAGGATGCCTGATATATTCAAATTCCAGATGAACTACCCATGTCTATCTAACTTTCCAGGCAGGATTTTAAAGCCACTTGACAAACCTGTACTGGTTTAAATGAATTGACATATCCTTACTGGTTTCAACGGATGTCTTCATATAGTAATGTTGTAGATAGCTCTGTGCACTGTAGTTAAAATATTCAGGAAGAGATCTCACCCCTACAGATTTTCCGAGGTGAGAGTTCTTTTACTTCGCACACCACATAGACATGGTGTGAGAAGGACTGGCCTTTGATTTTGCAGTAAGTCTACCACTGTCGGGGGCGAAGGAGAAAGGTAGCTGCAGCAGGGCTCGGACCCGCAACCTTGTGATTGCTAGTCCAGTGCTTCAACCCCCCACCCCCAATAATGCCTACCAATGCTGGTCCCACCCGCTAACCCGCGGCTGCAAAATGTGATATGGGTTTTTACAAAAACAGTCACGGATAACAAGTTCATGTACTTTTAACACCCATAGAACTATGTGAATGGTAAAAGGAAGCATCCCATCGAAAGATATTTGAGAACAACTGTAATGTGCATATCGAAACTGCGACGATTAGAGCTAAATGCACTTTATCATTAAACACAGGACACCCACGTCCCTGCATCATACATTTCTCCGAAACAATATGTGTGAAATACCAAATTTTCAAAAGAAACTGCCCCGAAAGCTGTAACAATAGACATGTTTTGGCGTGAGATGCAAAGAAAGACGACCCACTAAATACCAAAAAACATATGTGAGATATCGATTACATCTCTTCGGGATAACCAGGTAGCTTACACGAAGGATCTGTTTTCAGATTCTTCTATACATGATAAAATGTAAAAAGTAAATCAGTAAAAGGATGCCTTTCAATGAATGGCCCCCTCGTATCTCTACCCCAGACTATGCTACCCGTGACTGTTAGCATAAAAATACATAACATCTACAGCCACCCAGCATCGTACCTCTGTCCAACTCAAAGCACTAAACATATGAGTAACTGTAGAAACATGGAAGAGAGATACTACAAGCCTTGAGTCCTATGTGGAAAGGAATCCTGACAGATGCAACACAGACCGGTGCTGTTCACTGGAGTGCTGCAGGGTAAGTAGCATCATTCATCAACAAAAAACAGTAACAAACAGTGTCTGAGAAATGTATCATGTCTAGAGTATTCAGATTATCATATAGACTATACTAGGCAAAGTAAATGTCACCTTTATTCATTACAAGACTGGAATTAAGTCTACTCTTTCTACAAATCAATATGGATATAGCACTATCAATATGCTGTTTGCACAGTGTAAAGGGAAAACTTATGATGGTTTTTTCTAAGGCTACTCACATGTCTTCATGCCTGGAATGATCATGTATTTTATATCAGGTGACTCTACTCGTAAATATACAATCTTCAAGTCTTCAATAATGCCTATGTTTGTTTCTTTGAATCTCACCCCATCTAATTTTCTGGGGTGTGTGTTGGTTTTTTTACTTCCCACACCACATAGACATGGTATGAGAAGGACTGGCCTTTGATTTGGCAGTAAGTCTACCACTGCCGGGGGTGAAGGAGAAAAGTGGCTGCAGTGGGACTCGAACCCACGACCTTGTGATTACTAGTCCAGTGCTTTAAGCACTGGGCTAACTCCCCACCCCCAATAATGCCTACCAATGCTGGTCCCACCCGCTAACCCGCGGCTGCAAAATGCGATATGGGTTTTTACATAAGCAGTCACAGATAACAAGTTCATGTTCTCTAACACCCATAGAACTATGGGAACGGTAAAAAGAAGCATCCCGTCGGAAGATATTTGAGAATAAGAGAAATGTGCATACCGAAACTGCGATGATTGGAGCTAAACACGCTTTATCATTAAACGCAGGACACCCATGTCCCTTTACCATACATTACATGGAAAAAACCCAAATTTTGGCATGAGAAAAATGACCCACAAAAATATCTAATGACATATCTATGATATCAATTGCATAGTAGCTCTCTATCCAGGTTAATCAGGTAGCTTGCACAATAAATCTGTTTTCGTATTCTCCCATTCAAAAGAAACTGTAAAAAGTAAATCAGCAAAAGTATGCCCTTCTATAAATGGCCCCTCATTTCTCTACCCCAGACTATGACACCTGTGACTGATAGTGTAAAAATACATAACATCTACAGCCACCCAGCATCGTACCTATGCCTAACTCAAAGCACTAATATGTGAGTAATTGTAGAAACATGGAAAAGAGATACTACAAGCCTTGGGTCCTTTTGTGGTGAGGGATCCCGGCAGATGCAACATGGACTGGCGCTGTTCGGTCGAGTGCTGCAGAGTAAGTAACAGTTGGTAAATACGTAATTTAAAAAAAGAAGTATCTGGGAAATGTATCACGCTAGAGCACTCAAACCCATCATGAAATTATGTATAAGCAAACTAAACGACACTATTATTCATAACAAGATTGGAATTTTGCCTATTGTTTCCACAAATTGACACGGGTATGGCATTATCAAATGTTGCCAGACCGAACAGCAGGACTGCACTCCATCATCTGAATGCAGAAAGAAGCATTAGTATTGTCATAGCAATGGCACAGCATAGACATAGATATTCCTGGATGTTTTCAGCTTAGAACTGAAGGAATGTTAGCATGGAACGTCCTGTTGAAATAACGAGAGACACAATTGCAACTGGCGAGGAGTAGTGTTTATTGAGCAATCAGATTTACATGTGTCCTCCTACATTTCTTTTGTTGCAGTTCTTGTCTTGCATATTGAATGCTATGTTCAAATAATGACAAACACAACCAGCTCGGAAGAGTGTTTATTGAGTAATCATATTTACATGTGAACCCATCTGTTCCATGTGTCTTGTACATCCTTGTCTTGCATGGTGCAAACCAGAGTTCAGATCTCAGATCTGCTACTTAGCTATTTTTTCGGTCTGTCTACCTTTTGTCTTGTTTTTAAATTTTTGCCCTGACAGTGTATTCCTACTAGTTTTCTTTTACCGAAACCTCAATGTGTTTTCCCCTAGGATGCTAAGACTCCTAGGTAAATGCATAGGGGTGAGATTCAGACATGAAAGTCATCCGATATATTCGATCACAACCCAACCAAACAAAGTCTAATCAAACATGTTGCATGTAAAACTACCCGAACAAACAGGCCTTGCAAGCTTTGTTTGGGAAGATTCACATCCAACATGTTCTATTAGACTTACTTTGATTGGGTGGTGATTGAATGTACCAGATGAATTTTAGGTAGAACTCTAACCCCCACATATTTACTGAAGTGAGAGTTCCCACATCATATAGACATGGTATGATATAGCAGTAAGTCTACCGCTGCTGGGGATGAACACAGATCTGTCTCCCCACCCTGAATTTTACCTGTATAGGGAAAAGAATGCAGTTAATTTACCTGTCGGAGGAAGGAAATGTCATTGCTTCTACACTATGCATTTTGTTGGCTGTACAGCCTTTGTGCTGTGGGACTGAAGTGAGAGTTCCTTTAGTTCCCACATCACATAGACATGGCATGATATAGCAGTAAGTCTACTGCTGCTGGGGATGAAGGAGAAAGGTGCCTTAAACACAGATCTGTCTCCCCACCCTGAATTTTACCTGTATAGGGAAAAGAATGCAGTTAATTTACCTGTCGGAGGAAGGAAATGTCATTGCTTCTACACTATGCATTTTGTTGGCTGTACAGCCTTTGTGCTGTGGGACTGTCTTTAACAATAGTGGAGGACCTATTCTACCTGAAACGGTAAGCGGGGGATAATTGTGCTCACCTACCTTCATCCAGCGATGGGGCCGAGGGTAGCCTATCTAACTGCCAGTGGTGATGTCTTCTCATGTTACTAAGTGATACGTCAATGATCAAGCTAGCCAAGAGACAGGAAAATTTGGCATCTGCATATTATTTTGTGAGGATGTATCAACCCTCCTAGAGCAGGAATTGCCTTGAGGTGTCAGCCAGTGTAGGGCAGCTGAGACCTCCAGGTCATGTAGTCTTGATATTGTGAAAATCTAATTCCAAATGACACATATTCCCTGAGGTTCAAAAAGATATATCTGTGTATGTTTCATTCGTGTTAAGTCACAATTTCACTAAGGAGCCAACAAACATGTCTACACACAATAGATAAAAGCTTTCTATGCTGTTTCAAAATATGTAGGTTAACGTCAGAGAAACCACCCACCCTAAGAGGGTCGTAATCAACTTAAATGGCCAGTTACCCTTTGTATACAGGCCGAGAAGACGTCACCACACAGCATGTCTAATGCATTGTTTTCTTGTGCATCCTAAATCATTCCTTTGAATACAGACATTTTGGGCCTAGAGTTAGATAAATGTGTCCCAATTCAATAAGTAGGACGTTGAACACTTTGATTAATAATCTATGTCAAATATACTAGTGGACCGTGGGGTTGGAGTAAGTATTTACAAAAAATTTACATATTCTACTGCTAAACATCTGCACTGAATACGAGGCACAGGTTCACATGTGGAATACAAGACAGACACAAGAGAAATGCAAGCACAAATAAGCAAATCCAGTAACCCTTCCCCTACACTGTGATACCTATTCAGAAAGTAAGATTATATGTGCCTACGTCTTCTCCATGAATGAAAGCGTCTCATAGCCTTAAAGCCTTAAAGCCTTAAAGCGGACGATGAAAGTAATTGTCAATCCTCAACTTCTCAGTTACACCAGAGTTTCAAAGCCAGATGTATTTATCCTGTTATTTTCCCATAAACCTTTCTCACTGAATGAAGTATCGGAAGGGTTACCAAGCAACAATACATCTGACATACAATGTTCACATTCAGAACAATTCCAAGTGAATGAAGTTGTCATTCCTTTGGAACTGATGTACACCATAAGATATTCCCTAACTCTTTGAAACAAAAAAATTGCAAGGGATTCATGGGCGGGCCTTAGTTCTACTCACTGCTCTGATGCATACTGGGTCGCTAGTGTGCTGTATCAAGGTGAATCTCCACAGGACTTGCAAGTCTTCTTAGCTTGGTGTCCAGTCCCATAGTCTTTGCATGTCTTCTCATCTTGGAGAGGTGTCCAGCCCGGCCCGACAGTACTTGATAGCTCGAAAGATTTACAGCTTTGGGAGACATCAAGGCTGAACCACAGCAAACTGGATGAGAAGTATATAATTCTTACATTTCTGGCATAGCGTAAAACAACAATTCTCAGTTTCAGATTAACAACTCTCATTGATATTGGTATAGAGTATTGGTGTAAGTAGGATATCTTGCCCAAGATCTGATACAAATATCTACTGTGGTCAATCATCTATTTTCGAGATGGTTCGATACTAGAGCGAGAAGTCAAGTTGTACTGGTTTGGACGAAAAATAAAGAGGTGTATAGCTACTTGACAGCCCTGTACTGGTCCAACTATGATATGTCACCGCAGTTACGTTATAGACTACTCTGGTTTAAAAAAATTCTCAATTTTCAATACACATCGATACTACAGAGTCAAGTCCAACTTGTACTGGTTTGGACAAAACAGGAAGTCTCAAGGTATAGCTACTTCACAGACCTGTACTGGTTTCATTGTGAAATGTCATCCCAGTAATGTTGTAGAAGACTCTGTTCAAGGTTTTGAAATATTCATCGTCGTAAGTTTTCAAACAACAAAAACGTCCAACTTGTACTGGTTTGGACAAATCACGTCTTCATCCTCCCTCTGCTCTCTATTCTCTCTGTGGTATCTTATCAAAACTTTACCATACACACGACAAGGCTGCACTCCGTCATCTGCATATGGAAATATGTCTCGTCAGAACAATGGTATGACAATTGGATTACATCATAAAAGGATACCTCATTCACTTTGCCAGGTATCACCTTAATACAGCTACTCGACCAACCTGTACTGGTTCAAAGAAGTGTCGTGGAATGACAGACCTGTCCTGGTTCAAAGGTGATAAGTCCCCACATAATGCTGCAGAATTCTCTGTTCTATTATGAAATATTCATCTTCGTAAGTGGCATATTTTCAATACACTTTAAATGTTTTCGAGATGTTTCGATACCAGAGAGACTTGTACTGGCTTGGACAAAAGAAGAGGTGTATAGCTACTTCACAGACCTGTACTGGTTTAACTGTGATACGTCATTGCAGTTAAGCTACTCTGTTCAATGTCACCAAACATTCACCTTCATAAGTGCCGTATTTTTAATACACGGCGATACTACTAACGATGGTCAAACTTGTACTGGTTTGGCCCAATCACATCTTCACCCTCTCTCTGCTTTCTATTCTATTGGTGGTATCTCATCAAAATTTTACCATACACGAGGCAAGGCTGCACTCAGTCATCTGCATATATGTAAATATGTCTTGTCAGAGCAATCGTATGATAATGGGATTACAGCATAAAAAGATACTTTATTCATTTTACCAAGTATCACCTTAATACAGATACTTGACCAACCTCTACTGGTTAATCTGAGATGTCTTGCCCCAGAAACGATGATAAATATTCAAGTCCAACCTGTACTGGTTTAACTGTGATATGTCACCACAGTAGTGTTATAGACGACTCTGTTCAAGGTTTTGAAACGTTCATCTTCTCAAGTTTTCAAACACATTTGATACTACCCAAAAAAGTCCAACTTGTACTGGTTTGGACAAATCACATCTCCACCCTCCCTCTTCTTTCTTTTCTAACTTAACCCTTTAAGGACGAGTGTGTGTGGCCAACCTACTGCCTTGAGGACGGGTACTGGTGGCACTATATACCGCTAGGGGACGGGCACACAGTCGTTAAAACCCATAATTCAATTGTTTAATCACGTGATATGATATATAATCTTAAATATTTTATTTCTTTTAAATAGAAATATTAATAATGGTATCATACACACATTCTGTGAAAATTTCATTAATGTTCCTCCATTATTTTTTGTTATAAACGATTTTGTAGGTTTTTGAGAAATGATGCCTCAAGGCATCATTCGCCCTGGCCTGGATGATGCCTCAAGGCATCATTCGCCCTTAAAGGGTTAACAATATATTACCAAAGAAATGGCAAGACAGCACGCTGACACCTGCATATATATAGGTAAAAACATATTATCAAAGCAATGGAGTGACGATGTGAATACAGCATAGGAAATGCTTGTCCTTCTGCCTATACTAAGAAAAGTGATGATACATAAATGTTTTCTCAGAACATAGAAATTGTTTGTCATCCACGCTGTCTCAAGAAGCTACCTTTACAACTTGTTACGAAACCTGTACTGGTTTAAGTAGGTGCCCTGATATAATAACAACGCAGAATGCTCCTTACTGGGGTAAATGTTAAATTAGCTTACCTGTAAAGATGGACTTTGGTGGTGATCATGTTCAGTGGATGTTCATTGCGAATTCCCTTCCTCTTCTTCTTACGTTCGTGGCTGTAGAATGCATGTTTAGTTAGTCCACTGTCACTCCATTTACATGACCACATGATCGTGTGCCACTCGCAGCATTATTGGCACTTAAATCATGTAAATGGAATTCCACCTTAACAATACTAAAGATAAATATCAGACTTATACTAGTTTTGGTATAGATGAAGTGATTGTAATGTAGTCCGAATTACAGTCATTAAGAAAGCCCAAACATGGTAGGTGTGATATCCCCACCGTACTTCCCGAAAAAGTCATGAACACTCTAACAGCACTGTGCAGTTGGACATTAGATAGACAAAAGATACTACAAATGATAAATTGTCCTACCATCATGACGAATCTTGAAGGATGTGACTTTTCCAAGCAGCTCCCTGGTGTTCTGCAAGGTGACATGTAATGTCTAAGTAGGTATTTAGAATTTGGTCAGGAGAGATGGAGTACCAGTGTATCTGCTTAGCATATACTCACTATGAGGCAGAACCATGTTCACGTTAAGGTTTGCCTTTCGTATCAATCATCGATACCACAAATGTGTGACTCTTATACTACGTTCTATTCGTATACAATAAGAACAACATTTGCAAGGGTTGGATCCTGTCATCTATCAAAGCAAATGCAAATGAACCAAAGATTTTCTTGTTATAATACTGTTGCAGTAAAAGGATATCTACCATGCCAAGACCTCTCAGATGCTTAAGATGATAAAGCATGGCCACAGCATCCTGGCAGTTGAACCAGAAGCGTTGTTCACTCAGCTGTCCAGATGGACCCGACTTATCTGTTGCACATTTTTCTGAAATACACGTTGTAACTATCATGTATCCAATGAAAAGAACAATGCGAGTTAAAGTGCCTAAGCAATTAATGACTTGTATAGACATCAATAAATGTATAGCAAATTTCAATATCTGTGTGAAGTACAAGAGAGAACTTGAGTTCAGAGAGTAATGGGCCACCATATATAGTGCTCCAACAGGATGCCTGATATATTCAAATTCCAGATGAACTACCCATGTCTATCTAACTTTCCAGGCAGGATTTTAAAGCCACTTGACAAACCTGTACTGGTTTAAATGAATTGACATATCCTTACTGGTTTCAACGGATGTCTTCATATAGTAATGTTGTAGATAGCTCTGTGCACTGTAGTTAAAATATTCAGGAAGAGATCTCACCCCTACAGATTTTCCGAGGTGAGAGTTCTTTTACTTCGCACACCACATAGACATGGTGTGAGAAGGACTGGCCTTTGATTTTGCAGTAAGTCTACCACTGTCGGGGGCGAAGGAGAAAGGTAGCTGCAGCAGGGCTCGGACCCGCAACCTTGTGATTGCTAGTCCAGTGCTTCAACCCCCCACCCCCAATAATGCCTACCAATGCTGGTCCCACCCGCTAACCCGCGGCTGCAAAATGTGATATGGGTTTTTACAAAAACAGTCACGGATAACAAGTTCATGTACTTTTAACACCCATAGAACTATGTGAATGGTAAAAGGAAGCATCCCATCGAAAGATATTTGAGAACAACTGTAATGTGCATATCGAAACTGCGACGATTAGAGCTAAATGCACTTTATCATTAAACACAGGACACCCACGTCCCTGCATCATACATTTCTCCGAAACAATATGTGTGAAATACCAAATTTTCAAAAGAAACTGCCCCGAAAGCTGTAACAATAGACATGTTTTGGCGTGAGATGCAAAGAAAGACGACCCACTAAATACCAAAAAACATATGTGAGATATCGATTACATCTCTTCGGGATAACCAGGTAGCTTACACGAAGGATCTGTTTTCAGATTCTTCTATACATGATAAAATGTAAAAAGTAAATCAGTAAAAGGATGCCTTTCAATGAATGGCCCCCTCGTATCTCTACCCCAGACTATGCTACCCGTGACTGTTAGCATAAAAATACATAACATCTACAGCCACCCAGCATCGTACCTCTGTCCAACTCAAAGCACTAAACATATGAGTAACTGTAGAAACATGGAAGAGAGATACTACAAGCCTTGAGTCCTATGTGGAAAGGAATCCTGACAGATGCAACACAGACCGGTGCTGTTCACTGGAGTGCTGCAGGGTAAGTAGCATCATTCATCAACAAAAAACAGTAACAAACAGTGTCTGAGAAATGTATCATGTCTAGAGTATTCAGATTATCATATAGACTATACTAGGCAAAGTAAATGTCACCTTTATTCATTACAAGACTGGAATTAAGTCTACTCTTTCTACAAATCAATATGGATATAGCACTATCAATATGCTGTTTGCACAGTGTAAAGGGAAAACTTATGATGGTTTTTTCTAAGGCTACTCACATGTCTTCATGCCTGGAATGATCATGTATTTTATATCAGGTGACTCTACTCGTAAATATACAATCTTCAAGTCTTCAATAATGCCTATGTTTGTTTCTTTGAATCTCACCCCATCTAATTTTCTGGGGTGTGTGTTGGTTTTTTTACTTCCCACACCACATAGACATGGTATGAGAAGGACTGGCCTTTGATTTGGCAGTAAGTCTACCACTGCCGGGGGTGAAGGAGAAAAGTGGCTGCAGTGGGACTCGAACCCACGACCTTGTGATTACTAGTCCAGTGCTTTAAGCACTGGGCTAACTCCCCACCCCCAATAATGCCTACCAATGCTGGTCCCACCCGCTAACCCGCGGCTGCAAAATGCGATATGGGTTTTTACATAAGCAGTCACAGATAACAAGTTCATGTTCTCTAACACCCATAGAACTATGGGAACGGTAAAAAGAAGCATCCCGTCGGAAGATATTTGAGAATAAGAGAAATGTGCATACCGAAACTGCGATGATTGGAGCTAAACACGCTTTATCATTAAACGCAGGACACCCATGTCCCTTTACCATACATTACATGGAAAAAACCCAAATTTTGGCATGAGAAAAATGACCCACAAAAATATCTAATGACATATCTATGATATCAATTGCATAGTAGCTCTCTATCCAGGTTAATCAGGTAGCTTGCACAATAAATCTGTTTTCGTATTCTCCCATTCAAAAGAAACTGTAAAAAGTAAATCAGCAAAAGTATGCCCTTCTATAAATGGCCCCTCATTTCTCTACCCCAGACTATGACACCTGTGACTGATAGTGTAAAAATACATAACATCTACAGCCACCCAGCATCGTACCTATGCCTAACTCAAAGCACTAATATGTGAGTAATTGTAGAAACATGGAAAAGAGATACTACAAGCCTTGGGTCCTTTTGTGGTGAGGGATCCCGGCAGATGCAACATGGACTGGCGCTGTTCGGTCGAGTGCTGCAGAGTAAGTAACAGTTGGTAAATACGTAATTTAAAAAAAGAAGTATCTGGGAAATGTATCACGCTAGAGCACTCAAACCCATCATGAAATTATGTATAAGCAAACTAAACGACACTATTATTCATAACAAGATTGGAATTTTGCCTATTGTTTCCACAAATTGACACGGGTATGGCATTATCAAATGTTGCCAGACCGAACAGCAGGACTGCACTCCATCATCTGAATGCAGAAAGAAGCATTAGTATTGTCATAGCAATGGCACAGCATAGACATAGATATTCCTGGATGTTTTCAGCTTAGAACTGAAGGAATGTTAGCATGGAACGTCCTGTTGAAATAACGAGAGACACAATTGCAACTGGCGAGGAGTAGTGTTTATTGAGCAATCAGATTTACATGTGTCCTCCTACATTTCTTTTGTTGCAGTTCTTGTCTTGCATATTGAATGCTATGTTCAAATAATGACAAACACAACCAGCTCGGAAGAGTGTTTATTGAGTAATCATATTTACATGTGAACCCATCTGTTCCATGTGTCTTGTACATCCTTGTCTTGCATGGTGCAAACCAGAGTTCAGATCTCAGATCTGCTACTTAGCTATTTTTTCGGTCTGTCTACCTTTTGTCTTGTTTTTAAATTTTTGCCCTGACAGTGTATTCCTACTAGTTTTCTTTTACCGAAACCTCAATGTGTTTTCCCCTAGGATGCTAGGACTCCTAGGTAAATGCATAGGGGTGAGATTCAGACATGAAAGTCATCCGATATATTCGATCACAACCCAACCAAACAAAGTCTAATCAAACATGTTGCATGTAAAACTACCCGAACAAACAGGCCTTGCAAGCTTTGTTTGGGAAGATTCACATCCAACATGTTCTATTAGACTTACTTTGATTGGGTGGTGATTGAATGTACCAGATGAATTTTAGGTAGAACTCTAACCCCCACATATTTACTGAAGTGAGAGTTCCCACATCATATAGACATGGTATGATATAGCAGTAAGTCTACCGCTGCTGGGGATGAACACAGATCTGTCTCCCCACCCTGAATTTTACCTGTATAGGGAAAAGAATGCAGTTAATTTACCTGTCGGAGGAAGGAAATGTCATTGCTTCTACACTATGCATTTTGTTGGCTGTACAGCCTTTGTGCTGTGGGACTGAAGTGAGAGTTCCTTTAGTTCCCACATTACATAGACATGGCATGATATAGCAGTAAGTCTACTGCTGCTGGGGATGAAGGAGAAAGGTGCCTTAAACACAGATCTGTCTCCCCACCCTGAATTTTACCTGTATAGGGAAAAGAATGCAGTTAATTTACCTGTCGGAGGAAGGAAATGTCATTGCTTCTACACTATGCATTTTGTTGGCTGTACAGCCTTTGTGCTGTGGGACTGTCTTTAACAATAGTGGAGGACCTATTCTACCTGAAACGGTAAGCGGGGGATAATTGTGCTCACCTACCTTCATCCAGCGATGGGGCCGAGGGTAGCCTATCTAACTGCCAGTGGTGATGTCTTCTCATGTTACTAAGTGATACGTCAATGATCAAGCTAGCCAAGAAAATTTGGCATCTGCATATTATTTTGTGAGGATGTATCAACCCTCCTAGAGCAGGAATTGCCTTGAGGTGTCAGCCAGTGTAGGGCAGCTGAGACCTCCAGGTCATGTAGTCTTGATATTGTGAAAATCTAATTCCAAATGACACATATTCCCTGAGGTTCAAAAAGATATATCTGTGTATGTTTCATTCGTGTTAAGTCACAATTTCACTAAGGAGCCAACAAACATGTCTACACACAATAGATAAAAGCTTTCTATGCTGTTTCAAAATATGTAGGTTAACGTCAGAGAAACCACCCACCCTAAGAGGGTCGTAATCAACTTAAATGGCCAGTTACCCTTTGTATACAGGCCGAGAAGACGTCACCACACAGCATGTCTAATGCATTGTTTTCTTGTGCATCCTAAATCATTCCTTTGAATACAGACATTTTGGGCCTAGAGTTAGATAAATGTGTCCCAATTCAATAAGTAGGACGTTGAACACTTTGATTAATAATCTATGTCAAATATACTAGTGGACCGTGGGGTTGGAGTAAGTATTTACAAAAAATTTACATATTCTACTGCTAAACATCTGCACTGAATACGAGGCACAGGTTCACATGTGGAATACAAGACAGACACAAGAGAAATGCAAGCACAAATAAGCAAATCCAGTAACCCTTCCCCTACACTGTGATACCTATTCAGAAAGTAAGATTATATGTGCCTACGTCTTCTCCATGAATGAAAGCGTCTCATAGCCTTAAAGCCTTAAAGCCTTAAAGCGGAC
>CATLOP010000032.1:0-133000 GCA_950022655.1 Alentia gelatinosa | reverse complement strand
GATGGCCAATCTATCAGGAACAAGTGCAGTCAATGTCAAGGTCGCTGCATAAAGTACCGACCGCTTAAGTAGGCCTACACCGGCCACCAGAGCAGCATTTGATACAACCAGATTCAAACACTAATATCGTTAGATCCAAGCGGCTGATTATCTTCATATTGTAGGTGATCGTAGGTTATATGTGTCCCTAACTGGTGTTAAAGTTTCATGGCTGAATTCTAATGGGAAGTGAATTTCCGCATTTGGTACGTCATGTCCTTAGATGTCTTAGGGCTATGATAATATTTGGGCACCCGCAACGATGGTCTTGACTTAAATACAGGGCCCACTATAATTACTGAATACAGGTGCAGTAACCAATCTATACTGAATGTACCAGAACGTAAAGTAACTGGTATTCGTATGTGTAAGTGTGAATAATAAATAGTTCTGGATGGAAGATTCCCCTATTTATGTAGGTATGTCTGTGTAAGATTCAAAAATGGAAATAGAAATAATTCAGAAAGAGAAAAATTGGTTCCTAAAAGAATCTTTATGACTCTCATAAAAAAATATAAAAAAGTCTGGATGGAAGGGGATTTGAACTCTCAACCTTCAAGTTTCCTATAAGAATCTTTATGACTCTTGAAAAAAAAACGCTCTGCATGGAAGGGGATTGAACTTTCAACCATAGGTTTCCCTTGCAGACACTCTACCTCTAGACCACTGAGTCTGACAGAAAGAGAGAAGGTTTAAGGCGTTATCAATGTAGTGAGGAACCTGGTTCCTTATAATACACCAGGTGGCAGGACCTGTCAATGAAAACGTTAGTTCTTATCATGGCCACCCAATGTCAGAACACTGGCCACCAGAGCAGCATTTGATACAACCAGATTCAAACGCGAATATCGTTAGATCCAAGCTGCTGATTTTCTTCATATTTTAGGTGATTGTAGGTTATATGTGTCCCTAACTGGTGTTAAAGTTTCATGGCTGAATTCCAACGGGAAGTGAGTTTCCGCGTTTGGTACGTATCAACCTTAGATGTCTTGGGCTATGATAATTTGGGAGACAGTGAATTAAATTCTGCGTACGGTCAGCCCGTCAATCTATTCGACTGAGAGTGAGGAGCTCAGCACAGACAGGGGTTGATGGCCAATCTATCAGGAACAAGTGCAGTCAATGTCAAGGTCGCTGCATAAAGTAGCGACCGCTTAAGTCGGCCTACACCGGCCACCAGAGCAGCATTTGATACAACCAGATTCAAACACTAATATCGTTAGATCCAAGCGGCTGATTATCTTCATATTTTAGGTGATCGTAGGTTATATGTGTCCCTAACCGGTGTAAAAGTTTCATGGCTGAATTCTAACGGGAAGTGAATTTCCGCATTTGGTACGTCATGTCCTCAGATGTCTTAGGGCTATGATAATATTTGGGCACCCGCAACGATGGTCTTGACTAAAATACAGGGCCCACTATAATTACTGCATACAGGTGCAGTAACCAATCTATACTGAATGTACCAGAACGTAAAGTAACTGGTATTCGTATGTGTAAGGGTGAATAATAAATAGTTCTGGATGGAAGATTCCCCTATTTATGTAGGTATGTCTGTGTAAGATTCAAAAATGGAAATAGAAATAATTCAGAAAGAGAAAAATTGGTTCCTAAAAGAATCTTTATGACTTTCATAAAAAAATATAAAAAAGTCTTGATGGAAGGGGATTTGAACTCTAAACCTTCAAGTTTCCTATAAGAATCTTTATGACTCTTGAAAAAAAAACGCTCTGCATGGAAGGGGATTGAACTTTCAACCATAGGTTTCCCTTGCAGACACTCTACCTCTAGACCACTGAGTCTGACAGAAAGAGAGAAGGTTTAAGGCGTTATCAATGTAGTGAGGAACCTGGTTCCTTATAATACACCAGGTGGCAGGACCTGTCAATGAAAACGTTAGTTCTTATCATGGCCACCTAATGTCAGAACACTGGCCACCAGAGCAGCATTTGATACAACCAGATTCAAACGCGAATATCGTTAGATCCAAGCTGCTGATTTTCGTCATATTTTAGGTGATTGTAGGTTATATGTGTCCCTAACTGGTGTTAAAGTTTCATGGCTGAATTCCAACGGGAAGTGAGTTTCCACGTTTGGTACGTATCATCCTTAGATGTCTTGGGCTATGATAATTTGGGCGACAGTGAGTTAAATTCTGCATACGGTCAGCCCGTCAATCTATTCGACTGAGAGTGAGGAGCTCAGCACAGACAGGGGTTGATGGCCAATCTATCAGGAACAAGTGCAGTCAATGTCAAGGACACTGCATAAATTAGCGACCGCTTAAGTAGGCCTACACCGGCCACCAGAGCAGCATTTGATACAACCAGATTCAAACACTAATATCGTTAGATCCAAGCGGTTGATTATCTTCATATTTTAGGTGATCGTAGGTTATATGTGTCCGTAACTAATATTAAAGTTTCATGGCTGAATTCCAACGGGAAGTGAGTTTCCACGTTTGGTACGTATCATCCTTAGATGTCTTGGGCTATGATAATTTGGGCGACAGTGAGTTAAATTCTGCGTACGGTCAGCCCGTCAATCTACTCGACTGAGAGTGAGGAGCTCAGCACAGACAGGGGTTGATGGCCAATCTATCAGGAACAAGTGCAGTCAATGTCAAGGTCGCTGCATAAAGTACCGACCGCTTAAGTAGGCCTACACCGGCCACCAGAGCAGCATTTGATACAACCAGATTCAAACACTAATATCGTTAGATCCAAGCGGCTGATTATCTTCATATTGTAGGTGATCGTAGGTTATATGTGTCCCTAACTGGTGTTAAAGTTTCATGGCTGAATTCTAATGGGAAGTGAATTTCCGCATTTGGTACGTCATGTCCTTAGATGTCTTAGGGCTATGATAATATTTGGGCACCCGCAACGATGGTCTTGACTTAAATACAGGGCCCACTATAATTACTGAATACAGGTGCAGTAACCAATCTATACTGAATGTACCAGAACGTAAAGTAACTGGTATTCGTATGTGTAAGGGTGAATAATAAATAGTTCTGGATGGAAGATTCCCCTATTTATGTAGGTATGTCTGTGTAAGATTCAAAAATGGAAATAGAAATAATTCAGAAAGAGAAAAATTGGTTCCTAAAAGAATCTTTATGACTCTCATAAAAAAATATAAAAAAGTCTGGATGGAAGGGGATTTGAACTCTCAACCTTCAAGTTTCCTATAAGAATCTTTATGACTCTTGAAAAAAAAACGCTCTGCATGGAAGGGGATTGAACTTTCAACCATAGGTTTCCCTTGCAGACACTCTACCTCTAGACCACTGAGTCTGACAGAAAGAGAGAAGGTTTAAGGCGTTATCAATGTAGTGAGGAACCTGGTTCCTTATAATACACCAGGTGGCAGGACCTGTCAATGAAAACGTTAGTTCTTATCATGGCCACCCAATGTCAGAACACTGGCCACCAGAGCAGCATTTGATACAACCAGATTCAAACGCGAATATCGTTAGATCCAAGCTGCTGATTTTCTTCATATTTTAGGTGATTGTAGGTTATATGTGTCCCTAACTGGTGTTAAAGTTTCATGGCTGAATTCCAACGGGAAGTGAGTTTCCGCGTTTGGTACGTATCAACCTTAGATGTCTTGGGCTATGATAATTTGGGAGACAGTGAATTAAATTCTGCGTACGGTCAGCCCGTCAATCTATTCGACTGAGAGTGAGGAGCTCAGCACAGACAGGGGTTGATGGCCAATCTATCAGGAACAAGTGCAGTCAATGTCAAGGTCGCTGCATAAAGTAGCGACCGCTTAAGTCGGCCTACACCGGCCACCAGAGCAGCATTTGATACAACCAGATTCAAACACTAATATCGTTAGATCCAAGCGGCTGATTATCTTCATATTTTAGGTGATCGTAGGTTATATGTGTCCCTAACCGGTGTAAAAGTTTCATGGCTGAATTCTAACGGGAAGTGAATTTCCGCATTTGGTACGTCATGTCCTCAGATGTCTTAGGGCTATGATAATATTTGGGCACCCGCAACGATGGTCTTGACTAAAATACAGGGCCCACTATAATTACTGCATACAGGTGCAGTAACCAATCTATACTGAATGTACCAGAACGTAAAGTAACTGGTATTCGTATGTGTAAGGGTGAATAATAAATAGTTCTGGATGGAAGATTCCCCTATTTATGTAGGTATGTCTGTGTAAGATTCAAAAATGGAAATAGAAATAATTCAGAAAGAGAAAAATTGGTTCCTAAAAGAATCTTTATGACTCTCATAAAAAAATATAAAAAAGTCTGGATGGAACGGGATTTGAACTCTCAACCTTCAAGTTTCCTATAAGAATCTTTATGACTCTTGAAAAAAAAACCTCTGCATGGAAGGGGATTGAACTCTCAACCATAGGTTTCCCTTGCAGACACTCTACCTCTAGACCACTGAGTCTGACAGAAAGAGAGAAGGTTTAAGGCGTTATCAATGTAGTGAGGAACCTGGTTCCTTATAATACACCAGGTGGCAGGACCTGTCAATGAAAACGTTAGTTCTTATCATGGCCACCCAATGTCAGAACACTGGCCACCAGAGCAGCATTTGATACAACCAGATTCAAACGCGAATATCGTTAGATCCAAGCTGCTGATTTTCGTCATATTTTAGGTGATTGTAGGTTATATGTGTCCCTAACTGGTGTTAAAGTTTCATGGCTAAATTCCAACGGGAAGTGAGTTTCCACGTTTGGTACATATCATCCTTAGATGTCTTGGGCTATGATAATTTGGGCGACAGTGAGTTAAATTCTGCATACGGTCAGCCCGTCAATCTATTCGACTGAGAGTGAGGAGCTCAGCACAAACAGGGGTTGATGGCCAATCTATCAGGAACAAGTGCAGTCAATGTCAAGGTCGCTGCATAAAGTAGCGACCGCTTAAGTCGGCCTACACCGGCCACCAGAGCAGCATTTGATACAACCAGATTCAAACACTAATATCGTTAGATCCAAGCGGCTGATTATCTTCATATTTTAGGTGATCGTAGGTTATATGTGTCCCTAACTGGTGTTAAAGTTTCATGGCTGAATTCTAACGGGAAGTGAATTTCCGCATTTGGTACGTCATGTCCTCAGATGTCTTAGGGCTATGATAATATTTGGGCACCCGCAACGATGGTCTTGACTAAAATACAGGGCCCACTATAATTACTGCATACAGGTGCAGTAACCAATCTATACTGAATGTACCAGAACGTAAAGTAACTGGTATTCGTATGTGTAAGGGTGAATAATAAATAGTTCTGGATATAAGATTCCCCTATTTATGTAGGTATGTCTGTGTAAGATTAAAAAATGGAAATAGAAATAATTCAGAAAGAGAAAAATTGGTTCCTAAAAGAATCTTTATGACTCTCATAAAAAAATATAAAAAAGTCTGGATGGAAGGGGATTTGAACTCTCAACCTTCAAGTTTCCTATAAGAATCTTTATGACTCTTGAAAAAAAACCGCTCTGCATGGAAGGGGATTGAACTCTCAACCATAGGTTTCCCTTGCAGACACTCTACCTCTATACCACTGAGTCTGACAGAAAGAGAGAAGGTTTAAGGCGTTATCAATGTAGTAAGGAACTTGGTTCCTCGTAATACACTAGGTGGCAGGACCTGTCAATGAAAACGTTAGTTCTTATCATGGCCACCCAATGTTAGTACACTGGCCATCAGAGCAGCATTTGATACAACCAGATTAAAACGCGAATATCGTTAGATCCAAGCTGCTGATTTTCTTCATATTTTAGGTGATCGTAGGTTATATGTGTCCCTAACTGGTGTTAAAGTTTCATGGCTATATTCCAACGGGAAGTGAGTTTCCACGTTTGGTACGTATCATCCTTAGATGTCTTGGGCTATGATATTTTGGGAGACAGTGAGTTAAATTCTGCATACGGTCAGCCCGTCAATCTATTCGACTGAGAGTGAGGAGCTCAGCACAGACAGGGGTTGATGGCCAATCTATCAGGAACAAGTGCAGTCAATGTCAAGGTCGCTGCATAAAGTAGCGACCGCTTAAGTCGGCCTACACCGGCCACCAGAGCAGCATTTGATACAACCAGATTCAAACACTAATATCGTTAGATCCAAGCGGCTGATTATCTTCATATTTTAGGTGATCGTAGGTTATATGTGTCCCTAACTGGTGTTAAAGTTTCATGGCTGAATTCTAACGGGAAGTGAATTTCCGCATTTGGTACGTCATGTCCTCAGATGTCTTAGGGCTATGATAATATTTGGGCACCCGCAACGATGGTCGTGACTAAAAAAACAGGGCCCACTATAATTACTGCATACAGGTGCAGTAACCAATCTATACTGAATGTACCAGAACGTAAAGTAACTGGTATTCGTATGTGTAAGGGTGAATAATAAATAGTTCTGGATGGAAGATTCCCCTATTTATGTAGGTATGTCTGTGTAAGATTCAAAAATGGAAATAGAAATAATTCAGAAAGAGAAAAATTGGTTCCTAAAAGAATCTTTATGACTCTCATAAAAAAATATAAAAAAGTCTGGATGGAAGGGGATTTGAACTCTCAACCTTCAAGTTTCCTATAAGAATCTTTATGACTCTTGAAAAAAAAACGCTCTGCATGGAAGGGGATTGAACTTTCAACCATAGGTTTCCCTTGCAGACACTCTACCTCTAGACCACTGAGTCTGACAGAAAGAGAGAAGGTTTAAGGCGTTATCAATGTAGTGAGGAACCTGGTTCCTTATAATACACCAGGTGGCAGGACCTGTCAATGAAAACGTTAGTTCTTATCATGGCCACCCAATGTCAGAACACTGGCCACCAGAGCAGCATTTGATACAACCAGATTCAAACGCGAATATCGTTAGATCCAAGCTGCTGATTTTCTTCATATTTTAGGTGATCATAGGTTATATGTGTCCCTAACTGGTGTTAAAGTTTCATGGCTGAATTCCAACGGGAAGTGAGTTTCCGCGTTTGGTACGTATCAACCTTAGATGTCTTGGGCTATGATAATTTGGGAGACAGTGAATTAAATTCTGCATACGGTCAGCCCGTCAATCTATTCGACTGAGAGTGAGGAGCTCAGCACAAACAGGGGTTGATGGCCAATCTATCAGGAACAAGTGCAGTCAATGTCAAGGTCGCTGCATAAAGTAGCGACCGCTTAAGTCGGCCTACACCGGCCACCAGAGCAGCATTTGATACAACCAGATTCAAACACTAATATCGTTAGATCCAAGCGGCTGATTATCTTCATATTTTAGGTGATCGTAGGTTATATGTGTCCCTAACTGGTGTTAAAGTTTCATGGCTGAATTCTAACGGGAAGTGAATTTCCGCATTTGGTACGTCATGTCCTCAGATGTCTTAGGGCTATGATAATATTTGGGCACCCGCAACGATGGTCTTGACTAAAATACAGGGCCCACTATAATTACTGCATACAGGTGCAGTAACCAATCTATACTGAATGTACCAGAACGTAAAGTAACTGGTATTCGTATGTGTAAGGGTGAATAATAAATAGTTCTGGATGGAAGATTCCCCTATTTATGTAGGTATGTCTGTGTAAGATTCAAAAATGGAAATAGAAATAATTCAGAAAGAGAAAAATTGGTTCCTAAAAGAATCTTTATGACTCTCATAAAAAAATATAAAAAAGTCTGGATGGAAGGGGATTTGAACTCTCAACCTTCAAGTTTCCTATAAGAATCTTTATGACTCTTGAAAAAAAAACGCTCTGCATGGAAGGGGATTGAACTCTCAACCATAGGTTTCCCTTGCAGACACTCTACCTCTAGACCACTGAGTCTGACAGAAAGAGAGAAGGTTTAAGGCGTTATCAATGTAGTGAGGAACCTGGTTCCTTATAATACACCAGGTGGCAGGACCTGTCTATGATAACGTTAGTTCTTATCATGGCCACCCAATGTCAGAACACTGGCCACCAGAGCAGCATTTGATACAACCAGATTCAAACGCGAATATCGTTAGATCCAAGCTGCTGATTTTCTTCATATTTTAGGTGATCGTAGGTTATATGTGTCCCTAACTGGTGTTAAAGTTTCATGGCTGAATTCTAACGGGAAGTGAGTTTCCGCGTTTGGTACGTATCAACCTTAGATGTCTTGGGCTATGATAATTTGGGAGACAGTGAGTTAAATTCTTCATACGGTCAGCCCGTCAATCTATTCGACTGAGAGTGAGGAGCTCAGCACAGACAGGGGTTGATGGCCAATCTATCAGGAACAAGTGCAGTCAATGTCAAGGTCGCTGCATAAAGTAGCGACCGCTTAAGTCGGCCTACACCGGCCACCAGAGCAGCATTTGATACAACCAGATTCAAACACTAATATCGTTAGATCCAAGCGGCTGATTATCTTCATATTTTAGCTGATCGTAGGTTATATGTGTCCCTAACTGGTGTTAAAGTTTTATGGCTGAATTCTAACGGGAAGTGAATTTCCGCATTTGGTACGTCATGTCCTTAGATGTCTTAGGGCTATGATAATATTTGGACACCCGCAACGATGGTCTTGACTTAAATACAGGGCCCACTATAATTACTGCATACAGGTGCAGTAACCAATCTATACTGAATGTACCAGAACGTAAAGTAATTGGTATTCGTATGTGTAAGGGTGAATAATAAATAGTTCTGGATGGAAGATTCCCCTATTTATGTAGGTATGTCTGTGTAAGATTCAAGAATGGAAATAGAAATAATTCAGAAAGAGAAAAATTGGTTCCTAAAAGAATCTTTATGACTCTCATAAAAAAATATAAAAAAGTCTGGATGGAAGGGGATTTGAACTCTCAACCTTCAAGTTTCCTATAAGAATCTTTATGACTCTTGAAAAAAAACCGCTCTGCATGGAAGGGGATTGAACTCTCAACCATAGGTTTCCCTTGCAGACACTCTACCTCTAGACCACTGAGTCTGACAGAAAGAGAGAAGGTTTAAGGCGTTATCAATGTAGTGAGGAACCTGGTTCCTTATAATACACCAGGTGGCAGGACCTGTCAATGAAAACGTTAG
The DNA here is from genome assembly GCA_950022655.1 of Alentia gelatinosa. Lineage (NCBI taxonomy): Eukaryota > Metazoa > Annelida > Polychaeta > Phyllodocida > Polynoidae > Alentia > Alentia gelatinosa. Next base: position 123,919 of record CATLOP010000032.1, on the reverse strand, counting down.
TTCTTATCATGGCCACCCAATGTCAGAACACTGGCCACCAGAGCAGCATTTGATACAACCAGATTCAAACGCGAATATCGTTAAATCCAAGCTGCTGATTTTCTTCATATTTTAGGTGATCATAGGTTATATGTGTCCCTAACTGGTGTTAAAGTTTCATGGCTGAATTCCAACGGGAAGTGAGTTTCCGCGTTTGGTACGTATCAACCTTAGATGTCTTGGGCTATGATAATTTGGGAGACAGTGAATTAAATTCTGCATACGGTCAGCCCGTCAATCTATTCGACTGAGAGTGAGGAGCTCAGCACAAACAGGGGTTGATGGCCAATCTATCAGGAACAAGTGCAGTCAATGTCAAGGTCGCTGCATAAAGTAGCGACCGCTTAAGTCGGCCTACACCGGCCACCAGAGCAGCATTTGATACAACCAGATTCAAACACTAATATCGTTAGATCCAAGCGGCTGATTATCTTCATATTTTAGGTGATCGTAGGTTATATGTGTCCCTAACTGGTGTTAAAGTTTCATGGCTGAATTCTAACGGGAAGTGAATTTCCGCATTTGGTACGTCATGTCCTCAGATGTCTTAGGGCTATGATAATATTTGGGCACCCGCAACGATGGTCTTGACTAAAATACAGGGCCCACTATAATTACTGCATACAGGTGCAGTAACCAATCTATACTGAATGTACCAGAACGTAAAGTAACTGGTATTCGTATGTGTAAGGGTGAATAATAAATAGTTCTGGATGGAAGATTCCCCTATTTATGTAGGTATGTCTGTGTAAGATTCAAAAATGGAAATAGAAATAATTCAGAAAGAGAAAAATTGGTTCCTAAAAGAATCTTTATGACTCTCATAAAAAAATATAAAAAAGTCTGGATGGAAGGGGATTTGAACTCTCAACCTTCAAGTTTCCTATAAGAATCTTTATGACTCTTGAAAAAAAACAGCTCTGCATGGAAGGGGATTGAACTCTCAACCATAGGTTTCCCTTGCAGACACTCTACCTCTAGACCACTGAGTCTGACAGAAAGAGAGAAGGTTTAAGGCGTTATCAATGTAGTGAGGAACCTGGTTCCTTATAATACACCAGGTGGCAGGACCTGTCAATGAAAACGTTAGTTCTTATCATGGCCACCCAATGTCAGAACACTGGCCACCAGAGCAGCATTTGATACAACCAGATTCAAACGCGAATATCGTTAAATCCAAGCTGCTGATTTTCTTCATATTTTAGGTGATCATAGGTTATATGTGTCCCTAACTGGTGTTAAAGTTTCATGGCTGAATTCCAACGGGAAGTGAGTTACCCCGTTTGGTACGTATCAACCTTAGATGTCTTGGGCTATGATAATTTGGGAGACAGTGAATTAAATTCTGCATACGGTCAGCCCGTCAATCTATTCGACTGAGAGTGAGGAGCTCAGCACAAACAGGGGTTGATGGCCAATCTATCAGGAACAAGTGCAGTCAATGTCAAGGTCGCTGCATAAAGTAGCGACCGCTTAAGTCGGCCTACACCGGCCACCAGAGCAGCATTTGATACAACCAGATTCAAACACTAATATCGTTAGATCCAAGCGGCTGATTATCTTCATATTTTAGGTGATCGTAGGTTATATATATATGTGTCCCTAACTGGTGTTAAAGTTTCATGGCTGAATTCTAACGGGAAGTAAATTTCCGCATTTGGTACGTCATGTCCTCAGATGTCTTAGAGCTATGATAACATTTGGGCACCCGCAACGATGGTCTTGACTAAAATACAGGGCCCACTATAATTACTGCATACAGGTGCAGTAACCAATCTATACTGAATGTACCAGAACGTAAAGTAACTGGTATTCGTATGTGTAAGGGTGAATAATAAATAGTTCTGGATGGAAGATTCCCCTATTTATGTAGGTATGTCTGTGTAAGATTCAAAAATGGAAATAGAAATAATTCAGAAAGAGAAAAATTGGTTCCTAAAAGAATCTTTATGACTCTCATAAAAAAATATAAAAAAGTCTGGATGGAAGGGGATTTGAACTCTCAACCTTCAAGTTTCCTATAAGAATCTTTATGACTCTTGAAAAAAAAACGCTCTGCATGGAAGGGGATTGAACTCTCAACCATAGGTTTCCCTTGCAGACACTCTACCTCTAGACCACTGAGTCTGACAGAAAGAGAGAAGGTTTAAGGCGTTATCAATGTAGTGAGGAACCTGGTTCCTTATAATACACCAGGTGGCAGGACCTGTCAATGAAAACGTTAGTTCTTATCATGGCCACCCAATGTCAGAACACTGGCCACCAGAGCAGCATTTGATACAACCAGATTCAAACGCGAATATCGTTAAATCCAAGCTGCTGATTTTCGTCATATTTTAGGTGATTGTAGGTTATATGTGTCCCTAACTGGTGTTAAAGTTTCATGGCTGAATTCCAACGGGAAGTGAGTTTCCACGTTTGGTACATATCATCCTTAGATGTCTTGGGCTATGATAATTTGGGCGACAGTGAGTTAAATTCTGTGTACGGTCAGCCCGTTAATCTATTCGACTGAGAGTGAGGAGCTCAGCACAGACAGGGGTTGATGGCCAATCTATCAGGAACAAGTTCAGTCAATGTCAAGGTCGCTGCATAAAGTAGCAACTGCTTAAGAAGGCCTACAACGGCCACCAGAGCAGCATTCGATACAACCAGATTCAAACACTAATATCGTTAGATCCAAGCTGCTGATTTTCTTCATATTGTAGGTGATCGTAGGTTATATGTGTCCGTAACTGGTGTCAAAGTTTCATGGCTGAATTCCAACGGGAAGTGAGTTTCCACGTTTGGTACGTATCATCCTTAGATGTCTTGGGCTATGATAATTTGGGAGACAGTGAATTAAATTCTGCATACGGTCAGCCCGTCAATCTATTCGACTGAGAGTGAGGAGCTCAGCACAAACAGGGGTTGATGGCCAATCTATCAGGAACAAGTGCAGTCAATGTCAAGGTCGCTGCATAAAGTAGCGACCGCTTAAGTCGGCCTACACCGGCCACCAGAGCAGCATTTGATACAACCAGATTCAAACACTAATATCGTTAGATCCAAGCGGCTGATTATCTTCATATTTTAGGTGATCGTAGGTTATATGTGTCCCTAACTGGTGTTAAAGTTTCATGGCTGAATTCTAACGGGAAGTGAATTTCCGCATTTGGTACGTCATGTCCTCAGATGTCTTAGGGCTATGATAATATTTGGGCACCCGCAACGATGGTCTTGACTAAAATACAGGGCCCACTATAATTACTGCATACAGGTGCAGTAACCAATCTATACTGAATGCACCAGAACGTAAAGTAACTGGTATTCGTATGTGTAAGGGTGAATAATAAATAGTTCTGGATGGAAGATTCCCCTATTTATGTAGGTATGTCTGTGTAAGATTCAAAAATGGAAATAGAAATAATTCAGAAAGAGAAAAATTGGTTCCTAAAAGAATCTTTATGACTCTCATAAAAAAATATAAAAAAGTCTGGATGGAAGGGGATTTGAACTCTCAACCTTCAAGTTTCCTATAAGAATCTTTATGACTCTTGAAGAAAAAACGCTCTGCATGGAAGGGGATTGAACTCTCAACCATAGGTTTCCCTTGCAGACACTCTACCTCTAGACCACTGAGTCTGACAGAAAGAGAGAAGGTTTAAGGCGTTATCAATGTAGTGAGGAACCTGGTTCCTTATAATACACCAGGTGGCAGGACCTGTCTATGATAACGTTAGTTCTTATCATGGCCACCCAATGTCAGAACACTGGCCACCAGAGCAGCATTTGATACAACCAGATTCAAACGCGAATATCGTTAGATCCAAGCTGCTGATTTTCTTCATATTTTAGGTGATCGTAGGTTATATGTGTCCCTAACTGGTGTTAAAGTTTCATGGCTGAATTCCAACGGGAAGTGAGTTTCCGCGTTTGGTACGTATCAACCTTAGATGTCTTGGGCTATGATAATTTGGGAGACAGTGAGTTAAATTCTTCATACGGTCAGCCCGTCAATCTATTCGACTGAGAGTGAGGAGCTCAGCACAGACAGGGGTTGATGGCCAATCTATCAGGAACAAGTGCAGTCAATGTCAAGGTCGCTGCATAAAGTAGCGACCGCTTAAGTCGGCCTACACCGGCCACCAGAGCAGCATTTGATACAACCAGATTCAAACACTAATATCGTTAGATCCAAGCGGCTGATTATCTTCATATTTTAGCTGATCGTAGGTTATATGTGTCCCTAACTGGTGTTAAAGTTTTATGGCTGAATTCTAACGGGAAGTGAATTTCCGCATTTGGTACGTCATGTCCTCAGATGTCTTAGGGCTATGATAATAATTGGGCACCCGCAACGATGGTCTTGACTAAAATACAGGGCCCACTATAATTACTGCATACAGGTGCAGTAACCAATCTATACTGAATGTACCAGAACGTAAAGTAACTGGTATTCGTATGTGTAAGGGTGAATAATAAATAGTTCTGGATGGAAGATTCCCCTATTTATGTAGGTATGTCTGTGTAAGATTCAAAAATGGAAATAGAAATAATTCAGAAAGAGAAAAATTGGTTCCTAAAAGAATCTTTATGACTCTCATAAAAAAATATAAAAAAGTCTGGATGGAAGGGGATTTGAACTCTCAACCTTCAAGTTTCCTATAAGAATCTTTATGACTCTTGAAAAAAAACCGCTCTGCATGGAAGGGGATTGAACTCTCAACCATAGGTTTCCCTTGCAGACACTCTACCTCTAGACCACTGAGTCTGACAGAAAGAGAGAAGGTTTAAGGCGTTATCAATGTAGTGAGGAACCTGGTTCCTTATAATACACCAGGTGGCAGGACCTGTCTATGATAACGTTAGTTCTTATCATGGCCACCCAATGTCAGAATACTGGCCACCAGAGCAGCATTTGATACAACCAGATTCAAACGCGAATATCGTTAAATCCAAGCTGCTGATTTTCTTCATATTTTAGGTGATCATAGGTTATATGTGTCCCTAACTGGTGTTAAAGTTTCATGGCTGAATTCCAACGGGAAGTGAGTTTCCCCGTTTGGTACGTATCAACCTTAGATGTCTTGGGCTATGATAATTTGGGAGACAGTGAATTAAATTCTGCATACGGTCAGCCCGTCAATCTATTCGACTGAGAGTGAGGAGCTCAGCACAAACAGGGGTTGATGGCCAATCTATCAGGAACAAGTGCAGTCAATGTCAAGGTCGCTGCATAAAGTAGCGACCGCTTAAGTCGGCCTACACCGGCCACCAGAGCAGCATTTGATACAACCAGATTCAAACACTAATATCGTTAGATCCAAGCGGCTGATTATCTTCATATTTTAGGTGATCGTAGGTTATATGTGTCCCTAACTGGTGTTAAAGTTTCATGGCTGAATTCTAACGGGAAGTAAATTTCCGCATTTGGTACGTCATGTCCTCAGATGTCTTAGAGCTATGATAATATTTGGGCACCCGCAACGATGGTCTTGACTAAAATACAGGGCCCACTATAATTACTGCATACAGGTGCAGTAACCAATCTATACTGAATGTACCAGAACGTAAAGTAACTGGTATTCGTATGTGTAAGGGTGAATAATAAATAGTTCTGGATGGAAGATTCCCCTATTTATGTAGGTATGTCTGTGTAAGATTCAAAAATGGAAATAGAAATAATTCAGAAAGAGAAAAATTGGTTCCTAAAAGAATCTTTATGACTCTCATAAAAAAATATAAAAAAGTCTGGATGGAAGGGGATTTGAACTCTCAACCTTCAAGTTTCCTATAAGAATCTTTATGACTCTTGAAAAAAAACCGCTCTGCATGGAAGGGGATTGAACTCTCAACCATAGGTTTCCCTTGCAGACACTCTACCTCTAGACCACTGAGTCTGACAGAAAGAGAGAAGGTTTAAGGCGTTATCAATGTAGTGAGGAACCTGGTTCCTTATAATACACCAGGTGGCAGGACCTGTCAATGAAAACGTTAGTTCTTATCATGGCCACCCAATGTTAGTACACTGGCCATCAGAGCAGCATTTGATACAACCAGATTCAAACGCGAATATCGTTAGATCCAAGCTGCTGATATTCTTCATATTTTAGGTGATCGTAGGTTATATGTGTCCCTAACTGGTGTTAAAGTTTCATGGCTGAATTCCAACGGGAAGTGAGTTTCCACGTTTGGTACGTATCATCCTTAGATGTCTTGGGCTATGATATTTTGGGCGACAGTGAGTTAAATTCTGCATACGGTCAGCCCGTCAATCTATTCGACTGAGAGTGAGGAGCTCAGCACAGACAGGGGTTGATGGCCAATCTATCAGGAACAAGTGCAGTCAATGTCAAGGTCGCTGCATAAAGTAGCGACCGCTTAAGTCGGCCTACACCGGCCACCAGAGCAGCATTTGATACAACCAGATTCAAACACTAATATCGTTAGATCCAAGCGGCTGATTATCTTCATATTTTAGGTGATCGTAGGTTATATGTGTCCCTAACCGGTGTTAAAGTTTCATGGCTGAATTCTAACGGGAAGTGAATTTCCGCATTTGGTACGTCATGTCCTTAGATGTCTTAGGGCTATGATAATATTTGGACACCCGCAACGATGGTCTTGACTTAAATACAGGGCCCACTATAATTACTGCATACAGGTGCAGTAACCAATCTATACTGAATGTACCAGAACGTAAAGTAACTGGTATTCGTATGTGTAAGGGTGAATAATAAATAGTTCTGGATGGAAGATTCCCCTATTTATGTAGGTATGTCTGTGTAAGATTCAAAAATGGAAATAGAAATAATTCAGAAAGAGAAAAATTGGTTCCTAAAAGAATCTTTATGACTCTCATAAAAAAATATAAAAAAGTCTGGATGGAAGGGGATTTGAACTCTCAACCTTCAAGTTTCCTATAAGAATCTTTATGACTCTTGAAAAAAAAACGCTCTGCATGGAAGGGGATTGAACTCTCAACCATAGGTTTCCCTTGCAGACACTCTACCTCTAGACCACTGAGTCTGACAGAAAGAGAGAAGGTTTAAGGCGTTATCAATGTAGTGAGGAACCTGGTTCCTTATAATACACCAGGTGGCAGGACCTGTCAATGAAAACGTTAGTTCTTATCATGGCCACCCAATGTCAGAACACTGGCCACCAGAGCAGCATTTGATACAACCAGATTCAAACGCGAATATCGTTAAATCCAAGCTGCTGATTTTCTTCATATTTTAGGTGATCATAGGTTATATGTGTCCCTAACTGGTGTCAAAGTTTCATGGCTGAATTCCAACGGGAAGTGAGTTTCCGCGTTTGGTACGTATCAACCTTAGATGTCTTGGGCTATGATAATTTGGGAGACAGTGAGTTATATTCTGCATACGGTCAGCCCGTCAATCTATTCGACTGAGAGTGAGGAGCTCAGCACAAACAGGGGTTGATGGCCAATCTATCAGGAACAAGTGCAGTCAATGTCAAGGTCGCTGCATAAAGTAGCGACCGCTTAAGTCGGCCTACACCGGCCACCAGAGCAGCATTTGATACAACCAGATTCAAACACTAATATCGTTAGATCCAAGCGGCTGATTATCTTCATATTTTAGGTGATCGTAGGTTATATGTGTCCCTAACTGGTGTAAAAGTTTCATGGCTGAATTCTAACGGGAAGTAAATTTCCGCATTTGGTACGTCATGTCCTCAGATGTCTTAGAGCTATGATAATATTTGGGCACCCGCAACGATGGTCTTGACTAAAATACAGGGCCCACTATAATTACTGCATACAGGTGCAGTAACCAATCTATACTGAATGTACCAGAACGTAAAGTAACTGGTATTCGTATGTGTAAGGGTGAATAATAAATAGTTCTGGATGGAAGATTCCCCTATTTATGTAGGTATGTCTGTGTAAGATTCAAAAATGGAAATAGAAATAATTCAGAAAGAGAAAAATTGGTTCCTAAAAGAATCTTTATGACTCTCATAAAAAAATATAAAAAAGTCTGGATGGAAGGGGATTTGAACTCTCAACCTTCAAGTTTCCTATAAGAATCTTTATGACTCTTGAAAAAAAACCGCTCTGCATGGAAGGGGATTGAACTCTCAACCATAGGTTTCCCTTGCAGACACTCTACCTCTAGACCACTGAGTCTGACAGAAAGAGAGAAGGTTTAAGGCGTTATCAATGTAGTGAGGAACCTGGTTCCTTATAATACACCAGGTGGCAGGACCTGTCAATGAAAACGTTAGTTCTTATCATGGCCACCCAATGTTAGTACACTGGCCATCAGAGCAGCATTTGATACAACCAGATTCAAACGCGAATATCGTTAGATCCAAGCTGCTGATATTCTTCATATTTTAGGTGATCGTAGGTTATATGTGTCCCTAACTGGTGTTAAAGTTTCATGGCTGAATTCCAACGGGAAGTGAGTTTCCACGTTTGGTACGTATCATCCTTAGATGTCTTGGGCTATGATATTTTGGGCGACAGTGAGTTAAATTCTGCATACGGTCAGCCCGTCAATCTATTCGACTGAGAGTGAGGAGCTCAGCACAGACAGGGGTTGATGGCCAATCTATCAGGAACAAGTGCAGTCAATGTCAAGGTCGCTGCATAAAGTAGCGACCGCTTAAGTCGGCCTACACCGGCCACCAGAGCAGCATTTGATACAACCAGATTCAAACACTAATATCGTTAGATCCAAGCGGCTGATTATCTTCATATTTTAGGTGATCGTAGGTTATATGTGTCCCTAACCGGTGTTAAAGTTTCATGGCTGAATTCTAACGGGAAGTGAATTTCCGCATTTGGTACGTCATGTCCTCAGATGTCTTAGGGCTATGATAATATTTGGGCACCCGCAACGATGGTCTTGACTAAAATACAGGGCCCACTATAATTACTGCATACAGGTGCAGTAACCAATCTATACTGAATGTACCAGAACGTAAAGTAACTGGTATTCGTATGTGTAAGGGTGAATAATAAATAGTTCTGGATGGAAGATTCCCCTTTTTATGTAGGTATGTCTGTGTAAGATTCAAAAATGGAAATAGAAATTAATTCAGAAAGAGAAAAATTGGTTCCTAAAAGAATCTTTATGACTCTCATAAAAAAATATAAAAAAGTCTGGATGGAAGGGGATTTGAACTCTCAACCTTCAAGTTTCCTATAAGAATCTTTATGACTCTTGAAAAAAAACCCTCTGCATGGAAGGGGATGGACTCTCAACCATAGGTTTCCCTTGCAGACACTCTACCTCTAGACCACTGAGTCTGACAGAAAGAGAGAAGGTTTAAGGCGTTATCAATGTAGTGAGGAAACTGGTTCCTTATAATACACCAGGTGGCAGGACCTGTCAATGAAAACGTTAGTTCTTATCATGGCCACCCAATGTCAGAACACTGGCCACCAGAGCAGCATTTGATACAACCAGATTCAAACGCGAATATCGTTAGATCCAAGCTGCTGATTTTCGTCATATTTTAGGTGATCGTAGGTTATATGTGTCCCTAACTGGTGTTAAAGTTTCATGGCTGAATTCCAACGGGAAGTGAGTTTCCCCGTTTGGTACGTATCAACCTTAGATGTCTTGGGCTATGATAATTTGGGAGACAGTGAATTAAATTCTGCATACGGTCAGCCCGTCAATCTATTCGACTGAGAGTGAGGAGCTCAGCACAAACAGGGGTTGATGGCCAATCTATCAGGAACAAGTGCAGTCAATGTCAAGGTCGCTGCATAAAGTAGCGACCGCTTAAGTCGGCCTACACCGGCCACCAGAGCAGCATTTGATACAACCAGATTCAAACACTAATATCGTTAGATCCAAGCGGCTGATTATCTTCATATTTTAGGTGATCGTAGGTTATATGTGTCCCTAACTGGTGTTAAAGTTTCATGGCTGAATTCTAACGGGAAGTGAATTTCCGCATTTGGTACGTCATGTCCTTAGATGTCTTAGGGCTATGATAATATTTGGACACCCGCAACGATGGTCTTGACTTAAATACAGGGCCCACTATAATTACTGCATACAGGTGCAGTAACCAATCTATACTGAATGTACCAGAACGTAAAGTAACTGGTATTCGTATGTGTAAGGGTGAATAATAAATAGTTCTGGATGGAAGATTCCCCTATTTATGTAGGTATGTCTGTGTAAGATTCAAAAATGGAAATAGAAATAATTCAGAAAGAGAAAAATTGGTTCCTAAAAGAATCTTTATGACTCTCATAAAAAAATATAAAAAAGTCTGGATGGAAGGGGATTTGAACTCTCAACCTTCAAGTTTCCTATAAGAATCTTTATGACTCTTGAAAAAAAACGCTCTGCATGGAAGGGGATTGAACTCTCAACCATAGGTTTCCCTTGCAGACACTCTACCTCTAGACCACTGAGTCTGACAGAAAGAGAGAAGGTTTAAGGCGTTATCAATGTAGTGAGGAACCTGGTTCCTTATAATACACCAGGTGGCAGGACCTGTCAATGAAAACGTTAGTTCTTATCATGGCCACCCAATGTCAGAACACTGGCCACCAGAGCAGCATTTGATACAACCAGATTCAAACGCGAATATCGTTAAATCCAAGCTGCTGATTTTCTTCATATTTTAGGTGATCATAGGTTATATGTGTCCCTAACTGGTGTCAAAGTTTCATGGCTGAATTCCAACGGGAAGTGAGTTTCCGCGTTTGGTACGTATCAACCTTAGATGTCTTGGGCTATGATAATTTGGGAGACAGTGAGTTATATTCTGCATACGGTCAGCCCGTCAATCTATTCGACTGAGAGTGAGGAGCTCAGCACAGACAGGGGTTGATGGCCAATCTATCAGGAACAAGTGCAGTCAATGTCAAGGTCGCTGCAAAAAGTAGCGACCGCTTAAGTCGGCCTACACCGGCCACCAGAGCAGCATTTGATACAACCAGATTCAAACACTAATATCGTTAGATCCAAGCGGCTGATTATCTTCATATTTTAGGTGATCGTAGGTTATATGTGTCCCTAACTGGTGTTAAAGTTTCATGGCTGAATTCTAACGGGAAGTGAATTTCCGCATTTGGTACGTCATGTCCTTAGATGTCTTAGGGCTATGATAATATTTGGACACCCGCAACGATGGTCTTGACTTAAATACAGGGCCCACTATAATTACTGCATACAGGTGCAGTAACCAATCTATACTGAATGTACCAGAACGTAAAGTAACTGGTATTCGTATGTGTAAGGGTGAATAATAAATAGTTCTGGATGGAAGATTCCCCTATTTATGTAGGTATGTCTGTGTAAGATTCAAAAATGGAAATAGAAATAATTCAGAAAGAGAAAAATTGGTTCCTAAAAGAATCTTTATGACTCTCATAAAAAAATATGAAAAAGTCTGGATGGAAGGGGATTTGAACTCTCAACCTTCAAGTTTCCTATAAGAATCTTTATGACTCTTGAAAAAAAACCGCTCTGCATGGAAGGGGATTGAACTCTCAACCATAGGTTTCCCTTGCAGACACTCTACCTCTAGACCACTGAGTCTGACAGAAAGAGAGAAGGTTTAAGGCGTTATCAATGTAGTGAGGAACCTGGTTCCTTATAATACACCAGGTGGCAGGACCTGTCTATGATAACGTTAGTTCTTATCATGGCCACCCAATGTCAGAACACTGGCCACCAGAGCAGCATTTGATACAACCAGATTCAAACGCGAATATCGTTAAATCCAAGCTGCTGATTTTCTTCATATTTTAGGTGATCATAGGTTATATGTGTCCCTAACTGGTGTTAAAGTTTCATGGCTGAATTCCAACGGGAAGTGAGTTTCCGCGTTTGGTACGTATCAACCTTAGATGTCTTGGGCTATGATAATTTGGGAGACAGTGAGTTATATTCTGCATACGGTCAGCCCGTCAATCTATTCGACTGAGAGTGAGGAGCTCAGCACAGACAGGGGTTGATGGCCAATCTATCAGGAACAAGTGCAGTCAATGTCAAGGTCGCTGCATAAAGTAGCGACCGCTTAAGTCGGCCTACACCGGCCACCAGAGCAGCATTTGATACAACCAGATTCAAACACTAATATCGTTAGATCCAAGCGGCTGATTATCTTCATATTTTAGGTGATCGTAGGTTATATGTGTCCCTAACTGGTGTAAAAGTTTCATGGCTGAATTCTAACGGGAAATAAATTTCCGCATTTGGTACGTCATGTCCTCAGATGTCTTAGAGCTATGATAATATTTGGGCACCCGCAACGATGGTCTTGACTAAAATACAGGGCCCACTATAATTACTGCATACAGGTGCAGTAACCAATCTATACTGAATGTACCAGAACGTAAAGTAACTGGTATTCGTATGTGTAAGGGTGAATAATAAATAGTTCTGGATGGAAGATTCCCCTATTTATGTAGGTATGTCTGTGTAAGATTCAAAAATGGAAATAGAAATAATTCAGAAAGAGAAAAATTGGTTCCTAAAAGAATCTTTATGACTCTCATAAAAAAATATAAAAAAGTCTGGATGGAAGGGGATTTGAACTCTCAACCTTCAAGTTTCCTATAAGAATCTTTATGACTCTTGAAAAAAAACCGCTCTGCATGGAAGGGGATTGAACTCTCAACCATAGGTTTCCCTTGCAGACACTCTACCTCTAGACCACTGAGTCTGACAGAAAGAGAGAAGGTTTAAGGCGTTATCAATGTAGTGAGGAACCTGGTTCCTTATAATACACCAGGTGGCAGGACCTGTCAATGAAAACGTTAGTTCTTATCATGGCCACCCAATGTTAGTACACTGGCCATCAGAGCAGCATTTGATACAACCAGATTCAAACGCGAATATCGTTAGATCCAAGCTGCTGATATTCTTCATATTTTAGGTGATCGTAGGTTATATGTGTCCCTAACTGGTGTTAAAGTTTCATGGCTGAATTCCAACGGGAAGTGAGTTTCCACGTTTGGTACGTATCATCCTTAGATGTCTTGGGCTATGATATTTTGGGCGACAGTGAGTTAAATTCTGCATACGGTCAGCCCGTCAATCTATTCGACTGAGAGTGAGGAGCTCAGCACAGACAGGGGTTGATGGCCAATCTATCAGGAACAAGTGCAGTCAATGTCAAGGTCGCTGCATAAAGTAGCGACCGCTTAAGTCGGCCTACACCGGCCACCAGAGCAGCATTTGATACAACCAGATTCAAACACTAATATCGTTAGATCCAAGCGGCTGATTATCTTCATATTTTAGGTGATCGTAGGTTATATGTGTCCCTAACCGGTGTTAAAGTTTCATGGCTGAATTCTAACGGGAAGTGAATTTCCGCATTTGGTACGTCATGTCCTCAGATGTCTTAGGGCTATGATAATATTTGGGCACCCGCAACGATGGTCTTGACTAAAATACAGGGCCCACTATAATTACTGCATACAGGTGAAGTAACCAATCTATACTGAATGTACCAGAACGTAAAGTAACTGGTATTCGTATGTGTAAGGGTGAATAATAAATAGTTCTGGATGGAAGATTCCCCTTTTTATGTAGGTATGTCTGTGTAAGATTCAAAAATGGAAATAGAAATTAATTCAGAAAGAGAAAAATTGGTTCCTAAAAGAATCTTTATGACTCTCATAAAAAAATATAAAAAAGTCTGGATGGAAGGGGATTTGAACTCTCAACCTTCAAGTTTCCTATAAGAATCTTTATGACTCTTGAAAAAAAACCCTCTGCATGGAAGGGGATGGACTCTCAACCATAGGTTTCCCTTGCAGACACTCTACCTCTAGACCACTGAGTCTGACAGAAAGAGAGAAGGTTTAAGGCGTTATCAATGTAGTGAGGAAACTGGTTCCTTATAATACACCAGGTGGCAGGACCTGTCAATGAAAACGTTAGTTCTTATCATGGCCACCCAATGTCAGAACACTGGCCACCAGAGCAGCATTTGATACAACCAGATTCAAACGCGAATATCGTTAGATCCAAGCTGCTGATTTTCGTCATATTTTAGGTGATCGTAGGTTATATGTGTCCCTAACTGGTGTTAAAGTTTCATGGCTGAATTCCAACGGGAAGTGAGTTTCCCCGTTTGGTACGTATCAACCTTAGATGTCTTGGGCTATGATAATTTGGGAGACAGTGAATTAAATTCTGCATACGGTCAGCCCGTCAATCTATTCGACTGAGAGTGAGGAGCTCAGCACAAACAGGGGTTGATGGCCAATCTATCAGGAACAAGTGCAGTCAATGTCAAGGTCGCTGCATAAAGTAGCGACCGCTTAAGTCGGCCTACACCGGCCACCAGAGCAGCATTTGATACAACCAGATTCAAACACTAATATCGTTAGATCCAAGCGGCTGATTATCTTCATATTTTAGGTGATCGTAGGTTATATGTGTCCCTAACTGGTGTTAAAGTTTCATGGCTGAATTCTAACGGGAAGTGAATTTCCGCATTTGGTACGTCATGTCCTTAGATGTCTTAGGGCTATGATAATATTTGGACACCCGCAACGATGGTCTTGACTTAAATACAGGGCCCACTATAATTACTGCATACAGGTGCAGTAACCAATCTATACTGAATGTACCAGAACGTAAAGTAACTGGTATTCGTATGTGTAAGGGTGAATAATAAATAGTTCTGGATGGAAGATTCCCCTATTTATGTAGGTATGTCTGTGTAAGATTCAAAAATGGAAATAGAAATAATTCAGAAAGAGAAAAATTGGTTCCTAAAAGAATCTTTATGACTCTCATAAAAAAATATAAAAAAGTCTGGATGGAAGGGGATTTGAACTCTCAACCTTCAAGTTTCCTATAAGAATCTTTATGACTCTTGAAAAAAAACCGCTCTGCATGGAAGGGGATTGAACTCTCAACCATAGGTTTCCCTTGCAGACACTCTACCTCTAGACCACTGAGTCTGACAGAAAGAGAGAAGGTTTAAGGCGTTATCAATGTAGTGAGGAACCTGGTTCCTTATAATACACCAGGTGGCAGGACCTGTCAATGAAAACGTTAGTTCTTATCATGGCCACCCAATGTCAGAACACTGGCCACCAGAGCAGCATTTGATACAACCAGATTCAAACGCGAATATCGTTAAATCCAAGCTGCTGATTTTCTTCATATTTTAGGTGATCATAGGTTATATGTGTCCCTAACTGGTGTCAAAGTTTCATGGCTGAATTCCAACGGGAAGTGAGTTTCCGCGTTTGGTACGTATCAACCTTAGATGTCTTGGGCTATGATAATTTGGGAGACAGTGAGTTATATTCTGCATACGGTCAGCCCGTCAATCTATTCGACTGAGAGTGAGGAGCTCAGCACAGACAGGGGTTGATGGCCAATCTATCAGGAACAAGTGCAGTCAATGTCAAGGTCGCTGCATAAAGTAGCGACCGCTTAAGTCGGCCTACACCGGCCACCAGAGCAGCATTTGATACAACCAGATTCAAACACTAATATCGTTAGATCCAAGCGGCTGATTATCTTCATATTTTAGGTGATCGTAGGTTATATGTGTCCCTAACTGGTGTTAAAGTTTCATGGCTGAATTCTAACGGGAAGTGAATTTCCGCATTTGGTACGTCATGTCCTTAGATGTCTTAGGGCTATGATAATATTTGGACACCCGCAACGATGGTCTTGACTTAAATACAGGGCCCACTATAATTACTGCATACAGGTGCAGTAACCAATCTATACTGAATGTACCAGAACGTAAAGTAACTGGTATTCGTATGTGTAAGGGTGAATAATAAATAGTTCTGGATGGAAGATTCCCCTATTTATGTAGGTATGTCTGTGTAAGATTCAAAAATGGAAATAGAAATAATTCAGAAAGAGAAAAATTGGTTCCTAAAAGAATCTTTATGACTCTCATAAAAAAATATAAAAAAGTCTGGATGGAAGGGGATTTGAACTCTCAACCTTCAAGTTTCCTATAAGAATCTTTATGACTCTTGAAAAAAAACCGCTCTGCATGGAAGGGGATTGAACTCTCAACCATAGGTTTCCCTTGCAGACACTCTACCTCTAGACCACTGAGTCTGACAGAAAGAGAGAAGGTTTAAGGCGTTATCAATGTAGTGAGGAACCTGGTTCCTTATAATACACCAGGTGGCAGGACCTGTCTATGATAACGTTAGTTCTTATCATGGCCACCCAATGTCAGAACACTGGCCACCAGAGCAGCATTTGATACAACCAGATTCAAACGCGAATATCGTTAAATCCAAGCTGCTGATTTTCTTCATATTTTAGGTGATCATAGGTTATATGTGTCCCTAACTGGTGTTAAAGTTTCATGGCTGAATTCCAACGGGAAGTGAGTTTCCCCGTTTGGTACGTATCAACCTTAGATGTCTTGGGCTATGATAATTTGGGAGACAGTGAATTAAATTCTGCATACGGTCAGCCCGTCAATCTATTCGACTGAGAGTGAGGAGCTCAGCACAAACAGGGGTTGATGGCCAATCTATCAGGAACAAGTGCAGTCAATGTCAAGGTCGCTGCATAAAGTAGCGACCGCTTAAGTCGGCCTACACCGGCCACCAGAGCAGCATTTGATACAACCAGATTCAAACACTAATATCGTTAGATCCAAGCGGCTGATTATCTTCATATTTTAGGTGATCGTAGGTTATATGTGTCCCTAACTGGTGTTAAAGTTTCATGGCTGAATTCTAACGGGAAGTGAATTTCCGCATTTGGTACGTCATGTCCTCAGATGTCTTAGAGCTATGATAATATTTGGGCACCCGCAACGATGGTCTTGACTAAAATACAGGGCCCACTATAATTACTGCATACAGGTGCAGTAACCAATCTATACTGAATGTACCAGAACGTAAAGTAACTGGTATTCGTATGTGTAAGGGTGAATAATAAATAGTTCTGGATGGAAGATTCCCCTATTTATGTAGGTATGTCTGTGTAAGATTCAAAAATGGAAATAGAAATAATTCAGAAAGAGAAAAATTGGTTCCTAAAAGAATCTTTATGACTCTCATAAAAAAATATAAAAAAGTCTGGATGGAAGGGGATTTGAACTCTCAACCTTCAAGTTTCCTATAAGAATCTTTATGACTCTTGAAAAAAAACCGCTCTGCATGGAAGGGGATTGAACTCTCAACCATAGGTTTCCCTTGCAGACACTCTACCTCTAGACCACTGAGTCTGACAGAAAGAGAGAAGGTTTAAGGCGTTATCAATGTAGTGAGGAACCTGGTTCCTTATAATACACCAGGTGGCAGGACCTGTCAATGAAAACGTTAGTTCTTATCATGGCCACCCAATGTCAGAACACTGGCCACCAGAGCAGCATTTGATACAACCAGATTCAAACGCGAATATCGTTAAATCCAAGCTGCTGATTTTCTTCATATTTTAGGTGATCATAGGTTATATGTGTCCCTAACTGGTGTCAAAGTTTCATGGCTGAATTCCAACGGGAAGTGAGTTTCCGCGTTTGGTACGTATCAACCTTAGATGTCTTGGGCTATGATAATTTGGGAGACAGTGAGTTATATTCTGCATACGGTCAGCCCGTCAATCTATTCGACTGAGAGTGAGGAGCTCAGCACAGACAGGGGTTGATGGCCAATCTATCAGGAACAAGTGCAGTCAATGTCAAGGTCGCTGCATAAAGTAGCGACCGCTTAAGTCGGCCTACACCGGCCACCAGAGCAGCATTTGATACAACCAGATTCAAACACTAATATCGTTAGATCCAAGCGGCTGATTATCTTCATATTTTAGGTGATCGTAGGTTATATGTGTCCCTAACTGGTGTTAAAGTTTCATGGCTGAATTCTAACGGGAAGTGAATTTCCGCATTTGGTACGTCATGTCCTTAGATGTCTTAGGGCTATGATAATATTTGGACACCCGCAACGATGGTCTTGACTTAAATACAGGGCCCACTATAATTACTGCATACAGGTGCAGTAACCAATCTATACTGAATGTACCAGAACGTAAAGTAACTGGTATTCGTATGTGTAAGGGTGAATAATAAATAGTTCTGGATGGAAGATTCCCCTATTTATGTAGGTATGTCTGTGTAAGATTCAAAAATGGAAATAGAAATAATTCAGAAAGAGAAAAATTGGTTCCTAAAAGAATCTTTATGACTCTCATAAAAAAATATAAAAAAGTCTGGATGGAAGGGGATTTGAACTCTCAACCTTCAAGTTTCCTATAAGAATCTTTATGACTCTTGAAAAAAAACCGCTCTGCATGGAAGGGGATTGAACTCTCAACCATAGGTTTCCCTTGCAGACACTCTACCTCTAGACCACTGAGTCTGACAGAAAGAGAGAAGGTTTAAGGCGTTATCAATGTAGTGAGGAACCTGGTTCCTTATAATACACCAGGTGGCAGGACCTGTCTATGATAACGTTAGTTCTTATCATGGCCACCCAATGTCAGAACACTGGCCACCAGAGCAGCATTTGATACAACCAGATTCAAACGCGAATATCGTTAAATCCAAGCTGCTGATTTTCTTCATATTTTAGGTGATCATAGGTTATATGTGTCCCTAACTGGTGTTAAAGTTTCATGGCTGAATTCCAACGGGAAGTGAGTTTCCCCGTTTGGTACGTATCAACCTTAGATGTCTTGGGCTATGATAATTTGGGAGACAGTGAATTAAATTCTGCATACGGTCAGCCCGTCAATCTATTCGACTGAGAGTGAGGAGCTCAGCACAAACAGGGGTTGATGGCCAATCTATCAGGAACAAGTGCAGTCAATGTCAAGGTCGCTGCATAAAGTAGCGACCGCTTAAGTCGGCCTACACCGGCCACCAGAGCAGCATTTGATACAACCAGATTCAAACACTAATATCGTTAGATCCAAGCGGCTGATTATCTTCATATTTTAGGTGATCGTAGGTTATATGTGTCCCTAACTGGTGTTAAAGTTTCATGGCTGAATTCTAACGGGAAGTGAATTTCCGCATTTGGTACGTCATGTCCTCAGATGTCTTAGAGCTATGATAATATTTGGGCACCCGCAACGATGGTCTTGACTAAAATACAGGGCCCACTATAATTACTGCATACAGGTGCAGTAACCAATCTATACTGAATGTACCAGAACGTAAAGTAACTGGTATTCGTATGTGTAAGGGTGAATAATAAATAGTTCTGGATGGAAGATTCCCCTATTTATGTAGGTATGTCTGTGTAAGATTCAAAAATGGAAATAGAAATAATTCAGAAAGAGAAAAATTGGTTCCTAAAAGAATCTTTATGACTCTCATAAAAAAATATAAAAAAGTCTGGATGGAAGGGGATTTGAACTCTCAACCTTCAAGTTTCCTATAAGAATCTTTATGACTCTTGAAAAAAAACCGCTCTGCATGGAAGGGGATTGAACTCTCAACCATAGGTTTCCCTTGCAGACACTCTACCTCTAGACCACTGAGTCTGACAGAAAGAGAGAAGCTTTAAGGCGTTATCAATGTAGTGAGGAACCTGGTTCCTTATAATACACCAGGTGGCAGGACCTGTCAATGAAAACGTTAGTTCTTATCATGGCCACCCAATGTCAGAACACTGGCCACCAGAGCAGCATTTGATACAACCAGATTCAAACGCGAATATCGTTAAATCAAAGCTGCTGATTTTCGTCATATTTTAGGTGATTGTAGGTTATATGTGTCCCTAACTGGTGTTAAAGTTTCATGGCTGAATTCCAACGGGAAGTGAGTTTCCACGTTTGGTACATATCATCCTTAGATGTCTTGGGCTATGATAATTTGGGCGACAGTGAGTTAAATTCTGCATACGGTCAGCCCGTCAATCTATTCGACTGAGAGTGAGGAGCTCAGCACAGACAGGGGTTGATGGCCAATCTATCAGGAACAAGTGCAGTCAATGTCAAGGTCGCTGCATAAAGTAGCAACTGCTTAAGAAGGCCTACAACGGCCACCAGAGCAGCATTTGATACAACCAGATTCAAACACTAATATCGTTAGATCCAAGCTGCTGATTTTCTTCATATTGTAGGTGATCGTAGGTTATATGTGTCCGTAACTGGTGTTAAAGTTTCATGGCTGAATTCCAACGGGAAGTGAGTTTCCACGTTTGGTACGTATCATCCTTAGATGTCTTGGGCTATGATAATTTGGGCGACAGTGAGTTAAATTCTGCGTACGGTCAGCCCGTCAATCTATTCGACTGAGAGTGAGGAGCTCAGCACAGACAGGGGTTGATGGCCAATCTATCAGGAACAAGTGCAGTCAATGTCAAGGTCGCTGCATAAAGTAGCGACCGCTTAAGTCGGCCTACACCGGCCACCAGAGCAGCATTTGATACAACCAGATTCAAACACTAATATCGTTAGATCCAAGCGGCTGATTATCTTCATATTTTAGGTGATCGTAGGTTATATGTGTCCCTAACGGGTGTTAAAGTTTCATGGCTGAATTCTAACGGGAAGTGAATTTCCGCATTTGGTACGTCATGTCCTCAGATGTCTTAGGGCTATGATAATATTTGGGCACCCGCAACGATGGTCTTGACTAAAATACAGGGCCCACTATAATTACTGCATACAGGTGCAGTAACCAATCTATACTGAATGTACCAGAACGTAAAGTAACTGGTATTCGTATGTGTAAGGGTGAATAATAAATAGTTCTGGATATAAGATTCCCCTATTTATGTAGGTATGTCTGTGTAAGATTAAAAAATGGAAATAGAAATAATTCAGAAAGAAAAAAATTGGTTCCTAAAAGAATCTTTATGACTCTCATAAAAAAATATAAAAAAGTCTGGATGGAAGGGGATTTGAACTCTCAACCTTCAAGTTTCCTATAAGAATCTTTATGACTCTTGAAAAAAAACCGCTCTGCATGGAAGGGGATTGAACTCTCAACCATAGGTTTCCCTTGCAGACACTCTACCTCTAGACCACTGAGTCTGACAGAAAGAGAGAAGGTTTAAGGCGTTATCAATGTAGTGAGGAACCTGGTTCCTTATAATACACCAGGTGGCAGGACCTGTCAATGAAAACGTTAGTTCTTATCATGGCCACCCAATGTCAGAACACTTGCCACCAGAGCAGCATTTGATACAACCAGATTCAAACGCGAATATCGTTAGATCCAAGCTGCTGATTTTCTTCATATTTTAGGTGATCATAGGTTATATGTGTCCCTAACTGGTGTTAAAGTTTCATGGCTGAATTCCAACGGGAAGTGAGTTTCCGCGTTTGGTACGTATCAACCTTAGATGTCTTGGGCTATGATAATTTGGGAGACAGTGAATTAAATTCTGCATACGGTCAGCCCGTCAATCTATTCGACTGAGAGTGAGGAGCTCAGCACAAACAGGGGTTGATGGCCAATCTATCAGGAACAAGTGCAGTCAATGTCAAGGTCGCTGCATAAAGTAGCGACCGCTTAAGTCGGCCTACACCGGCCACCAGAGCAGCATTTGATACAACCAGATTCAAACACTAATATCGTTAGATCCAAGCGGCTGATTATCTTCATATTTTAGGTGATCGTAGGTTATATGTGTCCCTAACTGGTGTTAAAGTTTCATGGCTGAATTCTAACGGGAAGTGAATTTCCGCATTTGGTACGTCATGTCCTCAGATGTCTTAGGGCTATGATAATATTTGGGCACCCGCAACGATGGTCTTGACTTAAATACAGGGCCCACTATAACTACTGCATACAGGTGCAGTAACCAATCTATACTGAATGTACCAGAACGTAAAGTAACTGGTATTCGTATGTGTAAGGGTGAATAATAAATAGTTCTGGATGGAAGATTCCCCTATTTATGTAGGTATGTCTGTGTAAGATTCAAAAATGGAAATAGAAATAATTCAGAAAGAGAAAAATTGGTTCCTAAAAGAATCTTTATGACTCTCATAAAAAAATATAAAAAAGTCTGGATGGAAGGGGATTTGAACTCTCAACCTTCAAGTTTCCTATAAGAATCTTTATGACTCTTGAAAAAAAAACGCTCTGCATGGAAGGGGATTGAACTCTCAACCATAGGTTTCCCTTGCAGACACTCTACCTCTAGACCACTGAGTCTGACAGAAAGAGAGAAGGTTTAAGGCGTTATCAATGTAGTGAGGAACCTGGTTCCTTATAATACACCAGGTGGCAGGACCTGTCAATGAAAACGTTAGTTCTTATCATGGCCACCCAATGTCAGAACACTGGCCACCAGAGCAGCATTTGATACAACCAGATTCAAACGCGAATATCGTTAGATCAAAGCTGCTGATTTTCTTCATATTTTAGGTGATCGTAGGTTATATGTGTCCCTAACTGGTGTTAAAGTTTCATGGCTGAATTCCAACGGGAAGTGAGTTTCCGCGTTTGGTACGTATCAACCTTAGATGTCTTGGGCTATGATAATTTGGGAGACAGTGAATTAAATTCTGCATACGGTCAGCCCGTCAATCTATTCGACTGAGAGTGAGGAGCTCAGCACAGACAGGGGTTGATGGCCAATCTATCAGGAACAAGTGCAGTCAATGTCAAGGTCGCTGCATAAAGTAGCGACCGCTTAAGTCGGCCTACACCGGCCACCAGAGCAGCATTTGATACAACCAGATTCAAACACTAATATCGTTAGATCCAAGCGGCTGATTATCTTCATATTTTAGGTGATCGTAGGTTATATGTGTCCCTAACTGGTGTTAAAGTTTCATGGCTGAATTCTAACGGGAAGTGAATTTCCGCATTTGGTACGTCATGTCCTTAGATGTCTTAGGGCTATGATAATATTTGGACACCCGCAACGATGGTCTTGACTTAAATACAGGGCCCACTATAATTACTGCATACAGGTGCAGTAACCAATCTATACTGAATGTACCAGAACGTAAAGTAACTGGTATTCGTATGTGTAAGGGTGAATAATAAATAGTTCTGGATGGAAGATTCCCCTATTTATGTAGGTATGTCTGTGTAAGATTCAAAAATGGAAATAGAAATAATTCAGAAAGAGAAAAATTGGTTCCTAAAAGAATCTTTATGACTCTCATAAAAAAATATAAAAAAGTCTGGATGGAAGGGGATTTGAACTCTCAACCTTCAAGTTTCCTATAAGAATCTTTATGACTCTTGAAAAAAAAACGCTCTGCATGGAAGGGGATTGAACTCTCAACCATAGGTTTCCCTTGCAGACACTCTACCTCTAGACCACTGAGTCTGACAGAAAGAGAGAAGGTTTAAGGCGTTATCAATGTAGTGAGGAACCTGGTTCCTTATAATACACCAGGTGGCAGGACCTGTCAATGAAAACGTTAGTTCTTATCATGGCCACCCAATGTCAGAACACTGGCCACCAGAGAAGAATTTGATACAACCAGATTCAAACGCGAATATCGTTAAGTCCAAGCTGCTGATTTTCTTCATATTTTAGGTGATCATAGGTTATATGTGTCCCTAACTGGTGTTAAAGTTTCATGGCTGAATTCCAACGGGAAGTGAGTTTCCGCGTTTGGTACGTATCAACCTTAGATGTCTTGGGCTATGATAATTTGGGAGACAGTGAATTAAATTCTGCATACGGTCAGCCCGTCAATCTATTCGACTGAGAGTGAGGAGCTCAGCACAGACAGGGGTTGATGGCCAATCTATCAGGAACAAGTGCAGTCAATGTCAAGGTCGCTGCATAAAGTAGCGACCGCTTAAGTCGGCCTACCCCGGCCACCAGAGCAGCATTTGATACAACCAGATTCAAACACTAATATCGTTAGATCCAAGCGGCTGATTATCTTCATATTTTAGGTGATCGTAGGTTATATGTGTCCCTAACTGGTGTTAAAGATTCATGGCTGAATTCTAACGGGAAGTGAATTTCCGCATTTGGTACGTCATGTCCTCAGATGTCTTAGGGCTATGATAATATTTGGGCACCCGCAACGATGGTCTTGACTAAAATACAGGGCCCACTATAATTACTGCATACAGGTGCAGTAACCAATCTATACTGAATGTACCAGAACGTAAAGTAACTGGTATTCGTATGTGTAAGGGTGAATAATAAATAGTTCTGGATGGAAGATTCCCCTATTTAAGTAGGTATGTCTGTGTAAGATTCAAAAATGGAAATAGAAATAATTCAGAAAGAGAAAAATTGGTTCCTAAAAGAATCTTTATGACTCTCATAAAAAAATATAAAAAAGTCTGGATGGAAGGGGATTTGAACTCTCAACCTTCAAGTTTCCTATAAGAATCTTTATGACTCTTGAAAAAAAACCGCTCTGCATGGAAGGGGATTGAACTCTCAACCATAGGTTTCCCTTGCAGACACTCTACCTCTAGACCACTGAGTCTGACAGAAAGAGAGAAGGTTTAAGGCGTTATCAATGTAGTGAGGAACCTGGTTCCTTATAATACACCAGGTGGCAGGACCTGTCAATGAAAACGTTAGTTCTTATCATGGCCACCCAATGTCAGAACACTGGCCACCAGAGCAGCATTTGATACAACCAGATTCAAACGCGAATATCGTTAAATCCAATCTGCTGATTTTCTTCATATTTTAGGTGATCATAGGTTATATGTGTCCCTAACTGGTGTTAAAGGTTCATGGCTGAATTCCAACGGGAAGTGAGTTTCCCCGTTTGGTACGTATCAACCTTAGATGTCTTGGGCTATGATAATTTGGGAGACAGTGAATTAAATTCTGCATACGGTCAGCCCGTCAATCTATTCGACTGAGAGTTAGGAGCTCAGCACAAACAGGGGTTGATGGCCAATCTATCAGGAACAAGTGCAGTCAATGTCAAGGTCGCTGCATAAAGTAGCGACCGCTTAAGTCGGCCTACACCGGCCACCAGAGCAGCATTTGATACAACCAGATTCAAACACTAATATCGTTAGATCCAAGCGTCTGATTATCTTCATATTTTAGGTGATCGTAGGTTATATGTGTCCCTAACTGGTGTTAAAGTTTCATGGCTGAATTCTAACGGGAAGTGAATTTCCGCATTTGGTACGTCATGTCCTCAGATGTCTTAGGGCTATGATAATATTTGGGCACCCGCAACGATGGTCTTGACTAAAATACAGGGCCCACTATAATTACTGCATACAGGTGCAGTAACCAATCTATACTGAATGTACCAGAACGTAAAGTAACTGGTATTCGTATGTGTAAGGGTGAATAATAAATAGTTCTGGATGGAAGATTCCCCTATTTATGTAGGTATGTCTGTGTAAGATTCAAAAATGGAAATAGAAATAATTCAGAAAGAGAAAAATTGGTTCCTAAAAGAATCTTTATGACTCTCATAAAAAAATATAAAAAAGTCTGGATGGAAGGGGATTTGAACTCTCAACCTTCAAGTTTCCTATAAGAATCTTTATGACTCTTGAAAAAAAACCGCTCTGCATGGAAGGGGATTGAACTCTCAACCATAGGTTTCCCTTGCAGACACTCTACCTCTAGACCACTGAGTCTGACAGAAAGAGAGAAGGTTTAAGGCGTTATCAATGTAGTGAGGAACCTGGTTCCTTATAATACACCAGGTGGCAGGACCTGTCAATGAAAACGTTAGTTCTTATCATGGCCACCCAATGTCAGAACACTGGCCACCAGAGCAGCATTTGATACAACCAGATTCAAACGCGAATATCGTTAGATCCAAGCTGCTGATTTTCGTCATATTTTAGGTGATTGTAGGTTATATGTGTCCCTAACTGGTGTTAAAGTTTCATGGCTGAATTCCAACGGGAAGTGAGTTTCCACGTTTGGTACATATCATCCTTAGATGTCTTGGGCTATGATAATTTGGGCGACAGTGAGTTAAATTCTGTGTACGGTCAGCCAGTCAATCTATTCGACTGAGAGTGAGGAGCTCAGCACAGACAGGGGTTGATGGCCAATCTATCAGGAACAAGTGCAGTCAATGTCAAGGTCGCTGCATAAAGTAGCAACTGCTTAAGAAGGCCTACAACGGCCACCAGAGCAGCATTTGATACAACCAGATTCAAACACTAATATCGTTAGATCCAAGCGGCTGATTATCTTCAGTATTGTAGGTGATCGTAGGTTATATGTGTCCCTAACTGGTGTTAAAGTTTCATGGCTGAATTCTAATGGGAAGTGAATTTCCGCATTTGGTACGTCATGTCCTTAGATGTCTTAGGGCTATGATAATATTTGGGCACCCGCAACGATGGTCTTGACTTAAATACAGGGCCCACTATAATTACTGAATACAGGTGCAGTAACCAATCTATACTGAATGTACCAGAACGTAAAGTAACTGGTATTCGTATGTGTAAGGGTGAATAATAAATAGTTCTGGATGGAAGATTCCCCTATTTATGTAGGTATGTCTGTGTAAGATTCAAAAATGGAAATAGAAATAATTCAGAAAGAGAAAAATTGGTTCCTAAAAGAATCTTTATGACTCTCATAAAAAAATATAAAAAAGTCTGGATGGAAGGGGATTTGAACTCTCAACCTTCAAGTTTCCTATAAGAATCTTTATGACTCTTGAAAAAAAAACGCTCTGCATGGAAGGGGATTGAACTCTCAACCATAGGTTTCCCTTGCAGACACTCTACCTCTAGACCACTGAGTCTGACAGAAAGAGAGAAGGTTTAAGGCGTTATCAATGTAGTGAGGAACCTGGTTCCTTATAATACACCAGGTGGCAGGACCTGTCAATGAAAACGTTAGTTCTTATCATGGCCACCCAATGTCAGAACACTGGCCACCAGAGCAGCATTTGATACAACCAGATTCAAACGCGAATATCGTTAGATCCAAGCTGCTGATTTTCGTCATATTTTAGGTGATTGTAGGTTATATGTGTCCCTAACTGGTGTTAAAGTTTCATGGCTGAATTCCAACGGGAAGTGAGTTTCCACGTTTGGTACATATCATCCTTAGATGTCTTGGGCTATGATAATTTGGGCGACAGTGAGTTAAATTCTGTGTACGGTCAGCCAGTCAATCTATTCGACTGAGAGTGAGGAGCTCAGCACAGACAGGGGTTGATGGCCAATCTATCAGGAACAAGTGCAGTCAATGTCAAGGTCGCTGCATAAAGTAGCAACTGCTTAAGAAGGCCTACAACGGCCACCAGAGCAGCATTTGATACAACCAGATTCAAACACTAATATCGTTAGATCCAAGCGGCTGATTATCTTCAGTATTGTAGGTGATCGTAGGTTATATGTGTCCCTAACTAGTGTTAAAGTTTCATGGCTGAATTCTAATGGGAAGTGAATTTCCGCATTTGGTACGTCATGTCCTTAGATGTCTTAGGGCTATGATAATATTTGGGCACCCGCAACGATGGTCTTGACTTAAATACAGGGCCCACTATAATTACTGAATACAGGTGCAGTAACCAATCTATACTGAATGTACCAGAACGTAAAGTAACTGGTATTCGTATGTGTAAGGGTGAATAATAAATAGTTCTGGATGGAAGATTCCCCTATTTATGTAGGTATGTCTGTGTAAGATTCAAAAATGGAAATAGAAATAATTCAGAAAGAGAAAAATTGGTTCCTAAAAGAATCTTTATGACTCTCATAAAAAAATATAAAAAAGTCTGGATGGAAGGGGATTTGAACTCTCAACCTTCAAGTTTCCTATAAGAATCTTTATGACTCTTGAAAAAAAAACGCTCTGCATGGAAGGGGATTGAACTCTCAACCATAGGTTTCCCTTGCAGACACTCTACCTCTAGACCACTGAGTCTGACAGAAAGAGAGAAGGTTTAAGGCGTTATCAATGTAGTGAGGAACCTGGTTCCTTATAATACACCAGGTGGCAGGACCTGTCAATGAAAACGTTAGTTCTTATCATGGCCACCCAATGTCAGAACACTGGCCACCAGAGCAGCATTTGATACAACCAGATTCAAACGCGAATATCGTTAGATCCAAGCTGCTGATTTTCGTCATATTTTAGGTGATTGTAGGTTATATGTGTCCCTAACTGGTGTTAAAGTTTCATGGCTGAATTCCAACGGGAAGTGAGTTTCCACGTTTGGTACATATCATCCTTAGATGTCTTGGGCTATGATAATTTGGGCGACAGTGAGTTAAATTCTGTGTACGGTCAGCCAGTCAATCTATTCGACTGAGAGTGAGGAGCTCAGCACAGACAGGGGTTGATGGCCAATCTATCAGGAACAAGTGCAGTCAATGTCAAGGTCGCTGCATAAAGTAGCAACTGCTTAAGAAGGCCTACCCCGGCCACCAGAGCAGCATTTGATACAACCAGATTCAAACACTAATATCGTTAGATCCAAGCTGCTGATTTTCTTCATATTGTAGGTGATCGTAGGTTATATGTGTCCGTAACTGGTGTTAAAGTTTCATGGCTGAATTCCAACGGGAAGTGAGTTTCCACGTTTGGTACGTATCATCCTTAGATGTCTTGGGCTATGATAATTTGGGCGACAGTGAGTTAAATTCTGCGTATGGTCAGCCCGTCAATCTATTCGACTGAGAGTGAGGAGCTCAGCACAGACAGGGGTTGATGGCCAATCTATCAGGAACAAGTGCAGTCAATGTCAAGGTCGCTGCATAAAGTAGCGACCGCTTAAGTCGGCCTACACCGGCCACCAGAGCAGCATTTGATACAACCAGATTCAAACACTAATATCGTTAGATCCAAGCGGCTGATTATCTTCATATTTTAGGTGATCGTAGGTTATATGTGTCCCTAACCGGTGTTAAAGTTTCATGGCTGAATTCTAACGGGAAGTGAATTTCCGCATTTGGTACGTCATGTCCTCAGATGTCTTAGGGCTATGATAATATTTGGGCACCCGCAACGATGGTCTTGACTAAAATACAGGGCCCACTATAATTACTGCATACAGGTGCAGTAACCAATCTATACTGAATGTACCAGAACGTAAAGTAACTGGTATTCGTATGTGTAAGGGTGAATAATAAATAGTTCTGGATGGAAGATTCCCCTATTTATGTAGGTATGTCTGTGTAAGATTCAAAAATGGAAATAGAAATAATTCAGAAAGAGAAAAATTGGTTCCTAAAAGAATCTTTATGACTCTCATAAAAAAATATAAAAAAGTCTGGATGGAAGGGGATTTGAACTCTCAACCTTCAAGTTTCCTATAAGAATCTTTATGACTCTTGAAAAAAAAACGCTCTGCATGGAAGGGGATTGAACTCTCAACCATAGGTTTCCCTTGCAGACACTCTACCTCTAGACCACTGAGTCTGACAGAAAGAGAGAAGGTTTAAGGCGTTATCAATGTAGTGAGGAACCTGGTTCCTTATAATACACCAGGTGGCAGGACCTGTCTATGAAAACGTTAGTTCTTATCATGGCCACCCAATGTCAGAACACTGGCCACCAGAGCAGCATTTGATACAACCAGATTCAAACGCGAATATCGTTAGATCCAAGCTGCTGATTTTCTTCATATTTTAGGTGATCGTAGGTTATATGTGTCCCTAACTGGTGTTAAAGTCTCATGGCTGAATTCCAACGGGAAGTGAGTTTCCGCGTTTGGTACGTATCAACCTTAGAAGTCTTGGGCTATGATAATTTGGGAGACAGTGAATTAAATTCTGCATACGGTCAGCCCGTCAATCTATTCGACTGAGAGTGAGGAGCTCAGCACAGACAGGGATTGATGGCCAATCTATCAGGAACAAGTGCAGTCAATGTCAAGGTCGCTGCATAAAGTAGCGACCGCTTAAGTCGGCCTACACCGGCCACCAGAGCAGCATTTGATACAACCAGATTCAAACACTAATATCGTTAGATCCAAGCGGCTGATTATCTTCATATTTTAGGTGATCGTAGGTTATATGTGTCCCTAACTGGTGTTAAAGTTTCATGGCTGAATTCTAACGGGAAGTGAATTTCCGCATTTGGTACGTCATGTCCTTAGATGTCTTAGGGCTATGATAATATTTGGACACCCGCAACGATGGTCTTGACTAAAATACAGGGCCCACTATAATTACTGCATACAGGTGCAGTAACCAATCTATACTGAATGTACCAGAACGTAACGTAACTGGTATTCGTATGTGTAAGGGTGAATAATAAATAGTTCTGGATGGAAGATTCCCCTATTTATGTAGGTATGTCTGTGTAAGATTCAAAAATGGAAATAGAAATAATTCAGAAAGAGAAAAATTGGTTCCTAAAAGAATCTTTATGACTCTCATAAAAAAATATAAAAAAGTCTGGATGGAAGGGGATTTGAACTCTCAACCTTCAAGTTTCCTATAAGAATCTTTATGACTCTTGAAAAAAAAACGCTCTGCATGGAAGGGGATTGAACTCTCAACCATAGGTTTCCCTTGCAGACACTCTACCTCTAGACCACTGAGTCTGACAGAAAGAGAGAAGGTTTAAGGCGTTATCAATGTAGTGAGGAACCTGGTTCCTTATAATACACCAGGTGGCAGGACCTGTCAATGAAAACGTTAGTTCTTATCATGGCCACCCAATGTCAGAACACTGGCCACCAGAGCAGCATTTGATACAACCAGATTCAAACGCGAATATCGTTAAATCCAAGCTGCTGATTTTCTTCATATTTTAGGTGATCATAGGTTATATGTGTCCCTAACTGGTGTTAAAGTTTCATGGCTGAATTCCAACGGGAAGTGAGTTTCCGCGTTTGGTACGTATCAACCTTAGATGTCTTGGGCTATGATAATTTGGGAGACAGTGAATTAAATTCTGCATACGGTCAGCCCGTCAATCTATTCGACTGAGAGTGAGGAGCTCAGCACAAACAGGGGTTGATGGCCAATCTATCAGGAACAAGTGCAGTCAATGTCAAGGTCGCTGCATAAAGTAGCGACCGCTTAAGTCGGCCTACACCGGCCACCAGAGCAGCATTTGATACAACCAGATTCAAACACTAATATCGTTAGATCCAAGCGGCTGATTATCTTCATATTTTAGGTGATCGTAGGTTATATGTGTCCCTAACTGGTGTTAAAGTTTCATGGCTGAATTCTAACGGGAAGTGAATTTCCGCATTTGGTACGTCATGTCCTCAGATGTCTTAGGGCTATGATAATATTTGGGCACCCGCAACGATGGTCTTGACTAAAATACAGGGCCCACTATAATTACTGCATACAGGTGCAGTAACCAATCTATACTGAATGTACCAGAACGTAAAGTAACTGGTATTCGTATGTGTAAGGGTGAATAATAAATAGTTCTGGATGGAAGATTCCCCTATTTATGTAGGTATGTCTGTGTAAGATTCAAAAATGGAAATAGAAATAATTCAGAAAGAGAAAAATTGGTTCCTAAAAGAATCTTTATGACTCTCATAAAAAAATATAAAAAAGTCTGGATGGAAGGGGATTTGAACTCTCAACCTTCAAGTTTCCTATAAGAATCTTTATGACTCTTGAAAAAAAACCGCTCTGCATGGAAGGGGATTGAACTCTCAACCATAGGTTTCCCTTGCAGACACTCTACCTCTAGACCACTGAGTCTGACAGAAAGAGAGAAGGTTTAAGGCGTTATCAATGTAGTGAGGAACCTGGTTCCTTATAATACACCAGGTGGCAGGACCTGTCAATGAAAACGTTAGTTCTTATCATGGCCACCCAATGTCAGAACACTGGCCACCAGAGCAGCATTTGATACAACCAGATTCAAACGCGAATATCGTTAAATCAAAGCTGCTGATTTTCGTCATATTTTAGGTGATTGTAGGTTATATGTGTCCCTAACTGGTGTTAAAGTTTCATGGCTGAATTCCAACGGGAAGTGAGTTTCCACGTTTGGTACATATCATCCTTAGATGTCTTGGGCTATGATAATTTGGGCGACAGTGAGTTAAATTCTGCATACGGTCAGCCCGTCAATCTATTCGACTGAGAGTGAGGAGCTCAGCACAGACAGGGGTTGATGGCCAATCTATCAGGAACAAGTGCAGTCAATGTCAAGGTCGCTGCATAAAGTAGCAACTGCTTAAGAAGGCCTACAACGGCCACCAGAGCAGCATTTGATACAACCAGATTCAAACACTAATATCGTTAGATCCAAGCTGCTGATTTTCTTCATATTGTAGGTGATCGTAGGTTATATGTGTCCGTAACTGGTGTTAAAGTTTCATGGCTGAATTCCAACGGGAAGTGAGTTTCCACGTTTGGTACGTATCATCCTTAGATGTCTTGGGCTATGATAATTTGGGCGACAGTGAGTTAAATTCTGCGTACGGTCAGCCCGTCAATCTATTCGACTGAGAGTGAGGAGCTCAGCACAGACAGGGGTTGATGGCCAATCTATCAGGAACAAGTGCAGTCAATGTCAAGGTCGCTGCATAAAGTAGCGACCGCTTAAGTCGGCCTACACCGGCCACCAGAGCAGCATTTGATACAACCAGATTCAAACACTAATATCGTTAGATCCAAGCGGCTGATTATCTTCATATTTTAGGTGATCGTAGGTTATATGTGTCCCTAACCGGTGTTAAAGTTTCATGGCTGAATTCTAACGGGAAGTGAATTTCCGCATTTGGTACGTCATGTCCGCAGATGTCTTAGGGCTATGATAATATTTGGGCACCCGCAACGATGGTCTTGACTAAAATACAGGGCCCACTATAATTACTGCATACAGGTGCAGTAACCAATCTATACTGAATGTACCAGAACGTAAAGTAACTGGTATTCGTATGTGTAAGGGTGAATAATAAATAGTTCTGGATGGAAGATTCCCCTATTTATGTAGGTATGTCTGTGTAAGATTCAAAAATGGAAATAGAAATAATTCAGAAAGAGAAAAATTGGTTCCTAAAAGAATCTTTATGACTCTCATAAAAAAATATAAAAAAGTCTGGATGGAAGGGGATTTGAACTCTCAACCTTCAAGTTTCCTATAAGAATCTTTATGACTCTTGAAAAAAAAACGCTCTGCATGGAAGGGGATTGAACTCTCAACCATAGGTTTCCCTTGCAGACACTCTACCTCTAGACCACTGAGTCTGACAGAAAGAGAGAAGGTTTAAGGCGTTATCAATGTAGTGAGGAACCTGGTTCCTTATAATACACCAGGTGGCAGGACCTGTCAATGAAAACGTTAGTTCTTATCATGGCCACCCAATGTCAGAACACTGGCCACCAGAGCAGCATTTGATACAACCAGATTCAAACGCGAATATCGTTAAATCCAAGCTGCTGATTTTCTTCATATTTTAGGTGATCATAGGTTATATGTGTCCCTAACTGGTGTTAAAGTTTCATGGCTGAATTCCAACGGGAAGTGAGTTTCCGCGTTTGGTACGTATCAACCTTAGATGTCTTGGGCTATGATAATTTGGGAGACAGTGAATTAAATTCTGCATACGGTCAGCCCGTCAATCTATTCGACTGAGAGTGAGGAGCTCAGCACAAACAGGGGTTGATGGCCAATCTATCAGGAACAAGTGCAGTCAATGTCAAGGTCGCTGCATAAAGTAGCGACCGCTTAAGTCGGCCTACACCGGCCACCAGAGCAGCATTTGATACAACCAGATTCAAACACTAATATCGTTAGATCCAAGCAGCTGATTATCTTCATATTTTAGGTGATCGTAGGTTATATGTGTCCCTAACTGGTGTTAAAGTTTCAAGGCTGAATTCTAACGGGAAGTGAATTTCCGCATTTGGTACGTCATGTCCTCAGATGTCTTAGGGCTATGATAATATTTGGACACCCGCAACGATGGTCTTGACTAAAATACAGGGCCCACTATAATTACTGCATACAGGTGCAGTAACCAATCTATACTGAATGTACCAGAACGTAACGTAACTGGTATTCGTATGTGTAAGGGTGAATAATAAATAGTTCTGGATGGAAGATTCCCCTATTTATGTAGGTATGTCTGTGTAAGATTCAAAAATGGAAATAGAAATAATTCAGAAAGAGAAAAATTGGTTCCTAAAAGAATCTTTATGACTCTCATAAAAAAATATAAAAAAGTCTGGATGGAAGGGGATTTGAACTCTCAACCTTCAAGTTTCCTATAAGAATCTTTATGACTCTTGAAAAAAAAACGCTCTGCATGGAAGGGGATTGAACTCTCAACCATAGGTTTCCCTTGCAGACACTCTACCTCTAGACCACTGAGTCTGACAGAAAGAGAGAAGGTTTAAGGCGTTATCAATGTAGTGAGGAACCTGGTTCCTTATAATACACCAGGTGGCAGGACCTGTCAATGAAAACGTTAGTTCTTATCATGGCCACCCAATGTCAGAACACTGGCCACCAGAGCAGCATTTGATACAACCAGATTCAAACGCGAATATCGTTAAATCCAAGCTGCTGATTTTCTTCATATTTTAGGTGATCATAGGTTATATGTGTCCCTAACTGGTGTTAAAGTTTCATGGCTGAATTCCAACGGGAAGTGAGTTTCCGCGTTTGGTACGTATCAACCTTAGATGTCTTGGGCTATGATAATTTGGGAGACAGTGAATTAAATTCTGCATACGGTCAGCCCGTCAATCTATTCGACTGAGAGTGAGGAGCTCAGCACAAACAGGGGTTGATGGCCAATCTATCAGGAACAAGTGCAGTCAATGTCAAGGTCGCTGCATAAAGTAGCGACCGCTTAAGTCGGCCTACACCGGCCACCAGAGCAGCATTTGATACAACCAGATTCAAACACTAATATCGTTAGATCCAAGCGGCTGATTATCTTCATATTTTAGGTGATCGTAGGTTATATGTGTCCCTAACTGGTGTTAAAGTTTCATGGCTGAATTCTAACGGGAAGTGAATTTCCGCATTTGGTACGTCATGTCCTCAGATGTCTTAGGGCTATGATAATATTTGGGCACCCGCAACGATGGTCTTGACTAAAATACAGGGCCCACTATAATTACTGCATACAGGTGCAGTAACCAATCTATACTGAATGTACCAGAACGTAAAGTAACTGGTATTCGTATGTGTAAGGGTGAATAATAAATAGTTCTGGATGGAAGATTCCCCTATTTATGTAGGTATGTCTGTGTAAGATTCAAAAATGGAAATAGAAATAATTCAGAAAGAGAAAAATTGGTTCCTAAAAGAATCTTTATGACTCTCATAAAAAAATATAAAAAAGTCTGGATGGAAGGGGATTTGAACTCTCAACCTTCAAGTTTCCTATAAGAATCTTTATGACTCTTGAAAAAAAACCGCTCTGCATGGAAGGGGATTGAACTCTCAACCATAGGTTTCCCTTGCAGACACTCTACCTCTAGACCACTGAGTCTGACAGAAAGAGAGAAGGTTTAAGGCGTTATCAATGTAGTGAGGAACCTGGTTCCTTATAATACACCAGGTGGCAGGACCTGTCAATGAAAACGTTAGTTCTTATCATGGCCACCCAATGTCAGAACACTGGCCACCAGAGCAGCATTTGATACAACCAGATTCAAACGCGAATATCGTTAAATCAAAGCTGCTGATTTTCGTCATATTTTAGGTGATTGTAGGTTATATGTGTCCCTAACTGGTGTTAAAGTTTCATGGCTGAATTCCAACGGGAAGTGAGTTTCCACGTTTGGTACATATCATCCTTAGATGTCTTGGGCTATGATAATTTGGGCGACAGTGAGTTAAATTCTGCATACGGTCAGCCCGTCAATCTATTCGACTGAGAGTGAGGAGCTCAGCACAGACAGGGGTTGATGGCCAATCTATCAGGAACAAGTGCAGTCAATGTCAAGGTCGCTGCATAAAGTAGCAACTGCTTAAGAAGGCCTACAACGGCCACCAGAGCAGCATTTGATACAACCAGATTCAAACACTAATATCGTTAGATCCAAGCTGCTGATTTTCTTCATATTGTAGGTGATCGTAGGTTATATGTGTCCGTAACTGGTGTTAAAGTTTCATGGCTGAATTCCAACGGGAAGTGAGTTTCCACGTTTGGTACGTATCATCCTTAGATGTCTTGGGCTATGATAATTTGGGCGACAGTGAGTTAAATTCTGCGTACGGTCAGCCCGTCAATCTATTCGACTGAGAGTGAGGAGCTCAGCACAGACAGGGGTTGATGGCCAATCTATCAGGAACAAGTGCAGTCAATGTCAAGGTCGCTGCATAAAGTAGCGACCGCTTAAGTCGGCCTACACCGGCCACCAGAGCAGCATTTGATACAACCAGATTCAAACACTAATATCGTTAGATCCAAGCGGCTGATTATCTTCATATTTTAGGTGATCGTAGGTTATATGTGTCCCTAACCGGTGTTAAAGTTTCATGGCTGAATTCTAACGGGAAGTGAATTTCCGCATTTGGTACGTCATGTCCGCAGATGTCTTAGGGCTATGATAATATTTGGGCACCCGCAACGATGGTCTTGACTAAAATACAGGGCCCACTATAATTACTGCATACAGGTGCAGTAACCAATCTATACTGAATGTACCAGAACGTAAAGTAACTGGTATTCGTATGTGTAAGGGTGAATAATAAATAGTTCTGGATGGAAGATTCCCCTATTTATGTAGGTATGTCTGTGTAAGATTCAAAAATGGAAATAGAAATAATTCAGAAAGAGAAAAATTGGTTCCTAAAAGAATCTTTATGACTCTCATAAAAAAATATAAAAAAGTCTGGATGGAAGGGGATTTGAACTCTCAACCTTCAAGTTTCCTATAAGAATCTTTATGACTCTTGAAAAAAAAACGCTCTGCATGGAAGGGGATTGAACTCTCAACCATAGGTTTCCCTTGCAGACACTCTACCTCTAGACCACTGAGTCTGACAGAAAGAGAGAAGGTTTAAGGCGTTATCAATGTAGTGAGGAACCTGGTTCCTTATAATACACCAGGTGGCAGGACCTGTCAATGAAAACGTTAGTTCTTATCATGGCCACCCAATGTCAGAACACTGGCCACCAGAGCAGCATTTGATACAACCAGATTCAAACGCGAATATCGTTAAATCCAAGCTGCTGATTTTCTTCATATTTTAGGTGATCATAGGTTATATGTGTCCCTAACTGGTGTTAAAGTTTCATGGCTGAATTCCAACGGGAAGTGAGTTTCCGCGTTTGGTACGTATCAACCTTAGATGTCTTGGGCTATGATAATTTGGGAGACAGTGAATTAAATTCTGCATACGGTCAGCCCGTCAATCTATTCGACTGAGAGTGAGGAGCTCAGCACAAACAGGGGTTGATGGCCAATCTATCAGGAACAAGTGCAGTCAATGTCAAGGTCGCTGCATAAAGTAGCGACCGCTTAAGTCGGCCTACACCGGCCACCAGAGCAGCATTTGATACAACCAGATTCAAACACTAATATCGTTAGATCCAAGCGGCTGATTATCTTCATATTTTAGGTGATCGTAGGTTATATGTGTCCCTAACTGGTGTTAAAGTTTCAAGGCTGAATTCTAACGGGAAGTGAATTTCCGCATTTGGTACGTCATGTCCTCAGATGTCTTAGGGCTATGATAATATTTGGGCACCCGCAACGATGGTCTTGACTAAAATACAGGGCCCACTATAATTACTGCATACAGGTGCAGTAACCAATCTATACTGAATGTACCAGAACGTAAAGTAACTGGTATTCGTATGTGTAAGGGTGAATAATAAATAGTTCTGGATGGAAGATTCCCCTATTTATGTAGGTATGTCTGTGTAAGATTCAAAAATGGAAAAAGAAATAATTCAGAAAGAGAAAAATTGGTTCCTAAAAGAATCTTTATGACTCTCATAAAAAAATATAAAAAAGTCTGGATGGAAGGGGATTTGAACTCTCAACCTTCAAGTTTCCTATAAGAATCTTTATGACTCTTGAAAAAAAACCCTCTGCATGGAAGGGGATTGAACTCTCAACCATAGGTTTCCCTTGCAGACACTCTACCTCTAGACCACTGAGTCTGACAGAAAGAGAGAAGGTTTAAGGCGTTATCAATGTAGTGAGGAACCTGGTTCCTTATAATACACCAGGTGGCAGGACCTGTCAATGAAAACGTTAGTTCTTATCATGGCCACCCAATGTCAGAACACTGGCCACCAGAGCAGCATTTGATACAACCAGATTCAAACGCGAATATCGTTAAATCCAAGCTGCTGATTTTCTTCATATTTTAGGTGATCATAGGTTATATGTGTCCCTAACTGGTGTTAAAGTTTCATGGCTGAATTCCAACGGGAAGTGAGTTTCCGCGTTTGGTACGTATCAACCTTAGATGTCTTGGGCTATGATAATTTGGGAGACAGTGAATTAAATTCTGCATACGGTCAGCCCGTCAATCTATTCGACTGAGAGTGAGGAGCTCAGCACAAACAGGGGTTGATGGCCAATCTATCAGGAACAAGTGCAGTCAATGTCAAGGTCGCTGCATAAAGTAGCGACCGCTTAAGTCGGCCTACACCGGCCACCAGAGCAGCATTTGATACAACCAGATTCAAACACTAATATCGTTAGATCCAAGCGGCTGATTATCTTCATATTTTAGGTGATCGTAGGTTATATGTGTCCCTAACTGGTGTTAAAGTTTCATGGCTGAATTCTAACGGGAAGTGAATTTCCGCATTTGGTACGTCATGTCCTCAGATGTCTTAGGGCTATGATAATATTTGGGCAACCGCAACGATGGTCTTGACTA
This sequence comes from Alentia gelatinosa, assembly GCA_950022655.1. NCBI lineage: Eukaryota > Metazoa > Annelida > Polychaeta > Phyllodocida > Polynoidae > Alentia > Alentia gelatinosa. Next base: position 85,314 of record CATLOP010000032.1, on the reverse strand, counting down.
AAATACAGGGCCCACTATAATTACTGCATACAGGTGCAGTAACCAATCTATACTGAATGTACCAGAACGTAAAGTAACTGGTATTCGTATGTGTAAGGGTGAATAATAAATAGTTCTGGATGGAAGATTCCCCTATTTATGTAGGTATGTCTGTGTAAGATTCAAAAATGGAAATAGAAATAATTCAGAAAGAGAAAAATTGGTTCCTAAAAGAATCTTTATGACTCTCATAAAAAAATATAAAAAAGTCTGGATGGAAGGGGATTTGAACTCTCAACCTTCAAGTTTCCTATAAGAATCTTTATGACTCTTGAAAAAAAAACGCTCTGCATGGAAGGGGATTGAACTCTCAACCATAGGTTTCCCTTGCAAACACTCTACCTCTAGACCACTGAGTCTGACAGAAAGAGAGAAGGTTTAAGGCGTTATCAATGTAGTGAGGAACCTGGTTCCTTATAATACACCAGGTGGCAGGACCTGTCAATGAAAACGTTAGTTCTTACCATGGCCACCCAATGTCAGAACACTGGCCACCAGAGCAGCATTTGATACAACCAGATTCAAACGCGAATATCGTTAAATCCAAGCTGCTGATTTTCTTCATATTTTAGGTGATCATAGGTTATATGTGTCCCTAACTGGTGTTAAAGTTTCATGGCTGAATTCCAACGGGAAGTGAGTTTCCGCGTTTGGTACGTATCAACCTTAGATGTCTTGGGCTATGATAATTTGGGAGACAGTGAATTAAATTCTGCATACGGTCAGCCCGTCAATCTATTCGACTGAGAGTGAGGAGCTCAGCACAAACAGGGGTTGATGGCCAATCTATCAGGAACAAGTGCAGTCAATGTCAAGGTCGCTGCATAAAGTAGCGACCGCTTAAGTCGGCCTACACCGGCCACCAGAGCAGCATTTGATACAACCAGATTCAAACACTAATATCGTTAGATCCAAGCGGCTGATTATCTTCATATTTTAGGTGATCGTAGGTTATATGTGTCCCTAACTGGTGTTAAAGTTTCAAGGCTGAATTCTAACGGGAAGTGAATTTCCGCATTTGGTACGTCATGTCCTCAGATGTCTTAGGGCTATGATAATATTTGGGCACCCGCAACGATGGTCTTGACTAAAATACAGGGCCCACTATAATTACTGCATACAGGTGCAGTAACCAATCTATACTGAATGTACCAGAACGTAAAGTAACTGGTATTCGTATGTGTAAGGGTGAATAATAAATAGTTCTGGATGGAAGATTCCCCTATTTATGTAGGTATGTCTGTGTAAGATTCAAAAATGGAAAAAGAAATAATTCAGAAAGAGAAAAATTGGTTCCTAAAAGAATCTTTATGACTCTCATAAAAAAATATAAAAAAGTCTGGATGGAAGGGGATTTGAACTCTCAACCTTCAAGTTTCCTATAAGAATCTTTATGACTCTTGAAAAAAAACCCTCTGCATGGAAGGGGATTGAACTCTCAACCATAGGTTTCCCTTGCAGACACTCTACCTCTAGACCACTGAGTCTGACAGAAAGAGAGAAGGTTTAAGGCGTTATCAATGTAGTGAGGAACCTGGTTCCTTATAATACACCAGGTGGCAGGACCTGTCAATGAAAACGTTAGTTCTTATCATGGCCACCCAATGTCAGAACACTGGCCACCAGAGCAGCATTTGATACAACCAGATTCAAACGCGAATATCGTTAAATCCAAGCTGCTGATTTTCTTCATATTTTAGGTGATCATAGGTTATATGTGTCCCTAACTGGTGTTCAAGTTTCATGGCTGAATTCCAACGGGAAGTGAGTTTCCCCGTTTGGTACGTATCAACCTTAGATGTCTTGGGCTATGATAATTTGGGAGACAGTGAATTAAATTCTGCATACGGTCAGCCCGTCAATCTATTCGACTGAGAGTGAGGAGCTCAGCACAAACAGGGGTTGATGGCCAATCTATCAGGAACAAGTGCAGTCAATGTCAAGGTCGCTGCATAAAGTAGCGACCGCTTAAGTAGGCCTACACCGGCCACCAGAGCAGCATTTGATACAACCAGATTCAAACACTAATATCGTTAGATCCAAGCGGCTGATTATCTTCATATTTTAGGTGATCGTAGGTTATATGTGTCCCTAACTGGTGTTAAAGTTTCATGGCTGAATTCTAACGGGAAGTGAATTTCCGCATTTGGTACGTCATGTCCTCAGATGTCTTAGGGCTATGATAATATTTGGGCACCCGCAACGATGGTCTTGACTAAAATACAGGGCCCACTATAATTACTGCATACAGGTGCAGTAACCAATCTATACTGAATGTACCAGAACGTAAAGTAACTGGTATTCGTATGTGTAAGGGTGAATAATAAATAGTTCTGGATGGAAGATTCCCCTATTTATGTAGGTATGTCTGTGTAAGATTCAAAAATGGAAATAGAAATAATTCAGAAAGAGAAAAATTGGTTCCTAAAAGAATCTTTATGACTCTCATAAAAAAATATAAAAAAGTCTGGATGGAAGGGGATTTGAACTCTCAACCTTCAAGTTTCCTATAAGAATCTTTATGACTCTTGAAAAAAAACCGCTCTGCATGGAAGGGGATTGAACTCTCAACCATAGGTTCCCCTTGCAGACACTCTACCTCTAGACCACTGAGTCTGACAGAAAGAGAGAAGGTTTAAGGCGTTATCAATGTAGTGAGGAACCTGGTTCCTTATAATACACCAGGTGGCAGGACCTGTCAATGAAAACGTTAGTTCTTATCATGGCCACCCAATGTCAGAACACTGGCCACCAGAGCAGCATTTGATACAACCAGATTCAAACGCGAATATCGTTAGATCCAAGCTGCTGATTTTCGTCATATTTTAGGTGATTGTAGGTTATATGTGTCCCTAACTGGTGTTAAAGTTTCATGGCTGAATTCCAACGGGAAGTGAGTTTCCACGTTTGGTACATATCATCCTTAGATGTCTTGGGCTATGATAATTTGGGCGACAGTGAGTTAAATTCTGTGTACGGTCAGCCCGTCAATCTATTCGACTGAGAGTGAGGAGCTCAGCACAGACAGGGGTTGATGGCCAATCTATCAGGAACAAGTGCAGTCAATGTCAAGGTCGCTGCATAAAGAAGCAACTGCTTAAGAAGGCCTACAACGGCCACCAGAGCAGCATTTGATACAACCAGATTCAAACACTAATATCGTTAGATCCAAGCTGCTGATTTTCTTCATATTGTAGGTGATCGTAGGTTATATGTGTCCGTAACTGGTGTTAAAGTTTCATGGCTGAATTCCAACGGGAAGTGAGTTTCCACGTTTGGTACGTATCATCCTTAGATGTCTTGGGCTATGATAATTTGGGCGACAGTGAGTTAAATTCTGCGTACGGTCAGCCCGTCAATCTATTCGACTGAGAGTGAGGAGCTCAGCACAGACAGGGGTTAATGGCCAATCTATCAGGAACAAGTGCAGTCAATGTCAAGGTCGCTGCATAAAGTAGCGACCGCTTAAGTAGGCCTACACCGGCCACCAGAGCAGCATTTGATACAACCAGATTCAAACACTAATATCGTTAGATCCAAGCGGCTGATTATCTTCAGTATTGTAGGTGATCGTAGGTTATATGTGTCCCTAACTGGTGTTAAAGTTTCATGGCTGAATTCTAATGGGATGTGAATTTCCGCATTTGGTACGTCATGTCCTTAGATGTCTTAGGGCTATGATAATATTTGGGCACCCGCAACGATGGTCTTGACTTAAATACAGGGCCCACTATAATTACTGAATACAGGTGCAGTAACCAATCTATACTGAATGTACCAGAACGTAAAGTAACTGGTATTCGTATGTGTAAGGGTGAATAATAAATAGTTCTGGATGGAAGATTCCCCTATTTATGTAGGTATGTCTGTGTAAGATTCAAAAATGGAAATAGAAATAATTCAGAAAGAGAAAAATTGGTTCCTAAAAGAATCTTTATGACTCTCATAAAAAAATATAAAAAAGTCTGGATGGAAGGGGATTTGAACTCTCAACCTTCAAGTTTCCTATAAGAATCTTTATGACTCTTGAAAAAAAAACGCTCTGCATGGAAGGGGATTGAACTTTCAACCATAGGTTTCCCTTGCAGACACTCTACCTCTAGACCACTGAGTCTGACAGAAAGAGAGAAGGTTTAAGGCGTTATCAATGTAGTGAGGAACCTGGTTCCTTAAAATACACCAGGTGGCAGGACCTGTCAATGAAAACGTTAGTTCTTATCATGGCCACCCAATGTCAGAACACTGGCCACCAGAGCAGCATTTGATACAACCAGATTCAAACGCGAATATCGTTAGATCCAAGCTGCTGATTTTCATCATATTTTAGGTGATCATAGGTTATATGTGTCCCTAACTGGTGTCAAAGTTTCATGGCTGAATTATAACGGGAAGTGAGTTTCCGCGTTTGGTACGTATCAACCTTAGATGTCTTGGGCTATGATAATTTGGGAGACAGTGAATTAAATTCTGCATACGGTCAGCCCGTCAATCTATTCGACTGAGAGTGAGGAGCTCAGCACAGACAGGGGTTGATGGCCAATCTATCAGGAACAAGTGCAGTCAATGTCAAGGTCGCTGCATAAAGTAGCGACCGCTTAAGTCGGCCTACACCGGCCACCAGAGCAGCATTTGATACAACCAGATTCAAACACTAATATCGTTAGATCCAAGCGGCTGATTATCTTCATATTGTAGGTGATCGTAGGTTATATGTGTCCCTAACTGGTGTTAAAGTTTCATGGCTGAATTCTAATGGGAAGTGAATTTCCGCATTTGGTACGTCATGTCCTTAGATGTCTTAGGGCTATGATAATATTTGGGCACCCGCAACGATGGTCTTGACTTAAATACAGGGCCCACTATAATTACTGAATGCAGGTGCAGTAACCAATCTATACTGAATGTACCAGAACGTAAAGTAACTGGTATTCGTATGTGTAAGGGTGAATAATAAATAGTTCTGGATTTAAGATTCCCCTATTTATGTAGGTATGTCTGTGTAAGATTTAAAAATGGAAATAGAAATAATTCAGAAAGAGAAAAATTGGTTCCTAAAAGAATCTTTATGACTCTCATAAAAAAATATAAAAAAGTCTGGATGGAAGGGGATTTGAACTCTCAACCTTCAAGTTTCCTATAAGAATCTTTATGACTCTTGAAAAAAAAACGCTCTGCATGGAAGGGGATTGAACTTTCAACCATAGGTTTCCCTTGCAGACACTCTACCTCTAGACCACTGAGTCTGACAGAAAGAGAGAAGGTTTAAGGCGTTATCAATGTAGTGAGGAACCTGTGCCCTGTTTTTTAGTCACGACATTTGTGAGTGTCGCAGGCCTACGATCGCAAAGCCGATCTACGACCTTTTTCGACGACAAAAGATGGCCGCTGTTTTATAGACACGATCGTAGTGCGGCACGGACGATCGCCGCGAAAAATGTCGGCCGCTACGACAAGTATAGAACTGTCTTAGGTTCTATAACACATCACTGTGCGTATATAGATGATTTTTCCACTTTCCGACGGAATTTTTGCATGAAATTTTAACACAAGTAAGGGATACATATAACCTATAATTGTACTAAATATGGAGAAGAACGGCCGGACCGTTATGAAGTAATCGGCGTTTGAATATGAAACATTGAGCTATGATCGGATATCGTACACGTACTCTCCTAACAGATCTTTCACTGTATATCGCGCGGAATCTCTGCTGGGAGAGTGAAGAAAGCGTAGTCGATGTCAAGGTCGCCGCATAAATTAGATCACGTGATGGTAGGGGTACACTGGCCACCAGAGCAGCATTTTGTATGACGAAATTCAAACGCCGATAACTTCATAACGTTGCAGCCAAATTTGTTCATATTTGGTACGATTAAAGGTTATATATAGACCTTACTCGTGTTCAAATTTCATCGCTTAATTCTCACGGGAGGTGAAGTTGCACGTTTGGTACGACATGTCCAGAGTGGTCTTAGACATACGACATTATGGCCACTATTTCCGCTCCATTGGCCACCGACTGTCGTGACTATAGCACACCTCACACCGCCCTACGTGTCGTAGAGCAGCGATAATTGTCCGACCCTCTAAAATGTCGCGACTATAGCACACTCACAGCAAAAACATGTCGTTCATAACGATTGTCGTGACTGAAAAACAGGGCCCTGGTTCCTTATAATACACCAGGTGGCAGGACCTGTCAATGAAAACGTTAGTTCTTATCATGGCCACCCAATGTCAGAACACTGGCCACCAGAGCAGCATTTGATACAACCAGATTCAAACGCGAATATCGTTAGATCCAAGCTGCTGATTTTCTTCATATTTTAGGTGATCGTAGGTTATATGTGTCCCTAACTGGTGTTAAAGTTTCATGGCTGAATTCCAACGGGAAGTGAGTTTCCGCGTTTGGTACGTATCAACCTTAGATGTCTTGGGCTATGATAATTTGGGAGACAGTGAATTAAATTCTGCATACGGTCAGCCCATCAATCTATTCGACTGAGAGTGAGGAGCTCAGCACAGACAGGGGTTGATGGCCAATCTATCAGGAACAAGTGCAGTCAATGTCAAGGTCGCTGCATAAAGTAGCGACCGCTTAAGTCGGCCTACACCGGCCACCAGAGCAGCATTTGATACAACCAGATTCAAACACTAATATCGTTAGATCCAAGCGGCTGATTATCTTCATATTTTAGGTGATCGTAGGTTATATGTGTCCCTAACTGGTGTTAAAGTTTCATGGCTGAATTCTAACGGGAAGTAAATTTCCGCATTTGGTACGTCATGTCCTCAGATGTCTTAGAGCTATGATAATATTTGGGCACCCGCAACGATGGTCTTGACTAAAATACAGGGCCCACTATAATTACTGCATACAGGTGCAGTAACCAATCTATACTGAATGTACCAGAACGTAAAGTAACTGGTATTCGTATGTGTAAGGGTGAATAATAAATAGTTCTGGATGGAAGATTCCCCTATTTATGTAGGTATGTCTGTGTTAGATTCAAAAATGGAAATAGAAATAATTCAGAAAGAGAAAAATTGGTTCCTAAAAGAATCTTTATGACTCTCATAAAAAAATATAAAAAAGTCTGGATGGAAGGGGATTTGAACTCTCAACCTTCAAGTTTCCTATAAGAATCTTTATGACTCTTGAAAAAAAACCCTCTGCATGGAAGGGGATTGAACTCTCAACCATAGGTTTCCCTTGCAGACACTCTACCTCTAGACCACTGAGTCTGACAGAAAGAGAGAAGGTTTAAGGCGTTATCAATGTAGTGAGGAACCTGGTTCCTTATAATACACCAGGTGGCAGGACCTGTCAATGAAAACGTTAGTTCTTATCATGGCCACCCAATGTCAGAACACTGGCCACCAGAGCAGCATTTGATACAACCAGATTCAAACGCGAATATCGTTAGATCCAAGCTGCTGATTTTCGTCATATTTTAGGTGATTGTAGGTTATATGTGTCCCTAACTGGTGTTAAAGTTTCATGGCTGAATTCCAACGGGAAGTGAGTTTCCACGTTTGGTACATATCATCCTTAGATGTCTTGGGCTATGATAATTTGGGCGACAGTGAGTTAAATTCTGTGTACGGTCAGCCCGTCAATCTATTCGACTGAGAGTGAGGAGCTCAGCACAGACAGGGGTTGATGGCCAATCTATCAGGAACAAGTGCAGTCAATGTCAAGGTCGCTGCATAAAGAAGCAACTGCTTAAGAAGGCCTACAACGGCCACCAGAGCAGCATTTGATACAACCAGATTCAAACACTAATATCGTTAGATCCAAGCTGCTGATTTTCTTCATATTGTAGGTGATCGTAGGTTATATGTGTCCGTAACTGGTGTTAAAGTTTCATGGCTGAATTCCAACGGGAAGTGAGTTTCCACGTTTGGTACGTATCATCCTTAGATGTCTTGGGCTATGATAATTTGGGCGACAGTGAGTTAAATTCTGCGTACGGTCAGCCCGTCAATCTATTCGACTGAGAGTGAGGAGCTCAGCACAGACAGGGGTTAATGGCCAATCTATCAGGAACAAGTGCAGTCAATGTCAAGGTCGCTGCATAAAGTAGCGACCGCTTAAGTAGGCCTACACCGGCCACCAGAGCAGCATTTGATACAACCAGATTCAAACACTAATATCGTTAGATCCAAGCGGCTGATTATCTTCAGTATTGTAGGTGATCGTAGGTTATATGTGTCCCTAACTGGTGTTAAAGTTTCATGGCTGAATTCTAATGGGATGTGAATTTCCGCATTTGGTACGTCATGTCCTTAGATGTCTTAGGGCTATGATAATATTTGGGCACCCGCAACGATGGTCTTGACTTAAATACAGGGCCCACTATAATTACTGAATACAGGTGCAGTAACCAATCTATACTGAATGTACCAGAACGTAAAGTAACTGGTATTCGTATGTGTAAGGGTGAATAATAAATAGTTCTGGATGGAAGATTCCCCTATTTATGTAGGTATGTCTGTGTAAGATTCAAAAATGGAAATAGAAATAATTCAGAAAGAGAAAAATTGGTTCCTAAAAGAATCTTTATGACTCTCATAAAAAAATATAAAAAAGTCTGGATGGAAGGGGATTTGAACTCTCAACCTTCAAGTTTCCTATAAGAATCTTTATGACTCTTGAAAAAAAAACGCTCTGCATGGAAGGGGATTGAACTTTCAACCATAGGTTTCCCTTGCAGACACTCTACCTCTAGACCACTGAGTCTGACAGAAAGAGAGAAGGTTTAAGGCGTTATCAATGTAGTGAGGAACCTGGTTCCTTAAAATACACCAGGTGGCAGGACCTGTCAATGAAAACGTTAGTTCTTATCATGGCCACCCAATGTCAGAACACTGGCCACCAGAGCAGCATTTGATACAACCAGATTCAAACGCGAATATCGTTAGATCCAAGCTGCTGATTTTCATCATATTTTAGGTGATCATAGGTTATATGTGTCCCTAACTGGTGTCAAAGTTTCATGGCTGAATTATAACGGGAAGTGAGTTTCCGCGTTTGGTACGTATCAACCTTAGATGTCTTGGGCTATGATAATTTGGGAGACAGTGAATTAAATTCTGCATACGGTCAGCCCGTCAATCTATTCGACTGAGAGTGAGGAGCTCAGCACAGACAGGGGTTGATGGCCAATCTATCAGGAACAAGTGCAGTCAATGTCAAGGTCGCTGCATAAAGTAGCGACCGCTTAAGTCGGCCTACACCGGCCACCAGAGCAGCATTTGATACAACCAGATTCAAACACTAATATCGTTAGATCCAAGCGGCTGATTATCTTCATATTGTAGGTGATCGTAGGTTATATGTGTCCCTAACTGGTGTTAAAGTTTCATGGCTGAATTCTAATGGGAAGTGAATTTCCGCATTTGGTACGTCATGTCCTTAGATGTCTTAGGGCTATGATAATATTTGGGCACCCGCAACGATGGTCTTGACTTAAATACAGGGCCCACTATAATTACTGAATGCAGGTGCAGTAACCAATCTATACTGAATGTACCAGAACGTAAAGTAACTGGTATTCGTATGTGTAAGGGTGAATAATAAATAGTTCTGGATTTAAGATTCCCCTATTTATGTAGGTATGTCTGTGTAAGATTTAAAAATGGAAATAGAAATAATTCAGAAAGAGAAAAATTGGTTCCTAAAAGAATCTTTATGACTCTCATAAAAAAATATAAAAAAGTCTGGATGGAAGGGGATTTGAACTCTCAACCTTCAAGTTTCCTATAAGAATCTTTATGACTCTTGAAAAAAAAACGCTCTGCATGGAAGGGGATTGAACTTTCAACCATAGGTTTCCCTTGCAGACACTCTACCTCTAGACCACTGAGTCTGACAGAAAGAGAGAAGGTTTAAGGCGTTATCAATGTAGTGAGGAACCTGTGCCCTGTTTTTTAGTCACGACATTTGTGAGTGTCGCAGGCCTACGATCGCAAAGCCGATCTACGACCTTTTTCGACGACAAAAGATGGCCGCTGTTTTATAGACACGATCGTAGTGCGGCACGGACGATCGCCGCGAAAAATGTCGGCCGCTACGACAAGTATAGAACTGTCTTAGGTTCTATAACACATCACTGTGCGTATATAGATGATTTTTCCACTTTCCGACGGAATTTTTGCATGAAATTTTAACACAAGTAAGGGATACATATAACCTATAATTGTACTAAATATGGAGAAGAACGGCCGGACCGTTATGAAGTAATCGGCGTTTGAATATGAAACATTGAGCTATGATCGGATATCGTACACGTACTCTCCTAACAGATCTTTCACTGTATATCGCGCGGAATCTCTGCTGGGAGAGTGAAGAAAGCGTAGTCGATGTCAAGGTCGCCGCATAAATTAGATCACGTGATGGTAGGGGTACACTGGCCACCAGAGCAGCATTTTGTATGACGAAATTCAAACGCCGATAACTTCATAACGTTGCAGCCAAATTTGTTCATATTTGGTACGATTAAAGGTTATATATAGACCTTACTCGTGTTCAAATTTCATCGCTTAATTCTCACGGGAGGTGAAGTTGCACGTTTGGTACGACATGTCCAGAGTGGTCTTAGACATACGACATTATGGCCACTATTTCCGCTCCATTGGCCACCGACTGTCGTGACTATAGCACACCTCACACCGCCCTACGTGTCGTAGAGCAGCGATAATTGTCCGACCCTCTAAAATGTCGCGACTATAGCACACTCACAGCAAAAACATGTCGTTCATAACGATTGTCGTGACTGAAAAACAGGGCCCTGGTTCCTTATAATACACCAGGTGGCAGGACCTGTCAATGAAAACGTTAGTTCTTATCATGGCCACCCAATGTCAGAACACTGGCCACCAGAGCAGCATTTGATACAACCAGATTCAAACGCGAATATCGTTAGATCCAAGCTGCTGATTTTCTTCATATTTTAGGTGATCGTAGGTTATATGTGTCCCTAACTGGTGTTAAAGTTTCATGGCTGAATTCCAACGGGAAGTGAGTTTCCGCGTTTGGTACGTATCAACCTTAGATGTCTTGGGCTATGATAATTTGGGAGACAGTGAATTAAATTCTGCATACGGTCAGCCCATCAATCTATTCGACTGAGAGTGAGGAGCTCAGCACAGACAGGGGTTGATGGCCAATCTATCAGGAACAAGTGCAGTCAATGTCAAGGTCGCTGCATAAAGTAGCGACCGCTTAAGTCGGCCTACACCGGCCACCAGAGCAGCATTTGATACAACCAGATTCAAACACTAATATCGTTAGATCCAAGCGGCTGATTATCTTCATATTTTAGGTGATCGTAGGTTATATGTGTCCCTAACTGGTGTTAAAGTTTCATGGCTGAATTCTAACGGGAAGTAAATTTCCGCATTTGGTACGTCATGTCCTCAGATGTCTTAGAGCTATGATAATATTTGGGCACCCGCAACGATGGTCTTGACTAAAATACAGGGCCCACTATAATTACTGCATACAGGTGCAGTAACCAATCTATACTGAATGTACCAGAACGTAAAGTAACTGGTATTCGTATGTGTAAGGGTGAATAATAAATAGTTCTGGATGGAAGATTCCCCTATTTATGTAGGTATGTCTGTGTTAGATTCAAAAATGGAAATAGAAATAATTCAGAAAGAGAAAAATTGGTTCCTAAAAGAATCTTTATGACTCTCATAAAAAAATATAAAAAAGTCTGGATGGAAGGGGATTTGAACTCTCAACCTTCAAGTTTCCTATAAGAATCTTTATGACTCTTGAAAAAAAACCGCTCTGCATGGAAGGGGATTGAACTCTCAACCATAGGTTTCCCTTGCAGACACTCTACCTCTAGACCACTGAGTCTGACAGAAAGAGAGAAGCTTTAAGGCGTTATCAATGTAGTGAGGAACCTGGTTCCTTATAATACACCAGGTGGCAGGACCTGTCAATGAAAACGTTAGTTCTTATCATGGCCACCCAATGTCAGAACACTGGCCACCAGAGCAGCATTTGATACAACCAGATTCAAACGCGAATATCGTTAAATCAAAGCTGCTGATTTTCGTCATATTTTAGGTGATTGTAGGTTATATGTGTCCCTAACTGGTGTTAAAGTTTCATGGCTGAATTCCAACGGGAAGTGAGTTTCCACGTTTGGTACATATCATCCTTAGATGTCTTGGGCTATGATAATTTGGGCGACAGTGAGTTAAATTCTGCATACGGTCAGCCCGTCAATCTATTCGACTGAGAGTGAGGAGCTCAGCACAGACAGGGGTTGATGGCCAATCTATCAGGAACAAGTGCAGTCAATGTCAAGGTCGCTGCATAAAGTAGCAACTGCTTAAGAAGGCCTACAACGGCCACCAGAGCAGCATTTGATACAACCAGATTCAAACACTAATATCGTTAGATCCAAGCTGCTGATTTTCTTCATATTTTAGGTGATCGTAGGTTATATGTGTCCCTAACTGGTGTTAAAGTTTCATGGCTGAATTCCAACGGGAAGTGAGTTTCCGCGTTTGGTACGTATCAACCTTAGATGTCTTGGGCTATGATAATTTGGGAGACAGTGAATTAAATTCTGCATACGGTCAGCCCATCAATCTATTCGACTGAGAGTGAGGAGCTCAGCACAGACAGGGGTTGATGGCCAATCTATCAGGAACAAGTGCAGTCAATGTCAAGGTCGCTGCATAAAGTAGCGACCGCTTAAGTCGGCCTACACCGGCCACCAGAGCAGCATTTGATACAACCAGATTCAAACACTAATATCGTTAGATCCAAGCGGCTGATTATCTTCATATTTTAGGTGATCGTAGGTTATATGTGTCCCTAACTGGTGTTAAAGTTTCATGGCTGAATTCTAACGGGAATTGAATTTCCGCATTTGGTACGTCATGTCCTTAGATGTCTTAGGGCTATGATAATATTTGGACACCCGCAACGATGGTCTTGACTTAAATACAGGGCCCACTATAATTACTGCATACAGGTGCAGTAACCAATCTATACTGAATGTACCAGAACGTAAAGTAACTGGTATTCGTATGTGTAAGGGTGAATAATAAATAGTTCTGGATGGAAGATTCCCCTATTTATGTAGGTATGTCTGTGTAAGATTCAAAAATGGAAATAGAAATAATTCAGAAAGAGAAAAATTGGTTCCTAAAAGAATCTTTATGACTCTCATAAAAAAATATAAAAAAGTCTGGATGGAAGGGGATTTGAACTCTCAACCTTCAAGTTTCCTATAAGAATCTTTATGACTCTTGAAAAAAAAACGCTCTGCATGGAAGGGGATTGAACTCTCAACCATAGGTTTCCCTTGCAGACACTCTACCTCTAGACCACTGAGTCTGACAGAAAGAGAGAAGGTTTAAGGCGTTATCAATGTAGTGAGGAACCTGGTTCCTTATAATACACCAGGTGGCAGGACCTGTCAATGAAAACGTTAGTTCTTATCATGGCCACCCAATGTCAGAACACTGGCCACCAGAGCAGCATTTGATACAACCAGATTCAAACGCGAATATCGTTAGATCCAAGCTGCTGATATTCTTCATATTTTAGGTGATCGTAGGTTATATGTGTCCCTAACTGGTGTTCAAGTTTCATGGCTGAATTCCAACGGGAAGTGAGTTTCCACGTTTGGTACGTATCATCCTTAGATGTCTTGGGCTATGATATTTTGGGCGACAGTGAGTTAAATTCTGCATACGGTCAGCCCGTCAATCTATTCGACTGAGAGTGAGGAGCTCAGCACAGACAGGGGTTGATGGCCAATCTATCAGGAACAAGTGCAGTCAATGTCAAGGTCGCTGCATAAAGTAGCGACCGCTTAAGTCGGCCTACACCGGCCACCAGAGCAGCATTTGATACAACCAGATTCAAACACTAATATCGTTAGATCCAAGCGGCTGATTATCTTCATATTGTAGGTGATCGTAGGTTATATGTGTCCCTAACCGGTGTTAAAGTTTCATGGCTGAATTCTAACGGGAAGTGAATTTCCGCATTTGGTACGTCATGTCCTCAGATGTCTTAGGGCTATGATAATATTTGGGCACCCGCAACGATGGTCTTGACTAAAATACAGGGCCCACTATAATTACTGCATACAGGTGCAGTAACCAATCTATACTGAATGTACCAGAACGTAAAGTAACTGGTATTCGTATGTGTAAGGGTGAATAATAAATAGTTCTGGATGGAAGATTCCCCTTTTTATGTAGGTATGTCTGTGTAAGATTCAAAAATGGAAATAGAAATTAATTCAGAAAGAGAAAAATTGGTTCCTAAAAGAATCTTTATGACTCTCATAAAAAAATATAAAAAAGTCTGGATGGAAGGGGATTTGAACTCTCAACCTTCAAGTTTCCTATAAGAATCTTTATGACTCTTGAAAAAAAACCCTCTGCATGGAAGGGGATGGACTCTCAACCATAGGTTTCCCTTGCAGACACTCTACCTCTAGACCACTGAGTCTGACAGAAAGAGAGAAGGTTTAAGGCGTTATCAATGTAGTGAGGAAACTGGTTCCTTATAATACACCAGGTGGCAGGACCTGTCAATGAAAACGTTAGTTCTTATCATGGCCACCCAATGTCAGAACACTGGCCACCAGAGCAGCATTTGATACAACCAGATTCAAACGCGAATATCGTTAGATCCAAGCTGCTGATTTTCGTCATATTTTAGGTGATCGTAGGTTATATGTGTCCCTAACTGGTGTTAAAGTTTCATGGCTGAATTCCAACGGGAAGTGAGTTTCCCCGTTTGGTACGTATCAACCTTAGATGTCTTGGGCTATGATAATTTGGGAGACAGTGAATTAAATTCTGCATACGGTCAGCCCGTCAATCTATTCGACTGAGAGTGAGGAGCTCAGCACAAACAGGGGTTGATGGCCAATCTATCAGGAACAAGTGCAGTCAATGTCAAGGTCGCTGCATAAAGTAGCGACCGCTTAAGTCGGCCTACACCGGCCACCAGAGCAGCATTTGATACAACCAGATTCAAACACTAATATCGTTAGATCCAAGCGGCTGATTATCTTCATATTTTAGGTGATCGTAGGTTATATGTGTCCCTAACTGGTGTTAAAGTTTCATGGCTGAATTCTAACGGGAAGTGAATTTCCGCATTTGGTACGTCATGTCCTTAGATGTCTTAGGGCTATGATAATATTTGGACACCCGCAACGATGGTCTTGACTTAAATACAGGGCCCACTATAATTACTGCATACAGGTGCAGTAACCAATCTATACTGAATGTACCAGAACGTAAAGTAACTGGTATTCGTATGTGTAAGGGTGAATAATAAATAGTTCTGGATGGAAGATTCCCCTATTTATGTAGGTATGTCTGTGTAAGATTCAAAAATGGAAATAGAAATAATTCAGAAAGAGAAAAATTGGTTCCTAAAAGAATCTTTATGACTCTCATAAAAAAATATAAAAAAGTCTGGATGGAAGGGGATTTGAACTCTCAACCTTCAAGTTTCCTATAAGAATCTTTATGACTCTTGAAAAAAAACGCTCTGCATGGAAGGGGATTGAACTCTCAACCATAGGTTTCCCTTGCAGACACTCTACCTCTAGACCACTGAGTCTGACAGAAAGAGAGAAGGTTTAAGGCGTTATCAATGTAGTGAAGAACCTGGTTCCTTATAATACACCAGGTGGCAGGACCTGTCAATGAAAACGTTAGTTCTTATCATGGCCACCCAATGTCAGAACACTGGCCACCAGAGCAGCATTTGATACAACCAGATTCAAACGCGAATATCGTTAAATCCAAGCTGCTGATTTTCTTCATATTTTAGGTGATCATAGGTTATATGTGTCCCTAACTGGTGTCAAAGTTTCATGGCTGAATTCCAACGGGAAGTGAGTTTCCGCGTTTGGTACGTATCAACCTTAGATGTCTTGGGCTATGATAATTTGGGAGACAGTGAGTTATATTCTGCATACGGTCAGCCCGTCAATCTATTCGACTGAGAGTGAGGAGCTCAGCACAGACAGGGGTTGATGGCCAATCTATCAGGAACAAGTGCAGTCAATGTCAAGGTCGCTGCATAAAGTAGCGACCGCTTAAGTCGGCCTACACCGGCCACCAGAGCAGCATTTGATACAACCAGATTCAAACACTAATATCGTTAGATCCAAGCGGCTGATTATCTTCATATTTTAGGTGATCGTAGGTTATATGTGTCCCTAACTGGTGTTAAAGTTTCATGGCTGAATTCTAACGGGAAGTAAATTTCCGCATTTGGTACGTCATGTCCTCAGATGTCTTAGAGCTATGATAATATTTGGGCACCCGCAACGATGGTCTTGACTAAAATACAGGGCCCACTATAATTACTGCATACAGGTGCAGTAACCAATCTATACTGAATGTACCAGAACGTAAAGTAACTGGTATTCGTATGTGTAAGGGTGAATAATAAATAGTTCTGGATGGAAGATTCCCCTATTTATGTAGGTATGTCTGTGTAAGATTCAAAAATGGAAATAGAAATAATTCAGAAAGAGAAAAATTGGTTCCTAAAAGAATCTTTATGACTCTCATAAAAAAATATAAAAAAGTCTGGATGGAAGGGGATTTGAACTCTCAACCTTCAAGTTTCCTATAAGAATCTTTATGACTCTTGAAAAAAAACCGCTCTGCATGGAAGGGGATTGAACTCTCAACCATAGGTTTCCCTTGCAGACACTCTACCTCTAGACCACTGAGTCTGACAGAAAGAGAGAAGGTTTAAGGCGTTATCAATGTAGTGAGGAACCTGGTTCCTTATAATACACCAGGTGGCAGGACCTGTCAATGAAAACGTTAGTTCTTATCATGGCCACCCAATGTCAGAACACTGGCCACCAGAGCAGCATTTGATACAACCAGATTCAAACGCGAATATCGTTAGATCCAAGCTGCTGATATTCTTCATATTTTAGGTGATCGTAGGTTATATGTGTCCCTAACTGGTGTTCAAGTTTCATGGCTGAATTCCAACGGGAAGTGAGTTTCCACGTTTGGTACGTATCATCCTTAGATGTCTTGGGCTATGATATTTTGGGCGACAGTGAGTTAAATTCTGCATACGGTCAGCCCGTCAATCTATTCGACTGAGAGTGAGGAGCTCAGCACAGACAGGGGTTGATGGCCAATCTATCAGGAACAAGTGCAGTCAATGTCAAGGTCGCTGCATAAAGTAGCGACCGCTTAAGTCGGCCTACACCGGCCACCAGAGCAGCATTTGATACAACCAGATTCAAACACTAATATCGTTAGATCCAAGCGGCTGATTATCTTCATATTTTAGGTGATCGTAGGTTATATGTGTCCCTAACCGGTGTTAAAGTTTCATGGCTGAATTCTAACGGGAAGTGAATTTCCGCATTTGGTACGTCATGTCCTCAGATGTCTTAGGGCTATGATAATATTTGGGCACCCGCAACGATGGTCTTGACTAAAATACAGGGCCCACTATAATTACTGCATACAGGTGCAGTAACCAATCTATACTGAATGTACCAGAACGTAAAGTAACTGGTATTCGTATGTGTAAGGGTGAATAATAAATAGTTCTGGATGGAAGATTCCCCTTTTTATGTAGGTATGTCTGTGTAAGATTCAAAAATGGAAATAGAAATTAATTCAGAAAGAGAAAAATTGGTTCCTAAAAGAATCTTTATGACTCTCATAAAAAAATATAAAAAAGTCTGGATGGAAGGGGATTTGAACTCTCAACCTTCAAGTTTCCTATAAGAATCTTTATGACTCTTGAAAAAAAACCCTCTGCATGGAAGGGGATGGACTCTCAACCATAGGTTTCCCTTGCAGACACTCTACCTCTAGACCACTGAGTCTGACAGAAAGAGAGAAGGTTTAAGGCGTTATCAATGTAGTGAGGAAACTGGTTCCTTATAATACACCAGGTGGCAGGACCTGTCAATGAAAACGTTAGTTCTTATCATGGCCACCCAATGTCAGAACACTGGCCACCAGAGCAGCATTTGATACAACCAGATTCAAACGCGAATATCGTTAGATCCAAGCTGCTGATTTTCGTCATATTTTAGGTGATCGTAGGTTATATGTGTCCCTAACTGGTGTTAAAGTTTCATGGCTGAATTCCAACGGGAAGTGAGTTTCCCCGTTTGGTACGTATCAACCTTAGATGTCTTGGGCTATGATAATTTGGGAGACAGTGAATTAAATTCTGCATACGGTCAGCCCGTCAATCTATTCGACTGAGAGTGAGGAGCTCAGCACAAACAGGGGTTGATGGCCAATCTATCAGGAACAAGTGCAGTCAATGTCAAGGTCGCTGCATAAAGTAGCGACCGCTTAAGTCGGCCTACACCGGCCACCAGAGCAGCATTTGATACAACCAGATTCAAACACTAATATCGTTAGATCCAAGCGGCTGATTATCTTCATATTTTAGGTGATCGTAGGTTATATGTGTCCCTAACTGGTGTTAAAGTTTCATGGCTGAATTCTAACGGGAAGTGAATTTCCGCATTTGGTACGTCATGTCCTTAGATGTCTTAGGGCTATGATAATATTTGGACACCCGCAACGATGGTCTTGACTTAAATACAGGGCCCACTATAATTACTGCATACAGGTGCAGTAACCAATCTATACTGAATGTACCAGAACGTAAAGTAACTGGTATTCGTATGTGTAAGGGTGAATAATAAATAGTTCTGGATGGAAGATTCCCCTATTTATGTAGGTATGTCTGTGTAAGATTCAAAAATGGAAATAGAAATAATTCAGAAAGAGAAAAATTGGTTCCTAAAAGAATCTTTATGACTCTCATAAAAAAATATAAAAAAGTCTGGATGGAAGGGGATTTGAACTCTCAACCTTCAAGTTTCCTATAAGAATCTTTATGACTCTTGAAAAAAAACGCTCTGCATGGAAGGGGATTGAACTCTCAACCATAGGTTTCCCTTGCAGACACTCTACCTCTAGACCACTGAGTCTGACAGAAAGAGAGAAGGTTTAAGGCGTTATCAATGTAGTGAAGAACCTGGTTCCTTATAATACACCAGGTGGCAGGACCTGTCAATGAAAACGTTAGTTCTTATCATGGCCACCCAATGTCAGAACACTGGCCACCAGAGCAGCATTTGATACAACCAGATTCAAACGCGAATATCGTTAAATCCAAGCTGCTGATTTTCTTCATATTTTAGGTGATCATAGGTTATATGTGTCCCTAACTGGTGTCAAAGTTTCATGGCTGAATTCCAACGGGAAGTGAGTTTCCGCGTTTGGTACGTATCAACCTTAGATGTCTTGGGCTATGATAATTTGGGAGACAGTGAGTTATATTCTGCATACGGTCAGCCCGTCAATCTATTCGACTGAGAGTGAGGAGCTCAGCACAGACAGGGGTTGATGGCCAATCTATCAGGAACAAGTGCAGTCAATGTCAAGGTCGCTGCATAAAGTAGCGACCGCTTAAGTCGGCCTACACCGGCCACCAGAGCAGCATTTGATACAACCAGATTCAAACACTAATATCGTTAGATCCAAGCGGCTGATTATCTTCATATTTTAGGTGATCGTAGGTTATATGTGTCCCTAACTGGTGTTAAAGTTTCATGGCTGAATTCTAACGGGAAGTAAATTTCCGCATTTGGTACGTCATGTCCTCAGATGTCTTAGAGCTATGATAATATTTGGGCACCCGCAACGATGGTCTTGACTAAAATACAGGGCCCACTATAATTACTGCATACAGGTGCAGTAACCAATCTATACTGAATGTACCAGAACGTAAAGTAACTGGTATTCGTATGTGTAAGGGTGAATAATAAATAGTTCTGGATGGAAGATTCCCCTATTTATGTAGGTATGTCTGTGTAAGATTCAAAAATGGAAATAGAAATAATTCAGAAAGAGAAAAATTGGTTCCTAAAAGAATCTTTATGACTCTCATAAAAAAATATAAAAAAGTCTGGATGGAAGGGGATTTGAACTCTCAACCTTCAAGTTTCCTATAAGAATCTTTATGACTCTTGAAAAAAAACCGCTCTGCATGGAAGGGGATTGAACTCTCAACCATAGGTTTCCCTTGCAGACACTCTACCTCTAGACCACTGAGTCTGACAGAAAGAGAGAAGGTTTAAGGCGTTATCAATGTAGTGAGGAACCTGGTTCCTTATAATACACCAGGTGGCAGGACCTGTCAATGAAAACGTTAGTTCTTATCATGGCCACCCAATGTTAGTACACTGGCCATCAGAGCAGCATTTGATACAACCAGATTCAAACGCGAATATCGTTAGATCCAAGCTGCTGATATTCTTCATATTTTAGGTGATCGTAGGTTATATGTGTCCCTAACTGGTGTTAAAGTTTCATGGCTGAATTCCAACGGGAAGTGAGTTTCCACGTTTGGTACGTATCATCCTTAGATGTCTTGGGCTATGATATTTTGGGCGACAGTGAGTTAAATTCTGCATACGGTCAGCCCGTCAATCTATTCGACTGAGAGTGAGGAGCTCAGCACAGACAGGGGTTGATGGCCAATCTATCAGGAACAAGTGCAGTCAATGTCAAGGTCGCTGCATAAAGTAGCGACCGCTTAAGTCGGCCTACACCGGCCACCAGAGCAGCATTTGATACAACCAGATTCAAACACTAATATCGTTAGATCCAAGCGGCTGATTATCTTCATATTTTAGGTGATCGTAGGTTATATGTGTCCCTAACCGGTGTTAAAGTTTCATGGCTGAATTCTAACGGGAAGTGAATTTCCGCATTTGGTACGTCATGTCCTCAGATGTCTTAGGGCTATGATAATATTTGGGCACCCACAACGATGGTCTTGACTAAAATACAGGGCCCACTATAATTACTGCATACAGGTGCAGTAACCAATCTATACTGAATGTACCAGAACGTAAAGTAACTGGTATTCGTATGTGTAAGGGTGAATAATAAATAGTTCTGGATGGAAGATTCCCCTTTTTATGTAGGTATGTCTGTGTAAGATTCAAAAATGGAAATAGAAATTAATTCAGAAAGAGAAAAATTGGTTCCTAAAAGAATCTTTATGACTCTCATAAAAAAATATAAAAAAGTCTGGATGGAAGGGGATTTGAACTCTCAACCTTCAAGTTTCCTATAAGAATCTTTATGACTCTTGAAAAAAAACCCTCTGCATGGAAGGGGATGGACTCTCAACCATAGGTTTCCCTTGCAGACACTCTACCTCTAGACCACTGAGTCTGACAGAAAGAGAGAAGGTTTAAGGCGTTATCAATGTAGTGAGGAAACTGGTTCCTTATAATACACCAGGTGGCAGGACCTGTCAATGAAAACGTTAGTTCTTATCATGGCCACCCAATGTCAGAACACTGGCCACCAGAGCAGCATTTGATACAACCAGATTCAAACGCGAATATCGTTAGATCCAAGCTGCTGATTTTCGTCATATTTTAGGTGATCGTAGGTTATATGTGTCCCTAACTGGTGTTAAAGTTTCATGGCTGAATTCCAACGGGAAGTGAGTTTCCCCGTTTGGTACGTATCAACCTTAGATGTCTTGGGCTATGATAATTTGGGAGACAGTGAATTAAATTCTGCATACGGTCAGCCCGTCAATCTATTCGACTGAGAGTGAGGAGCTCAGCACAAACAGGGGTTGATGGCCAATCTATCAGGAACAAGTGCAGTCAATGTCAAGGTCGCTGCATAAAGTAGCGACCGCTTAAGTCGGCCTACACCGGCCACCAGAGCAGCATTTGATACAACCAGATTCAAACACTAATATCGTTAGATCCAAGCGGCTGATTATCTTCATATTTTAGGTGATCGTAGGTTATATGTGTCCCTAACTGGTGTTAAAGTTTCATGGCTGAATTCTAACGGGAAGTGAATTTCCGCATTTGGTACGTCATGTCCTTAGATGTCTTAGGGCTATGATAATATTTGGACACCCGCAACGATGGTCTTGACTTAAATACAGGGCCCACTATAATTACTGCATACAGGTGCAGTAACCAATCTATACTGAATGTACCAGAACGTAAAGTAACTGGTATTCGTATGTGTAAGGGTGAATAATAAATAGTTCTGGATGGAAGATTCCCCTATTTATGTAGGTATGTCTGTGTAAGATTCAAAAATGGAAATAGAAATAATTCAGAAAGAGAAAAATTGGTTCCTAAAGGAATCTTTATGACTCTCATAAAAAAATATAAAAAAGTCTGGATGGAAGGGGATTTGAACTCTCAACCTTCAAGTTTCCTATAAGAATCTTTATGACTCTTGAAAAAAAACGCTCTGCATGGAAGGGGATTGAACTCTCAACCATAGGTTTCCCTTGCAGACACTCTACCTCTAGACCACTGAGTCTGACAGAAAGAGAGAAGGTTTAAGGCGTTATCAATGTAGTGAGGAACCTGGTTCCTTATAATACACCAGGTGGCAGGACCTGTCAATGAAAACGTTAGTTCTTATCATGGCCACCCAATGTCAGAACACTGGCCACCAGAGCAGCATTTGATACAACCAGATTCAAACGCGAATATCGTTAAATCCAAGCTGCTGATTTTCTTCATATTTTAGGTGATCATAGGTTATATGTGTCCCTAACTGGTGTCAAAGTTTCATGGCTGAATTCCAACGGGAAGTGAGTTTCCGCGTTTGGTACGTATCAACCTTAGATGTCTTGGGCTATGATAATTTGGGAGACAGTGAGTTATATTCTGCATACGGTCAGCCCGTCAATCTATTCGACTGAGAGTGAGGAGCTCAGCACAGACAGGGGTTGATGGCCAATCTATCAGGAACAAGTGCAGTCAATGTCAAGGTCGCTGCATAAAGTAGCGACCGCTTAAGTCGGCCTACACCGGCCACCAGAGCAGCATTTGATACAACCAGATTCAAACACTAATATCGTTAGATCCAAGCGGCTGATTATCTTCATATTTTAGGTGATCGTAGGTTATATGTGTCCCTAACTGGTGTTAAAGTTTCATGGCTGAATTCTAACGGGAAGTGAATTTCCGCATTTGGTACGTCATGTCCTTAGATGTCTTAGGGCTATGATAATATTTGGACACCCGCAACGATGGTCTTGACTTAAATACAGGGCCCACTATAATTACTGCATACAGGTGCAGTAACCAATCTATACTGAATGTACCAGAACGTAAAGTAACTGGTATTCGTATGTGTAAGGGTGAATAATAAATAGTTCTGGATGGAAGATTCCCCTATTTATGTAGGTATGTCTGTGTAAGATTCAAAAATGGAAATAGAAATAATTCAGAAAGAGAAAAATTGGTTCCTAAAAGAATCTTTATGACTCTCATAAAAAAATATAAAAAAGTCTGGATGGAAGGGGATTTGAACTCTCAACCTTCAAGTTTCCTATAAGAATCTTTATGACTCTTGAAAAAAAACCGCTCTGCATGGAAGGGGATTGAACTCTCAACCATAGGTTTCCCTTGCAGACACTCTACCTCTAGACCACTGAGTCTGACAGAAAGAGAGAAGGTTTAAGGCGTTATCAATGTAGTGAGGAACCTGGTTCCTTATAATACACCAGGTGGCAGGACCTGTCTATGATAACGTTAGTTCTTATCATGGCCACCCAATGTCAGAACACTGGCCACCAGAGCAGCATTTGATACAACCAGATTCAAACGCGAATATCGTTAAATCCAAGCTGCTGATTTTCTTCATATTTTAGGTGATCATAGGTTATATGTGTCCCTAACTGGTGTTAAAGTTTCATGGCTGAATTCCAACGGGAAGTGAGTTTCCCCGTTTGGTACGTATCAACCTTAGATGTCTTGGGCTATGATAATTTGGGAGACAGTGAATTAAATTCTGCATACGGTCAGCCCGTCAATCTATTCGACTGAGAGTGAGGAGCTCAGCACAAACAGGGGTTGATGGCCAATCTATCAGGAACAAGTGCAGTCAATGTCAAGGTCGCTGCATAAAGTAGCGACCGCTTAAGTCGGCCTACACCGGCCACCAGAGCAGCATTTGATACAACCAGATTCAAACACTAATATCGTTAGATCCAAGCGGCTGATTATCTTCATATTTTAGGTGATCGTAGGTTATATGTGTCCCTAACTGGTGTTAAAGTTTCATGGCTGAATTCTAACGGGAAGTGAATTTCCGCATTTGGTACGTCATGTCCTCAGATGTCTTAGAGCTATGATAATATTTGGGCACCCGCAACGATGGTCTTGACTAAAATACAGGGCCCACTATAATTACTGCATACAGGTGCAGTAACCAATCTATACTGAATGTACCAGAACGTAAAGTAACTGGTATTCGTATGTGTAAGGGTGAATAATAAATAGTTCTGGATGGAAGATTCCCCTATTTATGTAGGTATGTCTGTGTAAGATTCAAAAATGGAAATAGAAATAATTCAGAAAGAGAAAAATTGGTTCCTAAAAGAATCTTTATGACTCTCATAAAAAAATATAAAAAAGTCTGGATGGAAGGGGATTTGAACTCTCAACCTTCAAGTTTCCTATAAGAATCTTTATGACTCTTGAAAAAAAACCGCTCTGCATGGAAGGGGATTGAACTCTCAACCATAGGTTTCCCTTGCAGACACTCTACCTCTAGACCACTGAGTCTGACAGAAAGAGAGAAGGTTTAAGGCGTTATCAATGTAGTGAGGAACCTGGTTCCTTATAATACACCAGGTGGCAGGACCTGTCAATGAAAACGTTAGTTCTTATCATGGCCACCCAATGTCAGAACACTGGCCACCAGAGCAGCATTTGATACAACCAGATTCAAACGCGAATATCGTTAAATCAAAGCTGCTGATTTTCGTCATATTTTAGGTGATTGTAGGTTATATGTGTCCCTAACTGGTGTTAAAGTTTCATGGCTGAATTCCAACGGGAAGTGAGTTTCCACGTTTGGTACATATCATCCTTAGATGTCTTGGGCTATGATAATTTGGGCGACAGTGAGTTAAATTCTGCATACGGTCAGCCCGTCAATCTATTCGACTGAGAGTGAGGAGCTCAGCACAGACAGGGGTTGATGGCCAATCTATCAGGAACAAGTGCAGTCAATGTCAAGGTCGCTGCATCAAGTAGCAACTGCTTAAGAAGGCCTACAACGGCCACCAGAGCAGCATTTGATACAACCAGATTCAAACGCGAATATCGTTAGATCCAAGCTGCTGATTTTCTTCATATTGTAGGTGATCGTAGGTTATATGTGTCCGTAACTGGTGTTAAAGTTTCATGGCTGAATTCCAACGGGAAGTGAGTTTCCACGTTTGGTACGTATCATCCTTAGATGTCTTGGGCTATGATAATTTGGGCGACAGTGAGTTAAATTCTGCGTACGGTCAGCCCGTCAATCTATTCGACTGAGAGTGAGGAGCTCAGCACAGACAGGGGTTGATGGCCAATCTATCAGGAACAAGTGCAGTCAATGTCAAGGTCGCTGCATAAAGTAGCGACCGCTTAAGTCGGCCTACACCGGCCACCAGCGCAGCATTTGATACAACCAGATTCAAACACTAATATTGTTAGATCCAAGCGGCTGATTATCTTCATATTTTAGGTGATCGTAGGTTATATGTGTCCCTAACCGGTGTTAAAGTTTCATGGCTGAATTCTAACGGGAAGTGAATTTCCGCATTTGGTACGTCATGTCCTCAGATGTCTTAGGGCTATGATAATATTTGGGCACCCGCAACGATGGTCTTGACTAAAATACAGGGCCCACTATAATTACTGCATACAGGTGCAGTAACCAATCTATACTGAATGTACCAGAACGTAAAGTAACTGGTATTCGTATGTGTAAGGGTGAATAATAAATAGTTCTGGATGGAAGATTCCCCTATTTATGTAGGTATGTCTGTGTAAGATTCAAAAATGGAAATAGAAATAATTCAGAAAGAGAAAAATTGGTTCCTAAAAGAATCTTTATGACTCTCATAAAAAAATATAAAAAAGTCTGGATGGAAGGGGATTTGAACTCTCAACCTTCAAGTTTCCTATAAGAATCTTTATGACTCTTGAAAAAAAAACGCTCTGCATGGAAGGGGATTGAACTTTCAACCATAGGTTTCCCTTGCAGACACTCTACCTCTAGACCACTGAGTCTGACAGAAAGAGAGAAGGTTTAAGGCGTTATCAATGTAGTGAGGAACCTGGTTCCTTATAATACACCAGGTGGCAGGACCTGTCAATGAAAACGTTAGTTCTTATCATGGCCACCCAATGTCAGAACACTGGCCACCAGAGCAGCATTTGATACAACCAGATTCAAACGCGAATATCGTTAAATCCAAGCTGCTGATTTTCTTCATATTTTAGGTGATCATAGGTTATATGTGTCCCTAACTGGTGTTAAAGTTTCATGGCTGAATTCCAACGGGAAGTGAGTTTCCGCGTTTGGTACGTATCAACCTTAGATGTCTTGGGCTATGATAATTTGGGAGACAGTGAATTAAATTCTGCATACGGTCAGCCCGTCAATCTATTCGACTGAGAGTGAGGAGCTCAGCACAAACAGGGGTTGATGGCCAATCTATCAGGAACAAGTGCAGTCAATGTCAAGGTCGCTGCATAAAGTAGCGACCGCTTAAGTCGGCCTACCCCGGCCACCAGAGCAGCATTTGATACAACCAGATTCAAACACTAATATCGTTAGATCCAAGCGGCTGATTATCTTCATATTTTAGGTGATCGTAGGTTATATGTGTCCCTAACTGGTGTTAAAGTTTCATGGCTGAATTCTAACGGGAAGTGAATTTCCGCATTTGGTACGTCATGTCCTCAGATGTCTTAGGGCTATGATAATATTTGGGCACCCGCAACGATGGTCTTGACTAAAATACAGGGCCCACTATAATTACTGCATACAGGTGCAGTAACCAATCTATACTGAATGTACCAGAACGTAAAGTAACTGGTATTCGTATGTGTAAGGGTGAATAATAAATAGTTCTGGATGGAAGATTCCCCTATTTATGTAGGTATGTCTGTGTAAGATTCAAAAATGGAAATAGAAATAATTCAGAAAGAGAAAAATTGGTTCCTAAAAGAATCTTTATGACTCTCATAAAAAAATATAAAAAAGTCTGGATGGAAGGGGATTTGAACTCTCAACCTTCAAGTTTCCTATAAGAATCTTTATGACTCTTGAAAAAAAACCGCTCTGCATGGAAGGGGATTGAACTCTCAACCATAGGTTTCCCTTGCAGACACTCTACCTCTAGACCACTGAGTCTGACAGAAAGAGAGAAGGTTTAAGGCGTTATCAATGTAGTGAGGAACCTGGTTCCTTATAATACACCAGGTGGCAGGACCTGTCAATGAAAACGTTAGTTCTTATCATGGCCACCCAATGTCAGAACACTGGCCACCAGAGCAGCATTTGATACAACCAGATTCAAACGCGAATATCGTTAAATCCAAGCTGCTGATTTTCTTCATATTTTAGGTGATCATAGGTTATATGTGTCCCTAACTGGTGTTAAAGGTTCATGGCTGAATTCCAACGGGAAGTGAGTTTCCCCGTTTGGTACGTATCAACCTTAGATGTCTTGGGCTATGATAATTTGGGAGACAGTGAATTAAATTCTGCATACGGTCAGCCCGTCAATCTATTCGACTGAGAGTTAGGAGCTCAGCACAAACAGGGGTTGATGGCCAATCTATCAGGAACAAGTGCAGTCAATGTCAAGGTCGCTGCATAAAGTAGCGACCGCTTAAGTAGGCCTACACCGGCCACCAGAGCAGCATTTGATACAACCAGATTCAAACACTAATATCGTTAGATCCAAGCGTCTGATTATCTTCATATTTTAGGTGATCGTAGGTTATATGTGTCCCTAACTGGTGTTAAAGTTTCATGGCTGAATTCTAACGGGAAGTGAATTTCCGCATTTGGTACGTCATGTCCTCAGATGTCTTAGGGCTATGATAATATTTGGGCACCCGCAACGATGGTCTTGACTAAAATACAGGGCCCACTATAATTACTGCATACAGGTGCAGTAACCAATCTATACTGAATGTACCAGAACGTAAAGTAACTGGTATTCGTATGTGTAAGGGTGAATAATAAATAGTTCTGGATGGAAGATTCCCCTATTTATGTAGGTATGTCTGTGTAAGATTCAAAAATGGAAATAGAAATAATTCAGAAAGAGAAAAATTGGTTCCTAAAAGAATCTTTATGACTCTCATAAAAAAATATAAAAAAGTCTGGATGGAAGGGGATTTGAACTCTCAACCTTCAAGTTTCCTATAAGAATCTTTATGACTCTTGAAAAAAAAACGCTCTGCATGGAAGGGGATTGAACTCTCAACCATAGGCTTCCCTTGCAGACACTCTACCTCTAGACCACTGAGTCTGACAGAAAGAGAGAAGGTTTAAGGCGTTATCAATGTAGTGAGGAACCTGGTTCCTTATAATACACCAGGTGGCAGGACCTGTCAATGAAAACGTTAGTTCTTATCATGGCCACCCAATGTCAGAACACTGGCCACCAGAGCAGCATTTGATACAACCAGATTCAAACGCGAATATCGTTAGATCCAAGCTGCTGATTTTCGTCATATTTTAGGTGATTGTAGGTTATATGTGTCCCTAACTGGTGTTAAAGTTTCATGGCTGAATTCCAACGGGAAGTGAGTTTCCACGTTTGGTACATATCATCCTTAGATGTCTTGGGCTATGATAATTTGGGCGACAGTGAGTTAAATTCTGTGTACGGTCAGCCAGTCAATCTATTCGACTGAGAGTGAGGAGCTCAGCACAGACAGGGGTTGATGGCCAATCTATCAGGAACAAGTGCAGTCAATGTCAAGGTCGCTGCATAAAGTAGCAACTGCTTAAGAAGGCCTACAACGGCCACCAGAGCAGCATTTGATACAACCAGATTCAAACACTAATATCGTTAGATCCAAGCTGCTGATTTTCTTCATATTGTAGGTGATCGTAGGTTATATGTGTCCGTAACTGGTGTTAAAGTTTCATGGCTGAATTCCAACGGGAAGTGAGTTTCCACGTTTGGTACGTATCATCCTTAGATGTCTTGGGCTATGATAATTTGGGAGACAGTGAGTTAAATTCTGCGTACGGTCAGCCCGTCAATCTATTCGACTGAGAGTGAGGAGCTCAGCACAGACAGGGGTTGATGGCCAATCTATCAGGAACAAGTGCAGTCCATGTCAAGGTCGCTGCATAAAGTAGCGACCGCTTAAGTAGGCCTACACCGGCCACCAGAGCAGCATTTGATACAACCAGATTCAAACACTAATATCGTTAGATCCAAGCGGCTGATTATCTTCAGTATTGTAGGTGATCGTAGGTTATATGTGTCCCTAACTAGTGTTAAAGTTTCATGGCTGAATTCTAATGGGAAGTGAATTTCCGCATTTGGTACGTCATGTCCTTAGATGTCTTAGGGCTATGATAATATTTGGGCACCCGCAACGATGGTCTTGACTTAAATACAGGGCCCACTATAATTACTGAATACAGGTGCAGTAACCAATCTATACTGAATGTACCAGAACGTAAAGTAACTGGTATTCGTATGTGTAAGGGTGAATAATAAATAGTTCTGGATGGAAGATTCCCCTATTTATGTAGGTATGTCTGTGTAAGATTCAAAAATGGAAATAGAAATAATTCAGAAAGAGAAAAATTGGTTCCTAAAAGAATCTTTATGACTCTCATAAAAAAATATAAAAAAGTCTGGATGGAAGGGGATTTGAACTCTCAACCTTCAAGTTTCCTATAAGAATCTTTATGACTCTTGAAAAAAAAACGCTCTGCATGGAAGGGGATTGAACTCTCAACCATAGGTTTCCCTTGCAGACACTCTACCTCTAGACCACTGAGTCTGACAGAAAGAGAGAAGGTTTAAGGCGTTATCAATGTAGTGAGGAACCTGGTTCCTTATAATACACCAGGTGGCAGGACCTGTCAATGAAAACGTTAGTTCTTATCATGGCCACCCAATGTCAGAACACTGGCCACCAGAGCAGCATTTGATACAACCAGATTCAAACGCGAATATCGTTAGATCCAAGCTGCTGATTTTCGTCATATTTTAGGTGATTGTAGGTTATATGTGTCCCTAACTGGTGTTAAAGTTTCATGGCTGAATTCCAACGGGAAGTGAGTTTCCACGTTTGGTACATATCATCCTTAGATGTCTTGGGCTATGATAATTTGGGCGACAGTGAGTTAAATTCTGTGTACGGTCAGCCAGTCAATCTATTCGACTGAGAGTGAGGAGCTCAGCACAGACAGGGGTTGATGGCCAATCTATCAGGAACAAGTGCAGTCAATGTCAAGGTCGCTGCATAAAGTAGCAACTGCTTAAGAAGGCCTACAACGGCCACCAGAGCAGCATTTGATACAACCAGATTCAAACACTAATATCGTTAGATCCAAGCTGCTGATTTTCTTCATATTGTAGGTGATCGTAGGTTATATGTGTCCGTAACTGGTGTTAAAGTTTCATGGCTGAATTCCAACGGGAAGTGAGTTTCCACATTTGGTACGTATCATCCTTAGATGTCTTGGGCTATGATAATTTGGGCGACAGTGAGTTAAATTCTGCGTACGGTCAGCCCGTCAATCTATTCGACTGAGAGTGAGGAGCTCAGCACAGACAGGGGTTGATGGCCAATCTATCAGGAACAAGTGCAGTCAATGTCAAGGTCGCTGCATAAAGTAGCGACCGCTTAAGTAGGCCTACACCGGCCACCAGAGCAGCATTTGATACAACCAGATTCAAACACTAATATCGTTAGATCCAAGCGGCTGATTATCTTCAGTATTGTAGGTGATCGTAGGTTATATGTGTCCCTAACTGGTGTTAAAGTTTCATGGCTGAATTCTAATGGGAAGTGAATTTCCGCATTTGGTACGTCATGTCCTTAGATGTCTTAGGGCTATGATAATATTTGGGCACCCGCAACGATGGTCTTGACTTAAATACAGGGCCCACTATAATTACTGAATACAGGTGCAGTAACCAATCTATACTGAATGTACCAGAACGTAAAGTAACTGGTATTCGTATGTGTAAGGGTGAATGATAAATAGTTCTGGATGGAAGATTCCCCTATTTATGTAGGTATGTCTGTGTAAGATTCAAAAATGGAAATAGAAATAATTCAGAAAGAGAAAAATTGGTTCCTAAAAGAATCTTTATGACTCTCATAAAAAAATATAAAAAAGTCTGGATGGAAGGGGATTTGAACTCTCAACCTTCAAGTTTCCTATAAGAATCTTTATGACTCTTGAAAAAAAAACGCTCTGCATGGAAGGGGATTGAACTTTCAACCATAGGTTTCCCTTGCAGACACTCTACCTCTAGACCACTGAGTCTGACAGAAAGAGAGAAGGTTTAAGGCGTTATCAATGTAGTGAGGAACCTGGTTCCTTATAATACACCAGGTGGCAGGACCTGTCAATGAAAACGTTAGTTCTTATCATGGCCACCCAATGTCAGAACACTGGCCACCAGAGCAGCATTTGATACAACCAGATTCAAACGCGAATATCGTTAGATCCAAGCTGCTGATTTTCATCATATTTTAGGTGATCATAGGTTATATGTGTCCCTAACTGGTGTTAAAGTTTCATGGCTGAATTATAACGGGAAGTGAGTTTCCGCGTTTGGTACGTATCAACCTTAGATGTCTTGGGCTATGATAATTTGGGAGACAGTGAATTAAATTCTGCATACGGTCAGCCCGTCAATCTATTCGACTGAGAGTGAGGAGCTCAGCACAGACAGGGGTTGATGGCCAATCTATCAGGAACAAGTGCAGTCAATGTCAAGGTCGCTGCATAAAGTAGCGACCGCTTAAGTCGGCCTACACCGGCCACCAGAGCAGCATTTGATACAACCAGATTCAAACACTAATATCGTTAGATCCAAGCGGCTGATTATCTTCATATTTTAGGTGATCGTAGGTTATATGTGTCCCTAACTGGTGTTAAAGTTTCATGGCTGAATTCTAACGGGAAGTGAATTTCCGCATTTGGTACGTCATGTCCTTAGATGTCTTAGGGCTATGATAATATTTGGGCACCCGCAACGATGGTCTTGACTTAAATACAGGGCCCACTATAATTACTGAATACAGGTGCAGTAACCAATCTATACTGAATGTACCAGAACGTAAAGTAACTGGTATTCGTATGTGTAAGGGTGAATAATAAATAGTTCTGGATATAAGATTCCCCTATTTATGTAGGTATGTCTGTGTAAGATTTAAAAATGGAAATAGAAATAATTCAGAAAGAGAAAAATTGGTTCCTAAAAGAATCTTTATGACTCTCATAAAAAAATATAAAAAAGTCTGGATGGAAGGGGATTTGAACTCTCAACCTTCAAGTTTCCTATAAGAATCTTTATGACTCTTGAAAAAAAAACGCTCTGCATGGAAGGGGATTGAACTTTCAACCATAGGTTTCCCTTGCAGACACTCTACCTCTAGACCACTGAGTCTGACAGAAAGAGAGAAGGTTTAAGGCGTTATCAATGTAGTGAGGAACCTGGGCCCTGTTTTTTAGTCACGACATTTGTGAGTGTCGCAGGCCTACGATCGCAAAGCCGATCTGCGACCTTTTTGGGCGACAAAAGATGGCCGCTGTTTTATAGACACGATCGTAGTGCGGCACGGACGATCGCCGCGAAAAATGTCGGCCGCTACGACAAGTATAGAACTGTCTTAGGTTCTATAACACATCACTGTGCGTATATAGATGATTTTTCCACTTCCCGACGGAATTTAGGCATGAAATTTTAACATGAGTAAGGGATACATATAACCTATAATTGTACTAAATATGGAGAAGAACGGCCGGACCGTTATGAAGTTATCGGCGTTTGAATATGAAACATTGAGCTATGATCGGATATCGTACACGCACTCTCCTAACAGATCTTTCGCTGTATATCGCGCGGAATCTCTGCTGGGAGAGTGAAGAAAGCGTAGTCGATGTCAAGGTCGCCGCATAAATTAGATCACGTGATGGTAGGGGTACACTGGCCACCAGAGCAGCATTTTGTATGACGAAATTCAAACGCCGATAACTTCATAACGTTGCGGCCAAATTTGTTCATATTTGGTACGATTAAAGGTTATATATAGACCTTACTCGTGTTCAAATTTCATCGCTTAATTCTCACGGGAGGTGAAGTTGCACGTTTGGTACGACATGTCCAGAGTGGTCTTAGACATACGACACTTATGGCCACTATTTCCGCTCCATTGGCCACCGACTGTCGTGACTATAGCACACCTCACACCGCCCTACGTGTCGTAGAGCAGCGATAATTGTCCGACCCTCTAAAATGTAGCGACTATAGCACACTCACAGCAAAAACATGTCGTTCATAACGATTGTCGTGACTGAAAAACAGGGCCCTGGTTCCTTATAATACACCAGGTGGCAGGACCTGTCAATGAAAACGTTAGTTCTTATCATGGCCACCCAATGTCAGAACACTGGCCACCAGAGCAGCATTTGATACAACCAGATTCAAACGCGAATATCGTTAGATCCAAGCTGCTGATTTTCTTCATATTTTAGGTGATCATAGGTTATATGTGTCCCTAACTGGTGTTAAAGTTTCATGGCTGAATTCCAACGGGAAGTGAGTTTCCGCGTTTGGTACGTATCAACCTTAGATGTCTTGGGCTATGATAATTTGGGAGACAGTGAATTAAATTCTGCATACGGTCAGCCCGTCAATCTATTCGACTGAGAGTGAGGAGCTCAGCACAAACAGGGGTTGATGGCCAATCTATCAGGAACAAGTGCAGTCAATGTCAAGGTCGCTGCATAAAGTAGCGACCGCTTAAGTAGGCCTACACCGGCCACCAGAGCAGCATTTGATACAACCAGATTCAAACACTAATATCGTTAGATCCAAGCGGCTGATTATCTTCATATTTTAGGTGATCGTAGGTTATATGTGTCCCTAACTGGTGTTAAAGTTTCATGGCTGAATTCTAACGGGAAGTGAATTTCCGCATTTGGTACGTCATGTCCTCAGATGTCTTAGGGCTATGATAATATTTGGGCACCCGCAACGATGGTCTTGACTAAAATACAGGGCCCACTATAATTACTGCATACAGGTGCAGTAACCAATCTATACTGAATGTACCAGAACGTAAAGTAACTGGTATTCGTATGTGTAAGGGTGAATAATAAATAGTTCTGGATGGAAGATTCCCCTATTTATGTAGGTATGTCTGTGTAAGATTCAAAAATGGAAATAGAAATAATTCAGAAAGAGAAAAATTGGTTCCTAAAAGAATCTTTATGACTCTCATAAAAAAATATAAAAAAGTCTGGATGGAAGGGGATTTGAACTCTCAACCTTCAAGTTTCCTATAAGAATCTTTATGACTCTTGAAAAAAAAACGCTCTGCATGGAAGGGGATTGAACTCTCAACCATAGGTTTCCCTTGCAGACACTCTACCTCTAGACCACTGAGTCTGACAGAAAGAGAGAAGGTTTAAGGCGTTATCAATGTAGTGAGGAACCTGGTTCCTTATAATACACCAGGTGGCAGGACCTGTCTATGAAAACGTTAGTTCTTATCATGGCCACCCAATGTCAGAACACTGGCCAACAGAGCAGCATTTGATACAACCAGATTCAAACGCGAATATCGTTAGATCCAAGCTGCTGATTTTCTTCATATTTTAGGTGATCGTAGGTTATATGTGTCCCTAACTGGTGTTAAAGTTTCATGGCTGAATTCCAACGGGAAGTGAGTTTCCGCGTTTGGTACGTATCAACCTTAGATGTCTTGGGCTATGATAATTTGGGAGACAGTGAATTAAATTCTGCATACGGTCAGCCCGTCAATCTATTCGACTGAGAGTGAGGAGCTCAGCACAGACAGGGGTTGATGGCCAATCTATCAGGAACAAGTGCAGTCAATGTCAAGGTCGCTGCATAAAGTAGCGACCGCTTAAGTCGGCCTACACCGGCCACCAGAGCAGCATTTGATACAACCAGATTCAAACACTAATATCGTTAGATCCAAGCGGCTGATTATCTTCATATTTTAGGTGATCGTAGGTTATATGTGTCCCTAACTGGTGTTAAAGTTTCATGGCTGAATTCTAACGGGAAGTGAATTTCCGCATTTGGTACGTCATGTCCTTAGATGTCTTAGGGCTATGATAATATTTGGACACCCGCAACGATGGTCTTGACTTAAATACAGGGCCCACTATAATTACTGCATACAGGTGCAGTAACCAATCTATACTGAATGTACCAGAACGTAAAGTAACTGGTATTCGTATGTGTAAGGGTGAATAATAAATAGTTCTGGATGGAAGATTCCCCTATTTATGTAGGTATGTCTGTGTAAGATTCAAAAATGGAAATAGAAATAATTCAGAAAGAGAAAAATTGGTTCCTAAAAGAATCTTTATGACTCTCATAAAAAAATATAAAAAAGTCTGGATGGAAGGGGATTTGAACTCTCAACCTTCAAGTTTCCTATAAGAATCTTTATGACTCTTGAAAAAAAAACGCTCTGCATGGAAGGGGATTGAACTCTCAACCATAGGTTTCCCTTGCAGACACTCTACCTCTAGACCACTGAGTCTGACAGAAAGAGAGAAGGTTTAAGGCGTTATCAATGTAGTGAGGAACCTGGTTCCTTATAATACACCAGGTGGCAGGACCTGTCAATGAAAACGTTAGTTCTTATCATGGCCACCCAATGTCAGAACACTGGCCACCAGAGCAGCATTTGATACAACCAGATTCAAACGCGAATATCGTTAAATCCAAGCTGCTGATTTTCTTCATATTTTAGGTGATCATAGGTTATATGTGTCCCTAACTGGTGTTAAAGTTTCATGGCTGAATTCCAACGGGAAGTGAGTTTCCGCGTTTGGTACGTATCAACCTTAGATGTCTTGGGCTATGACAATTTGGGAGACAGTGAATTAAATTCTGCATACGGTCAGCCCGTCAATCTATTCGACTGAGAGTGAGGAGCTCAGCACAAACAGGGGTTGATGGCTAATCTATCAGGAACAAGTGCAGTCAATGTCAAGGTCGCTGCATAAAGTAGCGACCGCTTAAGTCGGCCTACACCGGCCACCAGAGCAGCATTTGATACAACCAGATTCAAACACTAATATCGTTAGATCCAAGCGGCTGATTATCTTCATATTTTAGGTGATCGTAGGTTATATGTGTCCCTAACTGGTGTTAAAGTTTCATGGCTGAATTCTAACGGGAAGTGAATTTCCGCATTTGGTACGTCATGTCCTCAGATGTCTTAGGGCTATGATAATATTTGGGCACCCGCAACGATGGTCTTGACTAAAATACAGGGCCCACTATAATTACTGCATACAGGTGCAGTAACCAATCTATACTGAATGTACCAGAACGTAAAGTAACTGGTATTCGTATGTGTAAGGGTGAATAATAAATAGTTCTGGATGGAAGATTCCCCTATTTATGTAGGTATGTCTGTGTAAGATTCAAAAATGGAAATAGAAATAATTCAGAAAGAGAAAAATTGGTTCCTAAAAGAATCTTTATGACTCTCATAAAAAAATATAAAAAAGTCTGGATGGAAGGGGATTTGAACTCTCAACCTTCAAGTTTCCTATAAGAATCTTTATGACTCTTGAAAAAAAAACGCTCTGCATGGAAGGGGATTGAACTCTCAACCATAGGTTTCCCTTGCAGACACTCTACCTCTAGACCACTGAGTCTGACAGAAAGAGAGAAGGTTTAAGGCGTTATCAATGTAGTGAGGAACCTGGTTCCTTATAATACACCAGGTGGCAGGACCTGTCAATGAAAACGTTAGTTCTTATCATGGCCACCCAATGTCAGAACACTGGCCACCAGAGCAGCATTTGATACAACCAGATTCAAACGCGAATATCGTTAAATCCAAGCTGCTGATTTTCTTCATATTTTAGGTGATCATAGGTTATATGTGTCCCTAACTGGTGTTAAAGTTTCATGGCTGAATTCCAACGGGAAGTGAGTTTCCGCGTTTGGTACGTATCAACCTTAGATGTCTTGGGCTATGATAATTTGGGAGACAGTGAATTAAATTCTGCATACGGTCAGCCCGTCAATCTATTCGACTGAGAGTGAGGAGCTCAGCACAAACAGGGGTTGATGGCCAATCTATCAGGAACAAGTGCAGTCAATGTCAAGGTCGCTGCATAAAGTAGCGACCGCTTAAGTCGGCCTACACCGGCCACCAGAGCAGCATTTGATACAACCAGATTCAAACACTAATATCGTTAGATCCAAGCTGCTGATTTTCTTCATATTGTAGGTGATCGTAGGTTATATGTGTCCGTAACTGGTGTTAAAGTTTCATGGCTGAATTCCAACGGGAAGTGAGTTTCCACGTTTGGTACGTATCATCCTTAGATGTCTTGGGCTATGATAATTTGGGCGACAGTGAGTTAAATTCTGCGTACGGTCAGCCCGTCAATCTATTCGACTGAGAGTGAGGAGCTCAGCACAGACAGGGGTTGATGGCCAATCTATCAGGAACAAGTGCAGTCAATGTCAAGGTCGCTGCATAAAGTAGCGACCGCTTAAGTCGGCCTACACCGGCCACCAGAGCAGCATTTGATACAACCAGATTCAAACACTAATATCGTTAGATCCAAGCGGCTGATTATCTTCATATTTTAGGTGATCGTAGGTTATATGTGTCCCTAACCGGTGTTAAAGTTTCATGGCTGAATTCTAACGGGAAGTGAATTTCCGCATTTGGTACGTCATGTCCTCAGATGTCTTAGGGCTATGATAATATTTGGGCACCCGCAACGATGGTCTTGACTAAAATACAGGGCCCACTATAATTACTGCATACAGGTGCAGTAACCAATCTATACTGAATGTACCAGAACGTAAAGTAACTGGTATTCGTATGTGTAAGGGTGAATAATAAATAGTTCTGGATGGAAGATTCCCCTATTTATGTAGGTATGTCTGTGTAAGATTCAAAAATGGAAATAGAAATAATTCAGAAAGAGAAAAATTGGTTCCTAAAAGAATCTTTATGACTCTCATAAAAAAATATAAAAAAGTCTGGATGGAAGGGGATTTGAACTCTCAACCTTCAAGTTTCCTATAAGAATCTTTATGACTCTTGAAAAAAAAACGCTCTGCATGGAAGGGGATTGAACTCTCAACCATAGGTTTCCCTTGCAGACACTCTACCTCTAGACCACTGAGTCTGACAGAAAGAGAGAAGGTTTAAGGCGTTATCAATGTAGTGAGGAACCTGGTTCCTTATAATACACCAGGTGGCAGGACCTGTCTATGAAAACGTTAGTTCTTATCATGGCCACCCAATGTCAGAACACTGGCCACCAGAGCAGCATTTGATACAACCAGATTCAAACGCGAATATCGTTAGATCCAAGCTGCTGATTTTCTTCATATTTTAGGTGATCATAGGTTATATGTGTCCCTAACTGGTGTTAAAGTTTCATGGCTGAATTCCAACGGGAAGTGAGTTTCCGCGTTTGGTACGTATCAACCTTAGATGTCTTGGGCTATGATAATTTGGGAGACAGTGAATTAAATTCTGCATACGGTCAGCCCGTCAATCTATTCGACTGAGAGTGAGGAGCTCAGCACAAACAGGGGTTGATGGCCAATCTATCAGGAACAAGTGCAGTCAATGTCAAGGTCGCTGCATAAAGTAGCGACCGCTTAAGTCGGCCTACACCGGCCACCAGAGCAGCATTTGATACAACCAGATTCAAACACTAATATCGTTAGATCCAAGCGGCTGATTATCTTCATATTTTAGGTGATCGTAGGTTATATGTGTCCCTAACTGGTGTTAAAGTTTCATGGCTGAATTCTAACGGGAAGTGTATTTCCGCATTTGGTACGTCATGTCCTCAGATGTCTTAGGGCTATGATAATATTTGGGCACCCGCAACGATGGTCTTGACTAAAATACAGGGCCCACTATAATTACTGCATACAGGTGCAGTAACCAATCTATACTGAATGTACCAGAACGTAAAGTAACTGGTATTTGTATGTGTAAGGGTGAATAATAAATAGTTCTGGATGGAAGATTCCCCTATTTATGTAGGTATGTCTGTGTAAGATTCAAAAATGGAAATAGAAATAATTCAGAAAGAGAAAAATTGGTTCCTAAAAGAATCTTTATGACTCTCATAAAAAAATATAAAAAAGTCTGGATGGAAGGGGATTTGAACTCTCAACCTTCAAGTTTCCTATAAGAATCTTTATGACTCTTGAAAAAAAAACGCTCTGCATGGAAGGGGATTGAACTCTCAACCATAGGTTTCCCTTGCACACATTCTACCTCTAGACCACTGAGTCTGACAGAAAGAGAGAAGGTTTAAGGCGTTATCAATGTAGTGAGGAACCTGGTTCCTTATAATACACCAGGTGGCAGGACCTGTCAATGAAAACGTTAGTTCTTATCATGGCCACCCAATGTCAGAACACTGGCCACCAGAGCAGCATTTGATACAACCAGATTCAAACGCGAATATCGTTAAATCCAAGCTGCTGATTTTCTTCATATTTTAGGTGATCATAGGTTATATGTGTCCCTAACTGGTGTTAAAGTTTCATGGCTGAATTCCAACGGGAAGTGAGTTTCCGCGTTTGGTACGTATCAACCTTAGATGTCTTGGGCTATGACAATTTGGGAGACAGTGAATTAAATTCTGCATACGGTCAGCCCGTCAATCTATTCGACTGAGAGTGAGGAGCTCAGCACAAACAGGGGTTGATGGCTAATCTATCAGGAACAAGTGCAGTCAATGTCAAGGTCGCTGCATAAAGTAGCGACCGCTTAAGTCGGCCTACACCGGCCACCAGAGCAGCATTTGATACAACCAGATTCAAACACTAATATCGTTAGATCCAAGCGGCTGATTATCTTCATATTTTAGGTGATCGTAGGTTATATGTGTCCCTAACTGGTGTTAAAGTTTCATGGCTGAATTCTAACGGGAAGTGAATTTCCGCATTTGGTACGTCATGTCCTCAGATGTCTTAGGGCTATGATAATATTTGGGCACCCGCAACGATGGTCTTGACTAAAATACAGGGCCCACTATAATTACTGCATACAGGTGCAGTAACCAATCTATACTGAATGTACCAGAACGTAAAGTAACTGGTATTCGTATGTGTAAGGGTGAATAATAAATAGTTCTGGATGGAAGATTCCCCTATTTATGTAGGTATGTCTGTGTAAGATTCAAAAATGGAAATAGAAATAATTCAGAAAGAGAAAAATTGGTTCCTAAAAGAATCTTTATGACTCTCATAAAAAAATATAAAAAAGTCTGGATGGAAGGGGATTTGAACTCTCAACCTTCAAGTTTCCTATAAGAATCTTTATGACTCTTGAAAAAAAAACGCTCTGCATGGAAGGGGATTGAACTCTCAACCATAGGTTTCCCTTGCAGACACTCTACCTCTAGACCACTGAGTCTGACAGAAAGAGAGAAGGTTTAAGGCGTTATCAATGTAGTGAGGAACCTGGTTCCTTATAATACACCAGGTGGCAGGACCTGTCAATGAAAACGTTAGTTCTTATCATGGCCACCCAATGTCAGAACACTGGCCACCAGAGCAGCATTTGATACAACCAGATTCAAACGCGAATATCGTTAAATCCAAGCTGCTGATTTTCTTCATATTTTAGGTGATCATAGGTTATATGTGTCCCTAACTGGTGTTAAAGTTTCATGGCTGAATTCCAACGGGAAGTGAGTTTCCGCGTTTGGTACGTATCAACCTTAGATGTCTTGGGCTATGATAATTTGGGAGACAGTGAATTAAATTCTGCATACGGTCAGCCCGTCAATCTATTCGACTGAGAGTGAGGAGCTCAGCACAAACAGGGGTTGATGGCCAATCTATCAGGAACAAGTGCAGTCAATGTCAAGGTCGCTGCATAAAGTAGCGACCGCTTAAGTCGGCCTACACCGGCCACCAGAGCAGCATTTGATACAACCAGATTCAAACACTAATATCGTTAGATCCAAGCTGCTGATTTTCTTCATATTGTAGGTGATCGTAGGTTATATGTGTCCGTAACTGGTGTTAAAGTTTCATGGCTGAATTCCAACGGGAAGTGAGTTTCCACGTTTGGTACGTATCATCCTTAGATGTCTTGGGCTATGATAATTTGGGCGACAGTGAGTTAAATTCTGCGTACGGTCAGCCCGTCAATCTATTCGACTGAGAGTGAGGA
Source organism: Alentia gelatinosa (assembly GCA_950022655.1). Lineage (NCBI taxonomy): Eukaryota > Metazoa > Annelida > Polychaeta > Phyllodocida > Polynoidae > Alentia > Alentia gelatinosa. The sequence continues at coordinate 43,957 of CATLOP010000032.1, read as the reverse complement.
GCTCAGCACAGACAGGGGTTGATGGCCAATCTATCAGGAACAAGTGCAGTCAATGTCAAGGTCGCTGCATAAAGTAGCGACCGCTTAAGTCGGCCTACACCGGCCACCAGAGCAGCATTTGATACAACCAGATTCAAACACTAATATCGTTAGATCCAAGCGGCTGATTATCTTCATATTTTAGGTGATCGTAGGTTATATGTGTCCCTAACCGGTGTTAAAGTTTCATGGCTGAATTCTAACGGGAAGTGAATTTCCGCATTTGGTACGTCATGTCCTCAGATGTCTTAGGGCTATGATAATATTTGGGCACCCGCAACGATGGTCTTGACTAAAATACAGGGCCCACTATAATTACTGCATACAGGTGCAGTAACCAATCTATACTGAATGTACCAGAACGTAAAGTAACTGGTATTCGTATGTGTAAGGGTGAATAATAAATAGTTCTGGATGGAAGATTCCCCTATTTATGTAGGTATGTCTGTGTAAGATTCAAAAATGGAAATAGAAATAATTCAGAAAGAGAAAAATTGGTTCCTAAAAGAATCTTTATGACTCTCATAAAAAAATATAAAAAAGTCTGGATGGAAGGGGATTTGAACTCTCAACCTTCAAGTTTCCTATAAGAATCTTTATGACTCTTGAAAAAAAAACGCTCTGCATGGAAGGGGATTGAACTCTCAACCATAGGTTTCCCTTGCAGACACTCTACCTCTAGACCACTGAGTCTGACAGAAAGAGAGAAGGTTTAAGGCGTTATCAATGTAGTGAGGAACCTGGTTCCTTATAATACACCAGGTGGCAGGACCTGTCTATGAAAACGTTAGTTCTTATCATGGCCACCCAATGTCAGAACACTGGCCACCAGAGCAGCATTTGATACAACCAGATTCAAACGCGAATATCGTTAAATCCAAGCTGCTGATTTTCTTCATATTTTAGGTGATCATAGGTTATATGTGTCCCTAACTGGTGTTAAAGTTTCATGGCTGAATTCCAACGGGAAGTGAGTTTCCGCGTTTGGTACGTATCAACCTTAGATGTCTTGGGCTATGATAATTTGGGAGACAGTGAATTAAATTCTGCATACGGTCAGCCCGTCAATCTATTCGACTGAGAGTGAGGAGCTCAGCACAAACAGGGGTTGATGGCCAATCTATCAGGAACAAGTGCAGTCAATGTCAAGGTCGCTGCATAAAGTAGCGACCGCTTAAGTCGGCCTACACCGGCCACCAGAGCAGCATTTGATACAACCAGATTCAAACACTAATATCGTTAGATCCAAGCGGCTGATTATCTTCATATTTTAGGTGATCGTAGGTTATATGTGTCCCTAACTGGTGTTAAAGTTTCATGGCTGAATTCTAACGGGAAGTGTATTTCCGCATTTGGTACGTCATGTCCTCAGATGTCTTAGGGCTATGATAATATTTGGGCACCCGCAACGATGGTCTTGACTAAAATACAGGGCCCACTATAATTACTGCATACAGGTGCAGTAACCAATCTATACTGAATGTACCAGAACGTAAAGTAACTGGTATTTGTATGTGTAAGGGTGAATAATAAATAGTTCTGGATGGAAGATTCCCCTATTTATGTAGGTATGTCTGTGTAAGATTCAAAAATGGAAATAGAAATAATTCAGAAAGAGAAAAATTGGTTCCTAAAAGAATCTTTATGACTCTCATAAAAAAATATAAAAAAGTCTGGATGGAAGGGGATTTGAACTCTCAACCTTCAAGTTTCCTATAAGAATCTTTATGACTCTTGAAAAAAAACCGCTCTGCATGGAAGGGGATTGAACTCTCAACCATAGGTTTCCCTTGCAGACACTCTACCTCTAGACCACTGAGTCTGACAGAAAGAGAGAAGGTTTAAGGCGTTATCAATGTAGTGAGGAACCTGGTTCCTTATAATACACCAGGTGGTAGGACCTGTCAATGAAAACGTTAGTTCTTATCATGGCCACCCAATGTCAGAACACTGGCCACCAGAGCAGCATTTGATACAACCAGATTCAAACGCGAATATCGTTAAATCCAAGCTGCTGATTTTCTTCATATTTTAGGTGATCATAGGTTATATGTGTCCCTAACTGGTGTTAAAGTTTCATGGCTGAATTCCAACGGGAAGTGAGTTTCCGCGTTTGGTACGTATCAACCTTAGATGTCTTGGGCTATGATAATTTGGGAGACAGTGAATTAAATTCTGCATACGGTCAGCCCGTCAATCTATTCGACTGAGAGTGAGGAGCTCAGCACAAACAGGGGTTGATGGCCAATCTATCAGGAACAAGTGCAGTCAATGTCAAGGTCGCTGCATAAAGTAGCGACCGCTTAAGTCGGCCTACACCGGCCACCAGAGCAGCATTTGATACAACCAGATTCAAACACTAATATCGTTAGATCCAAGCGGCTGATTATCTTCATATTTTAGGTGATCGTAGGTTATATGTGTCCCTAACTGGTGTTAAAGTTTCATGGCTGAATTCTAACGGGAAGTAAATTTCCGCATTTGGTACGTCATGTCCTCAGATGTCTTAGAGCTATGATAATATTTGGGCACCCGCAACGATGGTCTTGACTAAAATACAGGGCCCACTATAATTACTGCATACAGGTGCAGTAACCAATCTATACTGAATGTACCAGAACGTAAAGTAACTGGTATTCGTATGTGTAAGGGTGAATAATAAATAGTTCTGGATGGAAGATTCCTCTATTTATGTAGGTATGTCTGTGTAAGATTCAAAAATGGAAATAGAAATAATTCAGAAAGAGAAAAATTGGTTCCTAAAAGAATCTTTATGACTCTCATAAAAAAATATAAAAAAGTCTGGATGGAAGGGGATTTGAACTCTCAACCTTCAAGTTTCCTATAAGAATCTTTATGACTCTTGAAAAAAAACCGCTCTGCATGGAAGGGGATTGAACTCTCAACCATAGGTTTCCCTTGCAGACACTCTACCTCTAGACCACTGAGTCTGACAGAAAGAGAGAAGGTTTAAGGCGTTATCAATGTAGTGAGGAACCTGGTTCCTTATAATACACCAGGTGGCAGGACCTGTCAATGAAAACGTTAGTTCTTATCATGGCCACCCAATGTCAGAACACTGGCCACCAGAGCAGCATTTGATACAACCAGATTCAAACGCGAATATCGTTAAATCAAAGCTGCTGATTTTCGTCATATTTTAGGTGATTGTAGGTTATATGTGTCCCTAACTGGTGTTAAAGTTTCATGGCTGAATTCCAACGGGAAGTGAGTTTCCACGTTTGGTACATATCATCCTTAGATGTCTTGGGCTATGATAATTTGGGCGACAGTGAGTTAAATTCTGCATACGGTCAGCCCGTCAATCTATTCGACTGAGAGTGAGGAGCTCAGCACAGACAGGGGTTGATGGCCAATCTATCAGGAACAAGTGCAGTCAATGTCAAGGTCGCTGCATAAAGTAGCAACTGCTTAAGAAGGCCTACAACGGCCACCAGAGCAGCATTTGATACAACCAGATTCAAACACTAATATCGTTAGATCCAAGCTGCTGATTTTCTTCATATTGTAGGTGATCGTAGGTTATATGTGTCCGTAACTGGTGTTAAAGTTTCATGGCTGAATTCCAACGGGAAGTGAGTTTCCACGTTTGGTACGTATCATCCTTAGATGTCTTGGGCTATGATAATTTGGGCGACAGTGAGTTAAATTCTGCGTACGGTCAGCCCGTCAATCTATTCGACTGAGAGTGAGGAGCTCAGCACAGACAGGGGTTGATGGCCAATCTATCAGGAACAAGTGCAGTCAATGTCAAGGTCGCTGCATAAAGTAGCGACCGCTTAAGTCGGCCTACACCGGCCACCAGAGCAGCATTTGATACAACCAGATTCAAACACTAATATCGTTAGATCCAAGCGGCTGATTATCTTCATATTTTAGGTGATCGTAGGTTATATGTGTCCCTAACCGGTGTTAAAGTTTCATGGCTGAATTCTAACGGGAAGTGAATTTCCGCATTTGGTACGTCATGTCCTCAGATGTCTTAGGGCTATGATAATATTTGGGCACCCGCAACGATGGTCTTGACTAAAATACAGGGCCCACTATAATTACTGCATACAGGTGCAGTAACCAATCTATACTGAATGTACCAGAACGTAAAGTAACTGGTATTCGTATGTGTAAGGGTGAATAATAAATAGTTCTGGATGGAAGATTCCCCTATTTATGTAGGTATGTCTGTGTAAGATTCAAAAATGGAAATAGAAATAATTCAGAAAGAGAAAAATTGGTTCCTAAAAGAATCTTTATGACTCTCATAAAAAAATATAAAAAAGTCTGGATGGAAGGGGATTTGAACTCTCAACCTTCAAGTTTCCTATAAGAATCTTTATGACTCTTGAAAAAAAAACGCTCTGCATGGAAGGGGATTGAACTCTCAACCATAGGTTTCCCTTGCAGACACTCTACCTCTAGACCACTGAGTCTGACAGAAAGAGAGAAGGTTTAAGGCGTTATCAATGTAGTGAGGAACCTGGTTCCTTATAATACACCAGGTGGCAGGACCTGTCTATGAAAACGTTAGTTCTTATCATGGCCACCCAATGTCAGAACACTGGCCACCAGAGCAGCATTTGATACAACCAGATTCAAACGCGAATATCGTTAGATCCAAGCTGCTGATTTTCTTCATATTTTAGGTGATCGTAGGTTATATGTGTCCCTAACTGGTGTTAAAGTTTCATGGCTGTATTCCAACGGGAAGTGAGTTTCCGCGTTTGGTACGTATCAACCTTAGAAGTCTTGGGCTATGATAATTTGGGAGACAGTGAATTAAATTCTGCATACGGTCAGCCCGTCAATCTATTCGACTGAGAGTGAGGAGCTCAGCACAGACAGGGGTTGATGGCCAATCTATCAGGAACAAGTGCAGTCAATGTCAAGGTCGCTGCATAAAGTAGCGACCGCTTAAGTCGGCCTACACCGGCCACCAGAGCAGCATTTGATACAACCAGATTCAAACACTAATATCGTTAGATCCAAGCGGCTGATTATCTTCATATTTTAGGTGATCGTAGGTTATATGTGTCCCTAACTGGTGTTAAAGTTTCATGGCTGAATTCTAACGGGAAGTGAATTTCCGCATTTGGTACGTCATGTCCTTAGATGTCTTAGGGCTATGATAATATTTGGACACCCGCAACGATGGTCTTGACTAAAATACAGGGCCCACTATAATTACTGCATACAGGTGCAGTAACCAATCTATACTGAATGTACCAGAACGTAACGTAACTGGTATTCGTATGTGTAAGGGTGAATAATAAATAGTTCTGGATGGAAGATTCCCCTATTTATGTAGGTATGTCTGTGTAAGATTCAAAAATGGAAATAGAAATAATTCAGAAAGAGAAAAATTGGTTCCTAAAAGAATCTTTATGACTCTCATAAAAAAATATAAAAAAGTCTGGATGGAAGGGGATTTGAACTCTCAACCTTCAAGTTTCCTATAAGAATCTTTATGACTCTTGAAAAAAAACCGCTCTGCATGGAAGGGGATTGAACTCTCAACCATAGGTTTCCCTTGCAGACACTCTACCTCTAGACCACTGAGTCTGACAGAAAGAGAGAAGGTTTAAGGCGTTATCAATGTAGTGAGGAACCTGGTTCCTTATAATACACCAGGTGGCAGGACCTGTCAATGAAAACGTTAGTTCTTATCATGGCCACCCAATGTCAGAACACTGGCCACCAGAGCAGCATTTGATACAACCAGATTCAAACGCGAATATCGTTAAATCCAAGCTGCTGATTTTCTTCATATTTTAGGTGATCATAGGTTATATGTGTCCCTAACTGGTGTTAAAGTTTCATGGCTGAATTCCAACGGGAAGTGAGTTTCCGCGTTTGGTACGTATCAACCTTAGATGTCTTGGGCTATGATAATTTGGGAGACAGTGAATTAAATTCTGCATACGGTCAGCCCGTCAATCTATTCGACTGAGAGTGAGGAGCTCAGCACAAACAGGGGTTGATGGCCAATCTATCAGGAACAAGTGCAGTCAATGTCAAGGTCGCTGCATAAAGTAGCGACCGCTTAAGTCGGCCTACACCGGCCACCAGAGCAGCATTTGATACAACCAGATTCAAACACTAATATCGTTAGATCCAAGCGGCTGATTATCTTCATATTTTAGGTGATCGTAGGTTATATGTGTCCCTAACTGGTGTTAAAGTTTCATGGCTGAATTCTAACGGGAAGTGAATTTCCGCATTTGGTACGTCATGTCCTCAGATGTCTTAGGGCTATGATAATATTTGGGCACCCGCAACGATGGTCTTGACTAAAATACAGGGCCCACTATAATTACTGCATACAGGTGCAGTAACCAATCTATACTGAATGTACCAGAACGTAAAGTAACTGGTATTCGTATGTGTAAGGGTGAATAATAAATAGTTCTGGATGGAAGATTCCCCTATTTATGTAGGTATGTCTGTGTAAGATTCAAAAATGGAAATAGAAATAATTCAGAAAGAGAAAAATTGGTTCCTAAAAGAATCTTTATGACTCTCATAAAAAAATATAAAAAAGTCTGGATGGAAGGGGATTTGAACTCTCAACCTTCAAGTTTCCTATAAGAATCTTTATGACTCTTGAAAAAAAACCGCTCTGCATGGAAGGGGATTGAACTCTCAACCATAGGTTTCCCTTGCAGACACTCTACCTCTAGACCACTGAGTCTGACAGAAAGAGAGAAGGTTTAAGGCGTTATCAATGTAGTGAGGAACCTGGTTCCTTATAATACACCAGGTGGCAGGACCTGTCAATGAAAACGTTAGTTCTTATCATGGCCACCCAATGTCAGAACACTGGCCACCAGAGCAGCATTTGATACAACCAGATTCAAACGCGAATATCGTTAAATCAAAGCTGCTGATTTTCGTCATATTTTAGGTGATTGTAGGTTATATGTGTCCCTAACTGGTGTTAAAGTTTCATGGCTGAATTCCAACGGGAAGTGAGTTTCCACGTTTGGTACATATCATCCTTAGATGTCTTGGGCTATGATAATTTGGGCGACAGTGAGTTAAATTCTGCATACGGTCAGCCCGTCAATCTATTCGACTGAGAGTGAGGAGCTCAGCACAGACAGGGGTTGATGGCCAATCTATCAGGAACAAGTGCAGTCAATGTCAAGGTCGCTGCATAAAGTAGCAACTGCTTAAGAAGGCCTACAACGGCCACCAGAGCAGCATTTGATACAACCAGATTCAAACACTAATATCGTTAGATCCAAGCTGCTGATTTTCTTCATATTGTAGGTGATCGTAGGTTATATGTGTCCGTAACTGGTGTTAAAGTTTCATGGCTGAATTCCAACGGGAAGTGAGTTTCCACGTTTGGTACGTATCATCCTTAGATGTCTTGGGCTATGATAATTTGGGCGACAGTGAGTTAAATTCTGCGTACGGTCAGCCCGTCAATCTATTCGACTGAGAGTGAGGAGCTCAGCACAGACAGGGGTTGATGGCCAATCTATCAGGAACAAGTGCAGTCAATGTCAAGGTCGCTGCATAAAGTAGCGACCGCTTAAGTCGGCCTACACCGGCCACCAGAGCAGCATTTGATACAACCAGATTCAAACACTAATATCGTTAGATCCAAGCGGCTGATTATCTTCATATTTTAGGTGATCGTAGGTTATATGTGTCCCTAACCGGTGTTAAAGTTTCATGGCTGAATTCTAACGGGAAGTGAATTTCCGCATTTGGTACGTCATGTCCTCAGATGTCTTAGGGCTATGATAATATTTGGGCACCCGCAACGATGGTCTTGACTAAAATACAGGGCCCACTATAATTACTGCATACAGGTGCAGTAACCAATCTATACTGAATGTACCAGAACGTAAAGTAACTGGTATTCGTATGTGTAAGGGTGAATAATAAATAGTTCTGGATGGAAGATTCCCCTATTTATGTAGGTATGTCTGTGTAAGATTCAAAAATGGAAATAGAAATAATTCAGAAAGAGAAAAATTGGTTCCTAAAAGAATCTTTATGACTCTCATAAAAAAATATAAAAAAGTCTGGATGGAAGGGGATTTGAACTCTCAACCTTCAAGTTTCCTATAAGAATCTTTATGACTCTTGAAAAAAAAACGCTCTGCATGGAAGGGGATTGAACTCTCAACCATAGGTTTCCCTTGCAGACACTCTACCTCTAGACCACTGAGTCTGACAGAAAGAGAGAAGGTTTAAGGCGTTATCAATGTAGTGAGGAACCTGGTTCCTTATAATACACCAGGTGGCAGGACCTGTCTATGAAAACGTTAGTTCTTATCATGGCCACCCAATGTCAGAACACTGGCCACCAGAGCAGCATTTGATACAACCAGATTCAAACGCGAATATCGTTAGATCCAAGCTGCTGATTTTCTTCATATTTTAGGTGATCGTAGGTTATATGTGTCCCTAACTGGTGTTAAAGTTTCATGGCTGAATTCCAACGGGAAGTGAGTTTCCGCGTTTGGTACGTATCAACCTTAGAAGTCTTGGGCTATGATAATTTGGGAGACAGTGAATTAAATTCTGCATACGGTCAGCCCGTCAATCTATTCGACTGAGAGTGAGGAGCTCAGCACAGACAGGGGTTGATGGCCAATCTATCAGGAACAAGTGCAGTCAATGTCAAGGTCGCTGCATAAAGTAGCGACCGCTTAAGTCGGCCTACACCGGCCACCAGAGCAGCATTTGATACAACCAGATTCAAACACTAATATCGTTAGATCCAAGCGGCTGATTATCTTCATATTTTAGGTGATCGTAGGTTATATGTGTCCCTAACTGGTGTTAAAGTTTCATGGCTGAATTCTAATGGGAAGTGAATTTCCGCATTTGGTACGTCATGTCCTTAGATGTCTTAGGGCTATGATAATATTTGGACACCCGCAACGATGGTCTTGACTTAAATACAGGGCCCACTATAATTACTGCATACAGGTGCAGTAACCAATCTATACTGAATGTACCAGAACGTAAAGTAACTGGTATTCGTATGTGTAAGGGTGAATAATAAATAGTTCTGGATGGAAGATTCCCCTATTTATGTAGGTATGTCTGTGTAAGATTCAAAAATGGAAATAGAAATAATTCAGAAAGAGAAAAATTGGTTCCTAAAAGAATCTTTATGACTCTCATAAAAAAATATAAAAAAGTCTGGATGGAAGGGGATTTGAACTCTCAACCTTCAAGTTTCCTATAAGAATCTTTATGACTCTTGAAAAAAAAACGCTCTGCATGGAAGGGGATTGAACTCTCAACCATAGGTTTCCCTTGCAGACACTCTACCTCTAGACCACTGAGTCTGACAGAAAGAGAGAAGGTTTAAGGCGTTATCAATGTAGTGAGGAACCTGGTTCCTTATTATACACCAGGTGGCAGGACCTGTCAATGAAAACGTTAGTTCTTATCATGGCCACCCAATGTCAGAACACTGGCCACCAGAGCAGCATTTGATACAACCAGATTCAAACGCGAATATCGTTAAATCCAAGCTGCTGATTTTCTTCATATTTTAGGTGATCATAGGTTATATGTGTCCCTAACTGGTGTTAAAGTTTCATGGCTGAATTCCAACGGGAAGTGAGTTTCCGCGTTTGGTACGTATCAACCTTAGATGTCTTGGGCTATGATAATTTGGGAGACAGTGAATTAAATTCTGCATACGGTCAGCCCGTCAATCTATTCGACTGAGAGTGAGGAGCTCAGCACAAACAGGGGTTGATGGCCAATCTATCAGGAACAAGTGCAGTCAATGTCAAGGTCGCTGCATAAAGTAGCGACCGCTTAAGTCGGCCTACACCGGCCACCAGAGCAGCATTTGATACAACCAGATTCAAACACTAATATCGTTAGATCCAAGCGGCTGATTATCTTCATATTTTAGGTGATCGTAGGTTATATGTGTCCCTAACTGGTGTTAAAGTTTCAAGGCTGAATTCTAACGGGAAGTGAATTTCCGCATTTGGTACGTCATGTCCTCAGATGTCTTAGGGCTATGATAATATTTGGGCACCCGCAACAATGGTCTTGACTAAAATACAGGGCCCACTATAATTACTGCATACAGGTGCAGTAACCAATCTATACTGAATGTACCAGAACGTAAAGTAACTGGTATTCGTATGTGTAAGGGTGAATAATAAATAGTTCTGGATGGAAGATTCCCCTATTTATGTAGGTATGTCTGTGTAAGATTCAAAAATGGAAAAAGAAATAATTCAGAAAGAGAAAAATTGGTTCCTAAAAGAATCTTTATGACTCTCATAAAAAAATATAAAAAAGTCTGGATGGAAGGGGATTTGAACTCTCAACCTTCAAGTTTCCTATAAGAATCTTTATGACTCTTGAAAAAAAACCCTCTGCATGGAAGGGGATTGAACTCTCAACCATAGGTTTCCCTTGCAGACACTCTACCTCTAGACCACTGAGTCTGACAGAAAGAGAGAAGGTTTAAGGCGTTATCAATGTAGTGAGGAACCTGGTTCCTTATAATACACCAGGTGGCAGGACCTGTCAATGAAAACGTTAGTTCTTATCATGGCCACCCAATGTCAGAACACTGGCCACCAGAGCAGCATTTGATACAACCAGATTCAAACGCGAATATCGTTAAATCCAAGCTGCTGATTTTCTTCATATTTTAGGTGATCATAGGTTATATGTGTCCCTAACTGGTGTTCAAGTTTCATGGCTGAATTCCAACGGGAAGTGAGTTTCCCCGTTTGGTACGTATCAACCTTAGATGTCTTGGGCTATGATAATTTGGGAGACAGTGAATTAAATTCTGCATACGGTCAGCCCGTCAATCTATTCGACTGAGAGTGAGGAGCTCAGCACAAACAGGGGTTGATGGCCAATCTATCAGGAACAAGTGCAGTCAATGTCAAGGTCGCTGCATAAAGTAGCGACCGCTTAAGTAGGCCTACACCGGCCACCAGAGCAGCATTTGATACAACCAGATTCAAACACTAATATCGTTAGATCCAAGCGGCTGATTATCTTCATATTTTAGGTGATCGTAGGTTATATGTGTCCCTAACTGGTGTTAAAGTTTCATGGCTGAATTCTAACGGGAAGTGAATTTCCGCATTTGGTACGTCATGTCCTCAGATGTCTTAGGGCTATGATAATATTTGGGCACCCGCAACGATGGTCTTGACTAAAATACAGGGCCCACTATAATTACTGCATACAGGTGCAGTAACCAATCTATACTGAATGTACCAGAACGTAAAGTAACTGGTATTCGTATGTGTAAGGGTGAATAATAAATAGTTCTGGATGGAAGATTCCCCTATTTATGTAGGTATGTCTGTGTAAGATTCAAAAATGGAAATAGAAATAATTCAGAAAGAGAAAAATTGGTTCCTAAAAGAATCTTTATGACTCTCATAAAAAAATATAAAAAAGTCTGGATGGAAGGGGATTTGAACTCTCAACCTTCAAGTTTCCTATAAGAATCTTTATGACTCTTGAAAAAAAAACGCTCTGCATGGAAGGGGATTGAACTCTCAACCATAGGTTTCCCTTGCAGACACTCTACCTCTAGACCACTGAGTCTGACAGAAAGAGAGAAGGTTTAAGGCGTTATCAATGTAGTGAGGAACCTGGTTCCTTATAATACACCAGGTGGCAGGACCTGTCAATGAAAACGTTAGTTCTTATCATGGCCACCCAATGTCAGAACACTGGCCACCAGAGCAGCATTTGATACAACCAGATTCAAACGCGAATATCGTTAGATCCAAGCTGCTGATTTTCGTCATATTTTAGGTGATTGTAGGTTATATGTGTCCCTAACTGGTGTTAAAGTTTCATGGCTGAATTCCAACGGGAAGTGAGTTTCCACGTTTGGTACATATCATCCTTAGATGTCTTGGGCTATGATAATTTGGGCGACAGTGAGTTAAATTCTGTGTACCGTCAGCCCGTCAATCTATTCGACTGAGAGTGAGGAGCTCAGCACAGACAGGGGTTGATGGCCAATCTATCAGGAACAAGTGCAGTCAATGTCAAGGTCGCTGCATAAAGTAGCAACTGCTTAAGAAGGCCTACAACGGCCACCAGAGCAGCATTTGATACAACCAGATTCAAACACTAATATCGTTAGATCCAAGCTGCTGATTTTCTTCATATTGTAGGTGATCGTAGGTTATATGTGTCCGTAACTGGTGTTAAAGTTTCATGGCTGAATTCCAACGGGAAGTGAGTTTCCACGTTTGGTACGTATCATCCTTAGATGTCTTGGGCTATGATAATTTGGGCGACAGTGAGTTAAATTCTGCGTACGGTCAGCCCGTCAATCTATTCGACTGAGAGTGAGGAGCTCAGCACAGACAGGGGTTAATGGCCAATCTATCAGGAACAAGTGCAGTCAATGTCAAGGTCGCTGCATAAAGTAGCGACCGCTTAAGTAGGCCTACACCGGCCACCAGAGCAGCATTTGATACAACCAGATTCAAACACTAATATCGTTAGATCCAAGCGGCTGATTATCTTCAGTATTGTAGGTGATCGTAGGTTATATGTGTCCCTAACTGGTGTTAAAGTTTCATGGCTGAATTCTAATGGGAAGTGAATTTCCGCATTTGGTACGTCATGTCCTTAGATGTCTTAGGGCTATGATAATATTTGGGCACCCGCAACGATGGTCTTGACTTAAATACAGGGCCCACTATAATTACTGAATACAGGTGCAGTAACCAATCTATACTGAATGTACCAGAACGTAAAGTAACTGGTATTCGTATGTGTAAGGGTGAATAATAAATAGTTCTGGATGGAAGATTCCCCTATTTATGTAGGTATGTCTGTGTAAGATTCAAAAATGGAAATAGAAATAATTCAGAAAGAGAAAAATTGGTTCCTAAAAGAATCTTTATGACTCTCATAAAAAAATATAAAAAAGTCTGGATGGAAGGGGATTTGAACTCTCAACCTTCAAGTTTCCTATAAGAATCTTTATGACTCTTGAAAAAAAAACGCTCTGCATGGAAGGGGATTGAACTTTCAACCATAGGTTTCCCTTGCAGACACTACCTCTAGACCACTGAGTCTGACAGAAAGAGAGAAGGTTTAAGGCGTTATCAATGTAGTGAGGAACCTGGTTCCTTAAAATACACCAGGTGGCAGGACCTGTCAATGAAAACGTTAGTTCTTATCATGGCCACCCAATGTCAGAACACTGGCCACCAGAGCAGCATTTGATACAACCAGATTCAAACGCAAATATCGTTAGATCCAAGCTGCTGATTTTCATCATATTTTAGGTGATCATAGGTTATATGTGTCCCTAACTGGTGTCAAAGTTTCATGGCTGAATTATAACGGGAAGTGAGTTTCCGCGTTTGGTACGTATCAACCTTAGATGTCTTGGGCTATGATAATTTGGGAGACAGTGAATTAAATTCTGCATACGGTCAGCCCGTCAATCTATTCGACTGAGAGTGAGGAGCTCAGCACAGACAGGGGTTGATGGCCAATCTATCAGGAACAAGTGCAGTCAATGTCAAGGTCGCTGCATAAAGTAGCGACCGCTTAAGTCGGCCTACACCGGCCACCAGAGCAGCATTTGATACAACCAGATTCAAACACTAATATCGTTAGATCCAAGCGGCTGATTATCTTCATATTGTAGGTGATCGTAGGTTATATGTGTCCCTAACTGGTGTTAAAGTTTCATGGCTGAATTCTAATGGGAAGTGAATTTCCGCATTTGGTACGTCATGTCCTTAGATGTCTTAGGGCTATGATAATATTTGGGCACCCGCAACGATGGTCTTGACTTAAATACAGGGCCCACTATAATTACTGAATACAGGTGCAGTAACCAATCTATACTGAATGTACCAGAACGTAAAGTAACTGGTATTCGTATGTGTAAGGGTGAATAATAAATAGTTCTGGATATAAGATTCCCCTATTTATGTAGGTATGTCTGTGTAAGATTTAAAAATGGAAATAGAAATAATTCAGAAAGAGAAAAATTGGTTCCTAAAAGAATCTTTATGACTCTCATAAAAAAATATAAAAAAGTCTGGATGGAAGGGGATTTGAACTCTCAACCTTCAAGTTTCCTATAAGAATCTTTATGACTCTTGAAAAAAAAACGCTCTGCATGGAAGGGGATTGAACTTTCAACCATAGGTTTCCCTTGCAGACACTCTACCTCTAGACCACTGAGTCTGACAGAAAGAGAGAAGGTTTAAGGCGTTATCAATGTAGTGAGGAACCTGGGCCCTGTTTTTTAGTCACGACATTTGTGAGTGTCGCAGGCCTACGATCGCAAAGCCGATCTACGACCTTTTTCGACGACAAAAGATGGCCGCTGTTTTATAGACACGATCGTAGTGCGGCACGGACGATCGCCGCGAAAAATGTCGGCCGCTACGACAAGTATAGAACTGTCTTAGGTTCTATAACACATCACTGTGCGTATATAGATGATTTTTCCACTTCCCGACGGAATTCTTGCATGAAATTTTAACACGAGTAAGGGATACATAGAACCTATAATTGTACTAAATATGGAGAAGAACGGCCGGACCGTTATGAAGTTATCGGCGTTTGAATATGAAACATTGAGCTATGATCGGATATCGTACACGCACTCTCCTAACAGATCTTTCACTGTATATCGCGCGGAATCTCTGCTGGGAGAGTGAAGAAAGCGTAGTCGATGTCAAGGTCGCCGCATAAATTAGATCACGTGATGGTAGGGGTACACTGGCCACCAGAGCAGCATTTTGTATGACGAAATTCAAACGCCGATAACTTCATAACGTTGCGGCCAAATTTGTTCATATTTGGTACGATTAAAGGTTATATATAGACCTTACTCGTGTTCAAATTTCATCGCTTAATTCTCACGGGAGGTGAAGTTGCACGTTTGGTACGACATGTCCAGAGTGGTCTTAGACATACGACACTTATGGCCACTATTTCCGCCCCATTGGCCACCGACTGTCGTGACTATAGCACACCTCACACCGCCCTACGTGTCGTAGAGCAGCGATAATTGTCCGACCCTCTAAAATGTCGTGACTATAGCACACTCACAGCAAAAACATGTCGTTCATAACGATTGTCGTGACTGAAAAACAGGGCCCTGGTTCCTTATAATACACCAGGTGGCAGGACCTGTCAATGAAAACGTTAGTTCTTATCATGGCCACCCAATGTCAGAACACTGGCTTCAAACGCGAATATCGTTAGATCCAAGCTGCTGATTTTCTTCATATTTTAGGTGATCATAGGTTATATGTGTCCCTAACTGGTGTTAAAGTTTCATGGCTGAATTCCAACGGGAAGTGAGTTTCCGCGTTTGGTACGTATCAACCTTAGATGTCTTGGGCTATGATAATTTGGGAGACAGTGAATTAAATTCTGCATACGGTCAGCCCGTCAATCTATTCGACTGAGAGTGAGGAGCTCAGCACAAACAGGGGTTGATGGCCAATCTATCAGGAACAAGTGCAGTCAATGTCAAGGTCGCTGCATAAAGTAGCGACCGCTTAAGTCGGCCTACACCGGCCACCAGAGCAGCATTTGATACAACCAGATTCAAACACTAATATCGTTAGATCCAAGCGGCTGATTATCTTCATATTTTAGGTGATCGTAGGTTATATGTGTCCCTAACTGGTGTTAAAGTTTCATGGCTGAATTCTAACGGGAAGTGAATTTCCGCATTTGGTACGTCATGTCCTCAGATGTCTTAGGGCTATGATAATATTTGGGCACCCGCAACGATGGTCTTGACTAAAATACAGGGCCCACTATAATTACTGCATACAGGTGCAGTAACCAATCTATACTGAATGTACCAGAACGTAAAGTAACTGGTATTCGTATGTGTAAGGGTGAATAATAAATAGTTCTGGATGGAAGATTCCCCTATTTATGTAGGTATGTCTGTGTAAGATTCAAAAATGGAAATAGAAATAATTCAGAAAGAGAAAAATTGGTTCCTAAAAGAATCTTTATGACTCTCATAAAAAAATATAAAAAAGTCTGGATGGAAGGGGATTTGAACTCTCAACCTTCAAGTTTCCTATAAGAATCTTTATGACTCTTGAAAAAAAAACGCTCTGCATGGAAGGGGATTGAACTCTCAACCATAGGTTTCCCTTGCAGACACTCTACCTCTAGACCACTGAGTCTGACAGAAAGAGAGAAGGTTTAAGGCGTTATCAATGTAGTGAGGAACCTGGTTCCTTATAATACACCAGGTGGCAGGACCTGTCAATGAAAACGTTAGTTCTTATCATGGCCACCCAATGTCAGAACACTGGCCACCAGAGCAGCATTTGATACAACCAGATTCAAACGCGAATATCGTTAAATCCAAGCTGCTGATTTTCTTCATATTTTAGGTGATCATAGGTTATATGTGTCCCTAACTGGTGTTAAAGTTTCATGGCTGAATTCCAACGGGAAGTGAGTTTCCGCGTTTGGTACGTATCAACCTTAGATGTCTTGGGCTATGATAATTTGGGAGACAGTGAATTAAATTCTGCATACGGTCAGCCCGTCAATCTATTCGACTGAGAGTGAGGAGCTCAGCACAAACAGGGGTTGATGGCCAATCTATCAGGAACAAGTGCAGTCAATGTCAAGGTCGCTGCATAAAGTAGCGACCGCTTAAGTCGGCCTACACCGGCCACCAGAGCAGCATTTGATACAACCAGATTCAAACACTAATATCGTTAGATCCAAGCGGCTGATTATCTTCATATTTTAGGTGATCGTAGGTTATATGTGTCCCTAACTGGTGTTAAAGTTTCATGGCTGAATTCTAACGGGAAGTAAATTTCCGCATTTGGTACGTCATGTCCTCAGATGTCTTAGAGCTATGATAATATTTGGGCACCCGCAACGATGGTCTTGACTAAAATACAGGGCCCACTATAATTACTGCATACAGGTGCAGTAACCAATCTATACTGAATGTACCAGAACGTAAAGTAACTGGTATTCGTATGTGTAAGGGTGAATAATAAATAGTTCTGGATGGAAGATTCCCCTATTTATGTAGGTATGTCTGTGTAAGATTCAAAAATGGAAATAGAAATAATTCAGAAAGAGAAAAATTGGTTCCTAAAAGAATCTTTATGACTCTCATAAAAAAATATAAAAAAGTCTGGATGGAAGGGGATTTGAACTCTCAACCTTCAAGTTTCCTATAAGAATCTTTATGACTCTTGAAAAAAAACCGCTCTGCATGGAAGGGGATTGAACTCTCAACCATAGGTTTCCCTTGCAGACACTCTACCTCTAGACCACTGAGTCTGACAGAAAGAGAGAAGGTTTAAGGCGTTATCAATGTAGTGAGGAACCTGGTTCCTTATAATACACCAGGTGGCAGGACCTGTCAATGAAAACGTTAGTTCTTATCATGGCCACCCAATGTCAGAACACTGGCCACCAGAGCAGCATTTGATACAACCAGATTCAAACGCGAATATCGTTAAATCAAAGCTGCTGATTTTCGTCATATTTTAGGTGATTGTAGGTTATATGTGTCCCTAACTGGTGTTAAAGTTTCATGGCTGAATTCCAACGGGAAGTGAGTTTCCACGTTTGGTACATATCATCCTTAGATGTCTTGGGCTATGATAATTTGGGCGACAGTGAGTTAAATTCTGCATACGGTCAGCCCGTCAATCTATTCGACTGAGAGTGAGGAGCTCAGCACAGACAGGGGTTGATGGCCAATCTATCAGGAACAAGTGCAGTCAATGTCAAGGTCGCTGCATAAAGTAGCAACTGCTTAAGAAGGCCTACAACGGCCACCAGAGCAGCATTTGATACAACCAGATTCAAACACTAATATCGTTAGATCCAAGCTGCTGATTTTCTTCATATTGTAGGTGATCGTAGGTTATATGTGTCCGTAACTGGTGTTAAAGTTTCATGGCTGAATTCCAACGGGAAGTGAGTTTCCACGTTTGGTACGTATCATCCTTAGATGTCTTGGGCTATGATAATTTGGGCGACAGTGAGTTAAATTCTGCGTACGGTCAGCCCGTCAATCTATTCGACTGAGAGTGAGGAGCTCAGCACAGACAGGGGTTGATGGCCAATCTATCAGGAACAAGTGCAGTCAATGTCAAGGTCGCTGCATAAAGTAGCGACCGCTTAAGTCGGCCTACACCGGCCACCAGAGCAGCATTTGATACAACCAGATTCAAACACTAATATCGTTAGATCCAAGCGGCTGATTATCTTCATATTTTAGGTGATCGTAGGTTATATGTGTCCCTAACCGGTGTTAAAGTTTCATGGCTGAATTCTAACGGGAAGTGAATTTCCGCATTTGGTACGTCATGTCCTCAGATGTCTTAGGGCTATGATAATATTTGGGCACCCGCAACGATGGTCTTGACTAAAATACAGGGCCCACTATAATTACTGCATACAGGTGCAGTAACCAATCTATACTGAATGTACCAGAACGTAAAGTAACTGGTATTCGTATGTGTAAGGGTGAATAATAAATAGTTCTGGATGGAAGATTCCCCTATTTATGTAGGTATGTCTGTGTAAGATTCAAAAATGGAAATAGAAATAATTCAGAAAGAGAAAAATTGGTTCCTAAAAGAATCTTTATGACTCTCATAAAAAAATATAAAAAAGTCTGGATGGAAGGGGATTTGAACTCTCAACCTTCAAGTTTCCTATAAGAATCTTTATGACTCTTGAAAAAAAAACGCTCTGCATGGAAGGGGATTGAACTCTCAACCATAGGTTTCCCTTGCAGACACTCTACCTCTAGACCACTGAGTCTGACAGAAAGAGAGAAGGTTTAAGGCGTTATCAATGTAGTGAGGAACCTGGTTCCTTATAATACACCAGGTGGCAGGACCTGTCAATGAAAACGTTAGTTCTTATCATGGCCACCCAATGTCAGAACACTGGCCACCAGAGCAGCATTTGATACAACCAGATTCAAACGCGAATATCGTTAAATCCAAGCTGCTGATTTTCTTCATATTTTAGGTGATCATAGGTTATATGTGTCCCTAACTGGTGTTAAAGTTTCATGGCTGAATTCCAACGGGAAGTGAGTTTCCCCGTTTGGTACGTATCAACCTTAGATGTCTTGGGCTATGATAATTTGGGAGACAGTGAATTAAATTCTGCATACGGTCAGCCCGTCAATCTATTCGACTGAGAGTGAGGAGCTCAGCACAAACAGGGGTTGATGGCCAATCTATCAGGAACAAGTGCAGTCAATGTCAAGGTCGCTGCATAAAGTAGCGACCGCTTAAGTCGGCCTACACCGGCCACCAGAGCAGCATTTGATACAACCAGATTCAAACACTAATATCGTTAGATCCAAGCGGCTGATTATCTTCATATTTTAGGTGATCGTAGGTTATATGTGTCCCTAACTGGTGTTAAAGTTTCATGGCTGAATTCTAACGGGAAGTGAATTTCCGCATTTGGTACGTCATGTCCTTAGATGTCTTAGGGCTATGATAATATTTGGACACCCGCAACGATGGTCTTGACTTAAATACAGGGCCCACTATAATTACTGCATACAGGTGCAGTAACCAATCTATACTGAATGTACCAGAACGTAAAGTAACTGGTATTCGTATGTGTAAGGGTGAATAATAAATAGTTCTGGATGGAAGATTCCCCTATTTATGTAGGTATGTCTGTGTAAGATTCAAAAATGGAAATAGAAATAATTCAGAAAGAGAAAAATTGGTTCCTAAAAGAATCTTTATGACTCTCATAAAAAAATATAAAAAAGTCTGGATGGAAGGGGATTTGAACTCTCAACCTTCAAGTTTCCTATAAGAATCTTTATGACTCTTAAAAAAAAACGCTCTGCATGGAAGGGGATTGAACTCTCAACCATAGGTTTCCCTTGCAGACACTCTACCTCTAGACCACTGAATCTGACATAAAGAGAGAAGGTTTAAGGCGTTATCAATGTAGTGAGGAACCTGGTTCCTTATAATACACCAGGTGGCAGGACCTGTCAATGAAAACGTTAGTTCTTATCATGGCCACCCAATGTCAGAACACTGGCCACCAGAGCAGCATTTGATACAACCAGATTCAAACGCGAATATCGTTAAATCCAAGCTGCTGATTTTCTTCATATTTTAGGTGATCATAGGTTATATGTGTCCCTAACTGGTGTTAAAGTTTCATGGCTGAATTCCAACAGGAAGTGAGTTTCCGCGTTTGGTACGTATCAACCTTAGATGTCTTGGGCTATGATAATTTGGGAGACAGTGAATTAAATTCTGCATACGGTCAGCCCGTCAATCTATTCGACTGAGAGTGAGGAGCTCAGCACAAACAGGGGTTGATGGCCAATCTATCAGGAACAAGTGCAGTCAATGTCAAGGTCGCTGCATAAAGTAGCGACCGCTTAAGTCGGCCTACACCGGCCACCAGAGCAGCATTTGATACAACCAGATTCAAACACTAATATCGTTAGATCCAAGCGGCTGATTATCTTCATATTTTAGGTGATCGTAGGTTATATGTGTCCCTAACTGGTGTTAAAGTTTCATGGCTGAATTCTAACGGGAAGTGAATTTCCGCATTTGGTACGTCATGTCCTCAGATGTCTTAGGGCTATGATAATATTTGGGCACCCGCAACGATGGTCTTGACTAAAATACAGGGCCCACTATAATTACTGCATACAGGTGCAGTAACCAATCTATACTGAATGTACCAGAACGTAAAGTAACTGGTATTCGTATGTGTAAGGGTGAATAATAAATAGTTCTGGATGGAAGATTCCCCTATTTATGTAGGTATGTCTGTGTAAGATTCAAAAATGGAAATAGAAATAATTCAGAAAGAGAAAAATTGGTTCCTAAAAGAATCTTTATGACTCTCATAAAAAAATATAAAAAAGTCTGGATGGAAGGGGATTTGAACTCTTAACCTTCAAGTTTCCTATAAGAATCTTTATGACTCTTGAAAAAAAACCGCTCTGCATGGAAGGGGATTGAACTCTCAACCATAGGTTTCCCTTGCAGACACTCTACCTCTAGACCACTGAGTCTGACAGAAAGAGAGAAGGTTTAAGGCGTTATCAATGTAGTGAGGAACCTGGTTCCTTATAATACACCAGGTGGCAGGACCTGTCTATGATAACGTTAGTTCTTATCATTGCCACCCAATGTCAGAACACTGGCCACCAGAGCAGCATTTGATACAACCAGATTCAAACGCGAATATCGTTAAATCCAAGCTGCTGATTTTCTTCATATTTTAGGTGATCATAGGTTATATGTGTCCCTAACTGGTGTTAAAGTTTCATGGCTGAATTCCAACGGGAAGTGAGTTTCCCCGTTTGGTACGTATCAACCTTAGATGTCTTGGGCTATGATAATTTGGGAGACAGTGAATTAAATTCTGCATACGGTCAGCCCGTCAATCTATTCGACTGAGAGTGAGGAGCTCAGCACAAACAGGGGTTGATGGCCAATCTATCAGGAACAAGTGCAGTCAATGTCAAGGTCGCTGCATAAAGTAGCGACCGCTTAAGTCGGCCTACACCGGCCACCAGAGCAGCATTTGATACAACCAGATTCAAACACTAATATCGTTAGATCCAAGCGGCTGATTATCTTCATATTTTAGGTGATCGTAGGTTATATGTGTCCCTAACTGGTGTAAAAGTTTCATGGCTGAATTCTAACGGGAAGTAAATTTCCGCATTTGGTACGTCATGTCCTCAGATGTCTTAGAGCTATGATAATATTTGGGCACCCGCAACGATGGTCTTGACTAAAATACAGGGCCCACTATAATTACTGCATACAGGTGCAGTAACCAATCTATACTGAATGTACCAGAACGTAAAGTAACTGGTATTCGTATGTGTAAGGGTGAATAATAAATAGTTCTGGATGGAAGATTCCCCTATTTATGTAGGTATGTCTGTGTAAGATTCAAAAATGGAAATAGAAATAATTCAGAAAGAGAAAAATTGGTTCCTAAAAGAATCTTTATGACTCTCATAAAAAAATATAAAAAAGTCTGGATGGAAGGGGATTTGAACTCTCAACCTTCAAGTTTCCTATAAGAATCTTTATGACTCTTGAAAAAAAAACGCTCTGCATGGAAGGGGATTGAACTCTCAACCATAGGTTTCCCTTGCAGACACTCTACCTCTAGACCACTGAGTCTGACAGAAAGAGAGAAGGTTTAAGGCGTTATCAATGTAGTGAGGAACCTGGTTCCTTATAATACACCAGGTGGCAGGACCTGTCTATGAAAACGTTAGTTCTTATCATGGCCACCCAATGTCAGAACACTGGCCACCAGAGCAGCATTTGATACAACCAGATTCAAACGCGAATATCGTTAAATCAAAGCTGCTGATTTTCGTCATATTTTAGGTGATTGTAGGTTATATGTGTCCCTAACTGGTGTTAAAGTTTCATGGCTGAATTCCAACGGGAAGTGAGTTTCCACGTTTGGTACATATCATCCTTAGATGTCTTGGGCTATGATAATTTGGGCGACAGTGAGTTAAATTCTGCATACGGTCAGCCCGTCAATCTATTTGACTGAGAGTGAGGAGCTCAGCACAGACAGGGGTTGATGGCCAATCTATCAGGAACAAGTGCAGTCAATGTCAAGGTCGCTGCATAAAGTAGCAACTGCTTAAGAAGGCCTACAACGGCCACCAGAGCAGCATTTGATACAACCAGATTCAAACGCGAATATCGTTAGATCCAAGCTGCTGATTTTCGTCATATTTTAGGTGATTGTAGGTTATATGTGTCCCTAACTGGTGTTAAAGTTTCATGGCTGAATTCCAACGGGAAGTGAGTTTCCACGTTTGGTACATATCATCCTTAGATGTCTTGGGCTATGATAATTTGGGCGACAGTGAGTTAAATTCTGTGTACGGTCAGCCCGTCAATCTATTCGACTGAGAGTGAGGAGCTCAGCACAAACAGGGGTTGATGGCCAATCTATCAGGAACAAGTGCAGTCAATGTCAAGGTCGCTGCATAAAGTAGCGACCGCTTAAGTCGGCCTACACCGGCCACCAGAGCAGCATTTGATACAACCAGATTCAAACACTAATATCGTTAGATCCAAGCGGCTGATTATCTTCATATTTTAGGTGATCGTAGGTTATATGTGTCCCTAACTGGTGTTAAAGTTTCATGGCTGAATTCTAACGGGAAGTAAATTTCCGCATTTGGTACGTCATGTCCTCAGATGTCTTAGAGCTATGATAATATTTGGGCACCCGCAACGATGGTCTTGACTAAAATACAGGGCCCACTATAATTACTGCATACAGGTGCAGTAACCAATCTATACTGAATGTACCAGAACGTAAAGTAACTGGTATTCGTATGTGTAAGGGTGAATAATAAATAGTTCTGGATGGAAGATTCCCCTATTTATGTAGGTATGTCTGTGTAAGATTCAAAAATGGAAATAGAAATAATTCAGAAAGAGAAAAATTGGTTCCTAAAAGAATCTTTATGACTCTCATAAAAAAATATAAAAAAGTCTGGATGGAAGGGGATTTGAACTCTCAACCTTCAAGTTTCCTATAAGAATCTTTATGACTCTTGAAAAAAAACCGCTCTGCATGGAAGGGGATTGAACTCTCAACCATAGGTTTCCCTTGCAGACACTCTACCTCTAGACCACTGAGTCTGACAGAAAGAGAGAAGGTTTAAGGCGTTATCAATGTAGTGAGGAACCTGGTTCCTTATAATACACCAGGTGGCAGGACCTGTCAATGAAAACGTTAGTTCTTATCATGGCCACCCAATGTCAGAACACTGGCCACCAGAGCAGCATTTGATACAACCAGATTCAAACGCGAATATCGTTAAATCCAAGCTGCTGATTTTCTTCATATTTTAGGTGATCATAGGTTATATGTGTCCCTAACTGGTGTTAAAGTTTCATGGCTGAATTCCAACGGGAAGTGAGTTTCCGCGTTTGGTACGTATCAACCTTAGATGTCTTGGGCTATGATAATTTGGGAGACAGTGAATTAAATTCTGCATACGGTCAGCCCGTCAATCTATTCGACTGAGAGTGAGGAGCTCAGCACAAACAGGGGTTGATGGCCAATCTATCAGGAACAAGTGCAGTCAATGTCAAGGTCGCTGCATAAAGTAGCGACCGCTTAAGTCGGCCTACACCGGCCACCAGAGCAGCATTTGATACAACCAGATTCAAACACTAATATCGTTAGATCCAAGCTGCTGATTATCTTCATATTTTAGGTGATCGTAGGTTATATGTGTCCCTAACTGGTGTTAAAGTTTCATGGCTGAATTCTAACGGGAAGTAAATTTCCGCATTTGGTACGTCATGTCCTCAGATGTCTTAGAGCTATGATAATATTTGGGCACCCGCAACGATGGTCTTGACTAAAATACAGGGCCCACTATAATTACTGCATACAGGTGCAGTAACCAATCTATACTGAATGTACCAGAACGTAAAGTAACTGGTATTCGTATGTGTAAGGGTGAATAATAAATAGTTCTGGATGGAAGATTCCCCTATTTATGTAGGTATGTCTGTGTAAGATTCAAAAATGGAAATAGAAATAATTCAGAAAGAGAAAAATTGGTTCCTAAAAGAATCTTTATGACTCTCATAAAAAAATATAAAAAAGTCTGGATGGAAGGGGATTTGAACTCTCAACCTTCAAGTTTCCTATAAGAATCTTTATGACTCTTGAAAAAAAACCGCTCTGCATGGAAGGGGATTGAACTCTCAACCATAGGTTTCCCTTGCAGACACTCTACCTCTAGACCACTGAGTCTGACAGAAAGAGAGAAGGTTTAAGGCGTTATCAATGTAGTGAGGAACCTGGTTCCTTATAATACACCAGGTGGCAGGACCTGTCAATGAAAACGTTAGTTCTTATCATGGCCACCCAATGTCAGAACACTGGCCACCAGAGCAGCATTTGATACAACCAGATTCAAACGCGAATATCGTTAAATCAAAGCTGCTGATTTTCGTCATATTTTAGGTGATTGTAGGTTATATGTGTCCCTAACTGGTGTTAAAGTTTCATGGCTGAATTCCAACGGGAAGTGAGTTTCCACGTTTGGTACATATCATCCTTAGATGTCTTGGGCTATGATAATTTGGGCGACAGTGAGTTAAATTCTGCATACGGTCAGCCCGTCAATCTATTCGACTGAGAGTGAGGAGCTCAGCACAGACAGGGGTTGATGGCCAATCTATCAGGAACAAGTGCAGTCAATGTCAAGGTCGCTGCATAAAGTAGCAACTGCTTAAGAAGGCCTACAACGGCCACCAGAGCAGCATTTGATACAACCAGATTCAAACACTAATATCGTTAGATCCAAGCTGCTGATTTTCTTCATATTGTAGGTGATCGTAGGTTATATGTGTCCGTAACTGGTGTTAAAGTTTCATGGCTGAATTCCAACGGGAAGTGAGTTTCCACGTTTGGTACGTATCATCCTTAGATGTCTTGGGCTATGATAATTTGGGCGACAGTGAGTTAAATTCTGCGTACGGTCAGCCCGTCAATCTATTCGACTGAGAGTGAGGAGCTCAGCACAGACAGGGGTTGATGGCCAATCTATCAGGAACAAGTGCAGTCAATGTCAAGGTCGCTGCATAAAGTAGCGACCGCTTAAGTCGGCCTACACCGGCCACCAGAGCAGCATTTGATACAACCAGATTCAAACACTAATATCGTTAGATCCAAGCGGCTGATTATCTTCATATTTTAGGTGATCGTAGGTTATATGTGTCCCTAACCGGTGTTAAAGTTTCATGGCTGAATTCTAACGGGAAGTGAATTTCCGCATTTGGTACGTCATGTCCTCAGATGTCTTAGGGCTATGATAATATTTGGGCACCCGCAACGATGGTCTTGACTAAAATACAGGGCCCACTATAATTACTGCATACAGGTGCAGTAACCAATCTATACTGAATGTACCAGAACGTAAAGTAACTGGTATTCGTATGTGTAAGGGTGAATAATAAATAGTTCTGGATGGAAGATTCCCCTATTTATGTAGGTATGTCTGTGTAAGATTCAAAAATTGAAATAGAAATAATTCAGAAAGAGAAAAATTGGTTCCTAAAAGAATCTTTATGACTCTCATAAAAAAATATAAAAAAGTCTGGATGGAAGGGGATTTGAACTCTCAACCTTCAAGTTTCCTATAAGAATCTTTATGACTCTTGAAAAAAAACCGCTCTGCATGGAAGGGGATTGAACTCTCAACCATAGGTTTCCCTTGCAGACACTCTACCTCTAGACCACTGAGTCTGACAGAAAGAGAGAAGGTTTAAGGCGTTATCAATGTAGTGAGGAACCTGGTTCCTTATAATACACCAGGTGGCAGGACCTGTCTATGAAAACGTTAGTTCTTATCATGGCCACCCAATGTCAGAACACTGGCCACCAGAGCAGCATTTGATACAACCAGATTCAAACGCGAATATCGTTAGATCCAAGCTGCTGATTTTCTTCATATTTTAGGTGATCGTAGGTTATATGTGTCCCTAACTGGTGTTAAAGTTTCATGGCTGAATTCTAACGGGAAGTGAGTTTCCGCGTTTGGTACGTATCAACCTTAGAAGTCTTGGGCTATGATAATTTGGGAGACAGTGAATTAAATTCTGCATACGGTCAGCCCGTCAATCTATTCGACTGAGAGTGAGGAGCTCAGCACAGACAGGGGTTGATGGCCAATCTATCAGGAACAAGTGCAGTCAATGTCAAGGTCGCTGCATAAAGTAGCGACCGCTTAAGTCGGCCTACACCGGCCACCAGAGCAGCATTTGATACAACCAGATTCAAACACTAATATCGTTAGATCCAAGCGGCTGATTATCTTCATATTTTAGGTGATCGTAGGTTATATGTGTCCCTAACTGGTGTTAAAGTTTCATGGCTGAATTCTAACGGGAAGTGAATTTCCGCATTTGGTACGTCATGTCCTTAGATGTCTTAGGGCTATGATAATATTTGGACACCCGCAACGATGGTCTTGACTAAAATACAGGGCCCACTATAATTACTGCATACAGGTGCAGTAACCAATCTATACTGAATGTACCAGAACGTAACGTAACTGGTATTCGTATGTGTAAGGGTGAATAATAAATAGTTCTGGATGGAAGATTCCCCTATTTATGTAGGTATGTCTGTGTAAGATTCAAAAATGGAAATAGAAATAATTCAGAAAGAGAAAAATTGGTTCCTAAAAGAATCTTTATGACTCTCATAAAAAAATATAAAAAAGTCTGGATGGAAGGGGATTTGAACTCTCAACCTTCAAGTTTCCTATAAGAATCTTTATGACTCTTGAAAAAAAAACGCTCTGCATGGAAGGGGATTGAACTCTCAACCATAGGTTTCCCTTGCAGACACTCTACCTCTAGACCACTGAGTCTGACAGAAAGAGAGAAGGTTTAAGGCGTTATCAATGTAGTGAGGAACCTGGTTCCTTATAATACACCAGGTGGCAGGACCTGTCAATGAAAACGTTAGTTCTTATCATGGCCACCCAATGTCAGAACACTGGCCACCAGAGCAGCATTTGATACAACCAGATTCAAACGCGAATATCGTTAAATCCAAGCTGCTGATTTTCTTCATATTTTAGGTGATCATAGGTTATATGTGTCCCTAACTGGTGTTAAAGTTTCATGGCTGAATTCCAACGGGAAGTGAGTTTCCGCGTTTGGTACGTATCAACCTTAGATGTCTTGGGCTATGATAATTTGGGAGACAGTGAATTAAATTCTGCATACGGTCAGCCCGTCAATCTATTCGACTGAGAGTGAGGAGCTCAGCACAAACAGGGGTTGATGGCCAATCTATCAGGAACAAGTGCAGTCAATGTCAAGGTCGCTGCATAAAGTAGCGACCGCTTAAGTCGGCCTACACCGGCCACCAGAGCAGCATTTGATACAACCAGATTCAAACACTAATATCGTTAGATCCAAGCGGCTGATTATCTTCATATTTTAGGTGATCGTAGGTTATATGTGTTCCTAACTGGTGTTAAAGTTTCATGGCTGAATTCTAACGGGAAGTGAATTTCCGCATTTGGTACGTCATGTCCTCAGATGTCTTAGGGCTATGATAATATTTGGGCACCCGCAACGATGGTCTTGACTAAAATACAGGGCCCACTATAATTACTGCATACAGGTGCAGTAACCAATCTATACTGAATGTACCAGAACGTAAAGTAACTGGTATTCGTATGTGTAAGGGTGAATAATAAATAGTTCTGGATGGAAGATTCCCCTATTTATGTAGGTATGTCTGTGTAAGATTCAAAAATGGAAATAGAAATAATTCAGAAAGAGAAAAATTGGTTCCTAAAAGAATCTTTATGACTCTCATAAAAAAATATAAAAAAGTCTGGATGGAAGGGGATTTGAACTCTCAACCTTCAAGTTTCCTATAAGAATCTTTATGACTCTTGAAAAAAACCCGCTCTGCATGGAAGGGGATTGAACTCTCAACCATAGGTTTCCCTTGCAGACACTCTACCTCTAGACCACTGAGTCTGACAGAAAGAGAGAAGGTTTAAGGCGTTATCAATGTAGTGAGGAACCTGGTTCCTTATAATACACCAGGTGGCAGGACCTGTCAATGAAAACGTTAGTTCTTATCATGGCCACCCAATGTCAGAACACTGGCCACCAGAGCAGCATTTGATACAACCAGATTCAAACACTAATATCGTTAGATCCAAGCTGCTGATTTTCTTCATATTGTAGGTGATCGTAGGTTATATGTGTCCGTAACTGGTGTTAAAGTTTCATGGCTGAATTCCAACGGGAAGTGAGTTTCCACGTTTGGTACGTATCATCCTTAGATGTCTTGGGCTATGATAATTTGGGCGACAGTGAGTTAAATTCTGCGTACGGTCAGCCCGTCAATCTATTCGACTGAGAGTGAGGAGCTCAGCACAGACAGGGGTTGATGGCCAATCTATCAGGAACAAGTGCAGTCAATGTCAAGGTCGCTGCATAAAGTAGCGACCGCTTAAGTCGGCCTACACCGGCCACCAGAGCAGCATTTGATACAACCAGATTCAAACACTAATATCGTTAGATCCAAGCGGCTGATTATCTTCATATTTTAGGTGATCGTAGGTTATATGTGTCCCTAACCGGTGTTAAAGTTTCATGGCTGAATTCTAACGGGAAGTGAATTTCCGCATTTGGTACGTCATGTCCTCAGATGTCTTAGGGCTATGATAATATTTGGGCACCCGCAACGATGGTCTTGACTAAAATACAGGGCCCACTATAATTACTGCATACAGGTGCAGTAACCAATCTATACTGAATGTACCAGAACGTAAAGTAACTGGTATTCGTATGTGTAAGGGTGAATAATAAATAGTTCTGGATGGAAGATTCCCCTATTTATGTAGGTATGTCTGTGTAAGATTCAAAAATTGAAATAGAAATAATTCAGAAAGAGAAAAATTGGTTCCTAAAAGAATCTTTATGACTCTCATAAAAAAATATAAAAAAGTCTGGATGGAAGGGGATTTGAACTCTCAACCTTCAAGTTTCCTATAAGAATCTTTATGACTCTTGAAAAAAAAACGCTCTGCATGGAAGGGGATTGAACTCTCAACCATAGGTTTCCCTTGCAGACACTCTACCTCTAGACCACTGAGTCTGACAGAAAGAGAGAAGGTTTAAGGCGTTATCAATGTAGTGAGGAACCTGGTTCCTTATAATACACCAGGTGGCAGGACCTGTCTATGAAAACGTTAGTTCTTATCATGGCCACCCAATGTCAGAACACTGGCCACCAGAGCAGCATTTGATACAACCAGATTCAAACGCGAATATCGTTAGATCCAAGCTGCTGATTTTCTTCATATTTTAGGTGATCGTAGGTTATATGTGTCCCTAACTGGTGTTAAAGTTTCATGGCTGAATTCCAACGGGAAGTGAGTTTCCGCGTTTGGTACGTATCAACCTTAGAAGTCTTGGGCTATGATAATTTGGGAGACAGTGAATTAAATTCTGCATACGGTCAGCCCGTCAATCTATTCGACTGAGAGTGAGGAGCTCAGCACAGACAGGGGTTGATGGCCAATCTATCAGGAACAAGTGCAGTCAATGTCAAGGTCGCTGCATAAAGTAGCGACCGCTTAAGTCGGCCTACACCGGCCACCAGAGCAGCATTTGATACAACCAGATTCAAACACTAATATCGTTAGATCCAAGCGGCTGATTATCTTCATATTTTAGGTGATCGTAGGTTATATGTGTCCCTAACTGGTGTTAAAGTTTCATGGCTGAATTCTAACGGGAAGTGAATTTCCGCATTTGGTACGTCATGTCCTCAGATGTCTTAGGGCTATGATAATATTTGGGCACCCGCAACGATGGTCTTGACTAAAATACAGGGCCCACTATAATTACTGCATACAGGTGCAGTAACCAATCTATACTGAATGTACCAGAACGTAAAGGAACTGGTATTCGTATGTGTAAGGGTGAATAATAAATAGTTCTGGATGGAAGATTCCCCTATTTATGTAGGTATGTCTGTGTAAGATTCAAAAATGGAAAAAGAAATAATTCAGAAAGAGAAAAATTGGTTCCTAAAAGAATCTTTATGACTCTCATAAAAAAATATAAAAAAGTCTGGATGGAAGGGGATTTGAACTCTCAACCTTCAAGTTTCCTATAAGAATCTTTATGACTCTTGAAAAAAAAACGCTCTGCATGGAAGGGGATTGAACTCTCAACCATAGGTTTCCCTTGCAGACACTCTACCTCTAGACCACTGAGTATGACAGAAAGAGAGAAGGTTTAAGGCGTTATCAATGTAGTGAGGAACCTGGTTCCTTATAATACACCAGGTGGCAGGACCTGTCAATGAAAACGTTAGTTCTTATCATGGCCACCCAATGTCAGAACACTGGCCACCAGAGCAGCATTTGATACAACCAGATTCAAACGCGAATATCGTTAGATCCAAGCTGCTGATTTTCGTCATATTTTAGGTGATTGTAGGTTATATGTGTCCCTAACTGGT
The DNA here is from genome assembly GCA_950022655.1 of Alentia gelatinosa. Classification (NCBI taxonomy): domain Eukaryota; kingdom Metazoa; phylum Annelida; class Polychaeta; order Phyllodocida; family Polynoidae; genus Alentia; species Alentia gelatinosa. Next base: position 12,832 of record CATLOP010000032.1, on the reverse strand, counting down.
GTTAAAGTTTCATGGCTGAATTCCAACGGGAAGTGAGTTTCCACGTTTGGTACATATCATCCTTAGATGTCTTGGGCTATGATAATTTGGGCGACAGTGAGTTAAATTCTGTGTACGGTCAGCCCGTCAATCTATTCGACTGAGAGTGAGGAGCTCAGCACAGACAGGGGTTGATGGCCAATCTATCAGGAACAAGTGCAGTCAATGTCAAGGTCGCTGCATAAAGTAGCAACTGCTTAAGAAGGCCTACAACGGCCACCAGAGCAGCATTTGATACAACCAGATTCAAACACTAATATCGTTAGATCCAAGCTGCTGATTTTCTTCATATTGTAGGTGATCGTAGGTTATATGTGTCCGTAACTGGTGTTAAAGTTTCATGGCTGAATTCCAACGGGAAGTGAGTTTCCACGTTTGGTACGTATCATCCTTAGATGTCTTGGGCTATGATAATTTGGGCGACAGTGAGTTAAATTCTGCATACGGTCAGCCCGTCAATCTATTCGACTGAGAGTGAGGAGCTCAGCACAGACAGGGGTTAATGGCCAATCTATCAGGAAGTGCAGTCAATGTCAAGGTCGCTGCATAAAGTAGCGACCGCTTAAGTAGGCCTACACCGGCCACCAGAGCAGCATTTGATACAACCAGATTCAAACACTAATATCGTTAGATCCAAGCGGCTGATTATCTTCAGTATTGTAGGTGATCGTAGGTTATATGTGTCCCTAACTGGTGTTAAAGTTTCATGGCTGAATTCTAATGGGAAGTGAATTTCCGCATTTGGTACGTCATGTCCTTAGATGTCTTAGGGCTATGATAATATTTGGGCACCCGCAACGATGGTCTTGACTTAAATACAGGGCCCACTATAATTACTGAATACAGGTGCAGTAACCAATCTATACTGAATGTACCAGAACGTAAAGTAACTGGTATTCGTATGTGTAAGGGTGAATAATAAATAGTTCTGGATGGAAGATTCCCCTATTTATGTAGGTATGTCTGTGTAAGATTCAAAAATGGAAATAGAAATAATTCAGAAAGAGAAAAATTGGTTCCTAAAAGAATCTTTATGACTCTCATAAAAAAATATAAAAAAGTCTGGATGGAAGGGGATTTGAACTCTCAACCTTCAAGTTTCCTATAAGAATCTTTATGACTCTTGAAAAAAAAACGCTCTGCATGGAAGGGGATTGAACTTTCAACCATAGGTTTCCCTTGCAGACACTCTACCTCTAGACCACTGAGTCTGACAGAAAGAGAGAAGGTTTAAGGCGTTATCAATGTAGTGAGGAACCTGGGCCCTGTTTTTTAGTCACGACATTTGTGAGTGTCGCAGGCCTACGATCGCAAAGCCGATCTACGACCTTTTTCGACGACAAAAGATGGCCGCTGTTTTATAGACACGATCGTAGTGCGGCACGGACGATCGCCGCGAAAAATGTCGGCCGCTACGACAAGTATAGAACTGTCTTAGGTTCTATAACACATCACTGTGCGTATATAGATGATTTTTCCACTTCCCGACGGAATTTTTGCATGAAATTTTAACACGAGTAAGGGATACATATAACCTATAATTGTACTAAATATGGAGAAGAACGGCCGGACCGTTATGAAGTTATCGGCGTTTGAATATGAAACATTGAGCTATGATCGGATATCGTACACGCACTCTCCTAACAGATCTTTCACTGTATATCGCGCGGAATCTCTGCTGGGAGAGTGAAGAAAGCGTAGTCGATGTCAAGGTCGCCGCATAAATTAGATCACGTGATGGTAGGGGTACACTGGCCACCAGAGCAGCATTTTGTATGACGAAATTCAAACGCCGATAACTTCATAACGTTGCGGCCAAATTTGTTCATATTTGGTACGATTAAAGGTTATATATAGACCTTACTCGTGTTCAAATTTCATCGCTTAATTCTCACGGGAGGTGAAGTTGCACGTTTGGTACGACATGTCCAGAGTGGTCTTAGACATACGACACTTATGGCCACTATTTCCGCTCCATTGGCCACCGACTGTCGTGACTATAGCACACCTCACACCGCCCTACGTGTCGTAGAGCAGCGATAATTGTCCGACCCTCTAAAATGTCGCGACTATAGCACACTCACAGCAAAAACATGTCGTTCATAACGATTGTCGTGACTGAAAAACAGGGCCCTGGTTCCTTATAATACACCAGGTGGCAGGACCTGTCAATGAAAACGTTAGTTCTTATCATGGCCACCCAATGTCAGAACACTGGCCACCAGAGCAGCATTTGATACAACCAGATTCAAACGCGAATATCGTTAGATCCAAGCTGCTGATTTTCTTCATATTTTAGGTGATCATAGGTTATATGTGTCCCTAACTGGTGTTAAAGTTTCATGGCTGAATTCCAACGGGAAGTGAGTTTCCGCGTTTGGTACGTATCAACCTTAGATGTCTTGGGCTATGATAATTTGGGAGACAGTGAATTAAATTCTGCATACGGTCAGCCCGTCAATCTATTCGACTGAGAGTGAGGAGCTCAGCACAAACAGGGGTTGATGGCCAATCTATCAGGAACAAGTGCAGTCAATGTCAAGGTCGCTGCATAAAGTAGCGACCGCTTAAGTCGGCCTACACCGGCCACCAGAGCAGCATTTGATACAACCAGATTCAAACACTAATATCGTTAGATCCAAGCTGCTGATTATCTTCATATTTTAGGTGATCGTAGGTTATATGTGTCCCTAACTGGTGTTAAAGTTTCATGGCTGAATTCTAACGGGAAGTGAATTTCCGCATTTGGTACGTCATGTCCTCAGATGTCTTAGGGCTATGATAATATTTGGGCACCCGCAACGATGGTCTTGACTAAAATACAGGGCCCACTATAATTACTGCATACAGGTGCAGTAACCAATCTATACTGAATGTACCAGAACGTAAAGTAACTGGTATTCGTATGTGTAAGGGTGAATAATAAATAGTTCTGGATGGAAGATTCCCCTATTTATGTAGGTATGTCTGTGTAAGATTCAAAAATGGAAATAGAAATAATTCAGAAAGAGAAAAATTGGTTCCTAAAAGAATCTTTATGACTCTCATAAAAAAATATAAAAAAGTCTGGATGGAAGGGGATTTGAACTCTCAACCTTCAAGTTTCCTATAAGAATCTTTATGACTCTTGAAAAAAAACCGCTCTGCATGGAAGGGGATTGAACTCTCAACCATAGGTTTCCCTTGCAGACACTCTACCTCTAGACCACTGAGTCTGACAGAAAGAGAGAAGGTTTAAGGCGTTATCAATGTAGTGAGGAACCTGGTTCCTTATAATACACCAGGTGGCAGGACCTGTCAATGAAAACGTTAGTTCTTATCATGGCCACCCAATGTCAGAACACTGGCCACCAGAGCAGCATTTGATACAACCAGATTCAAACGCGAATATCGTTAAATCCAAGCTGCTGATTTTCTTCATATTTTAGGTGATCATAGGTTATATGTGTCCCTAACTGGTGTTAAAGTTTCATGGCTGAATTCCAACGGGAAGTGAGTTTCCGCGTTTGGTACGTATCAACCTTAGATGTCTTGGGCTATGATAATTTGGGAGACAGTGAATTAAATTCTGCATACGGTCAGCCCGTCAATCTATTCGACTGAGAGTGAGGAGCTCAGCACAAACAGGGGTTGATGGCCAATCTATCAGGAACAAGTGCAGTCAATGTCAAGGTCGCTGCATAAAGTAGCGACCGCTTAAGTCGGCCTACACCGGCCACCAGAGCAGCATTTGATACAACCAGATTCAAACACTAATATCGTTAGATCCAAGCGGCTGATTATCTTCATATTTTAGGTGATCGTAGGTTATATGTGTCCCTAACTGGTGTTAAAGTTTCATGGCTGAATTCTAACGGGAAGTGAATTTCCGCATTTGGTACGTCATGTCCTCAGATGTCTTAGGGCTATGATAATATTTGGGCACCCGCAACGATGGTCTTGACTAAAATACAGGGCCCACTATAATTACTGCATACAGGTGCAGTAACCAATCTATACTGAATGTACCAGAACGTAAAGTAACTGGTATTCGTATGTGTAAGGGTGAATAATAAATAGTTCTGGATGGAAGATTCCCCTATTTATGTAGGTATGTCTGTGTAAGATTCAAAAATGGAAATAGAAATAATTCAGAAAGAGAAAAATTGGTTCCTAAAAGAATCTTTATGACTCTCATAAAAAAATATAAAAAAGTCTGGATGGAAGGGGATTTGAACTCTCAACCTTCAAGTTTCCTATAAGAATCTTTATGACTCTTGAAAAAAAAACGCTCTGCATGGAAGGGGATTGAACTCTCAACCATAGGTTTCCCTTGCAGACACTCTACCTCTAGACCACTGAGTCTGACAGAAAGAGAGAAGGTTTAAGGCGTTATCAATGTAGTGAGGAACCTGGTTCCTTATAATACACCAGGTGGCAGGACCTGTCAATGAAAACGTTAGTTCTTATCATGGCCACCCAATGTCAGAACACTGGCCACCAGAGCAGCATTTGATACAACCAGATTCAAACGCGGATATCGTTAGATCCAAGCTGCTGATTTTCGTCATATTTTAGGTGATTGTAGGTTATATGTGTCCCTAACTGGTGTTAAAGTTTCATGGCTGAATTCCAACGGGAAGTGAGTTTCCACGTTTGGTACATATCATCCTTAGATGTCTTGGGCTATGATAATTTGGGCGACAGTGAGTTAAATTCTGCATACGGTCAGCCCGTCAATCTATTCGACTGAGAGTGAGGAGCTCAGCACAGACAGGGGTTGATGGCCAATCTATCAGGAACAAGTGCAGTCAATGTCAAGGTCGCTGCATAAAGTAGCAACTGCTTAAGAAGGCCTACAACGGCCACCAGAGCAGCATTTGATACAACCAGATTCAAACACTAATATCGTTAGATCCAAGCTGCTGATTTTCTTCATATTGTAGGTGATCGTAGGTTATATGTGTCCGTAACTGGTGTTAAAGTTTCATGGCTGAATTCCAACGGGAAGTGAGTTTCCACGTTTGGTACGTATCATCCTTAGATGTCTTGGGCTATGATAATTTGGGCGACAGTGAGTTAAATTCTGCGTACGGTCAGCCCGTCAATCTATTCGACTGAGAGTGAGGAGCTCAGCACAGACAGGGGTTGATGGCCAATCTATCAGGAACAAGTGCAGTCAATGTCAAGGTCGCTGCATAAAGTAGCGACCGCTTAAGTCGGCCTACACCGGCCACCAGAGCAGCATTTGATACAACCAGATTCAAACACTAATATCGTTAGATCCAAGCGGCTGATTATCTTCATATTTTAGGTGATCGTAGGTTATATGTGTCCCTAACCGGTGTTAAAGTTTCATGGCTGAATTCTAACGGGAAGTGAATTTCCGCATTTGGTACGTCATGTCCTCAGATGTCTTAGGGCTATGATAATATTTGGGCACCCGCAACGATGGTCTTGACTAAAATACAGGGCCCACTATAATTACTGCATACAGGTGCAGTAACCAATCTATACTGAATGTACCAGAACGTAAAGTAACTGGTATTCGTATGTGTAAGGGTGAATAATAAATAGTTCTGGATGGAAGATTCCCCTATTTATGTAGGTATGTCTGTGTAAGATTCAAAAATGGAAATAGAAATAATTCAGAAAGAGAAAAATTGGTTCCTAAAAGAATCTTTATGACTCTCATAAAAAAATATAAAAAAGTCTGGATGGAAGGGGATTTGAACTCTCAACCTTCAAGTTTCCTATAAGAATCTTTATGACTCTTGAAAAAAAAACGCTCTGCATGGAAGGGGATTGAACTCTCAACCATAGGTTTCCCTTGCAGACACTCTACCTCTAGACCACTGAGTCTGACAGAAAGAGAGAAGGTTTAAGGCGTTATCAATGTAGTGAGGAACCTGGTTCCTTATAATACACCAGGTGGCAGGACCTGTCTATGAAAACGTTAGTTCTTATCATGGCCACCCAATGTCAGAACACTGGCCACCAGAGCAGCATTTGATACAACCAGATTCAAACGCGAATATCGTTAGATCCAAGCTGCTGATTTTCTTCATATTTTAGGTGATCGTAGGTTATATGTGTCCCTAACTGGTGTTAAAGTTTCATGGCTGAATTCCAACGGGAAGTGAGTTTCCGCGTTTGGTACGTATCAACCTTAGATGTCTTGGGCTATGATAATTTGGGAGACAGTGAATTAAATTCTGCATACGGTCAGCCCATCAATCTATTCGACTGAGAGTGAGGAGCTCAGCACAGACAGGGGTTGATGGCCAATCTATCAGGAACAAGTGCAGTCAATGTCAAGGTCGCTGCATAAAGTAGCGACCGCTTAAGTCGGCCTACACCGGCCACCAGAGCAGCATTTGATACAACCAGATTCAAACACTAATATCGTTAGATCCAAGCGGCTGATTATCTTCATATTTTAGGTGATAGTAGGTTATATGTGTCCCTAACTGGTGTTAAAGTTTCATGGCTGAATTCTAACGGGAAGTGAATTTCCGCATTTGGTACGTCATGTCCTTAGATGTATTAGGGCTATGATAATATTTGGACACCCGCAACGATGGTCTTGACTTAAATACAGGGCCCACTATAATTACTGCATACAGGTGCAGTAACCAATCTATACTGAATGTACCAGAACGTAAAGTAACTGGTATTCGTATGTGTAAGGGTGAATAATAAATAGTTCTGGATGGAAGATTCCCCTATTTATGTAGGTATGTCTGTGTAAGATTCAAAAATGGAAATAGAAATAATTCAGAAAGAGAAAAATTGGTTCCTAAAAGAATCTTTATGACTCTCATAAAAAAATATAAAAAAGTCTGGATGGAAGGGGATTTGAACTCTCAACCTTCAAGTTTCCTATAAGAATCTTTATGACTCTTGAAAAAAAACCGCTCTGCATGGAAGGGGATTGAACTCTCAACCATAGGTTTCCCTTGCAGACACTCTACCTCTAGACCACTGAGTCTGACAGAAAGAGAGAAGGTTTAAGGCGTTATCAATGTAGTGAGGAACCTGGTTCCTTATAATACACCAGGTGGCAGGACCTGTCAATGAAAACGTTAGTTCTTATCATGGCCACCCAATGTCAGAACACTGGCCACCAGAGCAGCATTTGATACAACCAGATTCAAACGCGAATATCGTTAAATCCAAGCTGCTGATTTTCTTCATATTTTAGGTGATCATAGGTTATATGTGTCCCTAACTGGTGTTAAAGTTTCATGGCTGAATTCCAACGGGAAGTGAGTTTCCCCGTTTGGTACGTATCAACCTTAGATGTCTTGGGCTATGATAATTTGGGAGACAGTGAATTAAATTCTGCATACGGTCAGCCCGTCAATCTATTCGACTGAGAGTGAGGAGCTCAGCACAAACAGGGGTTGATGGCCAATCTATCAGGAACAAGTGCAGTCAATGTCAAGGTCGCTGCATAAAGTAGCGACCGCTTAAGTCGGCCTACACCGGCCACCAGAGCAGCATTTGATACAACCAGATTCAAACACTAATATCGTTAGATCCAAGCGGCTGATTATCTTCATATTTTAGGTGATCGTAGGTTATATGTGTCCCTAACTGGTGTTAAAGTTTCATGGCTGAATTCTAACGGGAAGTGAATTTCCGCATTTGGTACGTCATGTCCTTAGATGTCTTAGGGCTATGATAATATTTGGACACCCGCAACGATGGTCTTGACTTAAATACAGGGCCCACTATAATTACTGCATACAGGTGCAGTAACCAATCTATACTGAATGTACCAGAACGTAAAGTAACTGGTATTCGTATGTGTAAGGGTGAATAATAAATAGTTCTGGATGGAAGATTCCCCTATTTATGTAGGTATGTCTGTGTAAGATTCAAAAATGGAAATAGAAATAATTCAGAAAGAGAAAAATTGGTTCCTAAAAGAATCTTTATGACTCTCATAAAAAAATATAAAAAAGTCTGGATGGAAGGGGATTTGAACTCTCAACCTTCAAGTTTCCTATAAGAATCTTTATGACTCTTAAAAAAAAACGCTCTGCATGGAAGGGGATTGAACTCTCAACCATAGGTTTCCCTTGCAGACACTCTACCTCTAGACCACTGAATCTGACATAAAGAGAGAAGGTTTAAGGCGTTATCAATGTAGTGAGGAACCTGGTTCCTTATAATACACCAGGTGGCAGGACCTGTCAATGAAAACGTTAGTTCTTATCATGGCCACCCAATGTCAGAACACTGGCCACCAGAGCAGCATTTGATACAACCAGATTCAAACGCGAATATCGTTAAATCCAAGCTGCTGATTTTCTTCATATTTTAGGTGATCATAGGTTATATGTGTCCCTAACTGGTGTTAAAGTTTCATGGCTGAATTCCAACGGGAAGTGAGTTTCCGCGTTTGGTACGTATCAACCTTAGATGTCTTGGGCTATGATAATTTGGGAGACAGTGAATTAAATTCTGCATACGGTCAGCCCGTCAATCTATTCGACTGAGAGTGAGGAGCTCAGCACAAACAGGGGTTGATGGCCAATCTATCAGGAACAAGTGCAGTCAATGTCAAGGTCGCTGCATAAAGTAGCGACCGCTTAAGTCGGCCTACACCGGCCACCAGAGCAGCATTTGATACAACCAGATTCAAACACTAATATCGTTAGATCCAAGCGGCTGATTATCTTCATATTTTAGGTGATCGTAGGTTATATGTGTCCCTAACTGGTGTTAAAGTTTCATGGCTGAATTCTAACGGGAAGTGAATTTCCGCATTTGGTACGTCATGTCCTCAGATGTCTTAGGGCTATGATAATATTTGGGCACCCGCAACGATGGTCTTGACTAAAATACAGGGCCCACTATAATTACTGCATACAGGTGCAGTAACCAATCTATACTGAATGTACCAGAACGTAAAGTAACTGGTATTCGTATGTGTAAGGGTGAATAATAAATAGTTCTGGATGGAAGATTCCCCTATTTATGTAGGTATGTCTGTGTAAGATTCAAAAATGGAAATAGAAATAATTCAGAAAGAGAAAAATTGGTTCCTAAAAGAATCTTTATGACTCTCATAAAAAAATATAAAAAAGTCTGGATGGAAGGGGATTTGAACTCTCAACCTTCAAGTTTCCTATAAGAATCTTTATGACTCTTGAAAAAAAACCGCTCTGCATGGAAGGGGATTGAACTCTCAACCATAGGTTTCCCTTGCAGACACTCTACCTCTAGACCACTGAGTCTGACAGAAAGAGAGAAGGTTTAAGGCGTTATCAATGTAGTGAGGAACCTGGTTCCTTATAATACACCAGGTGGCAGGACCTGTCTATGATAACGTTAGTTCTTATCATTGCCACCCAATGTCAGAACACTGGCCACCAGAGCAGCATTTGATACAACCAGATTCAAACGCGAATATCGTTAAATCCAAGCTGCTGATTTTCTTCATATTTTAGGTGATCATAGGTTATATGTGTCCCTAACTGGTGTTAAAGTTTCATGGCTGAATTCCAACGGGAAGTGAGTTTCCCCGTTTGGTACGTATCAACCTTAGATGTCTTGGGCTATGATAATTTGGGAGACAGTGAATTAAATTCTGCATACGGTCAGCCCGTCAATCTATTCGACTGAGAGTGAGGAGCTCAGCACAAACAGGGGTTGATGGCCAATCTATCAGGAACAAGTGCAGTCAATGTCAAGGTCGCTGCATAAAGTAGCGACCGCTTAAGTCGGCCTACACCGGCCACCAGAGCAGCATTTGATACAACCAGATTCAAACACTAATATCGTTAGATCCAAGCGGCTGATTATCTTCATATTTTAGGTGATCGTAGGTTATATGTGTCCCTAACTGGTGTAAAAGTTTCATGGCTGAATTCTAACGGGAAGTAAATTTCCGCATTTGGTACGTCATGTCCTCAGATGTCTTAGAGCTATGATAATATTTGGGCACCCGCAACGATGGTCTTGACTAAAATACAGGGCCCACTATAATTACTGCATACAGGTGCAGTAACCAATCTATACTGAATGTACCAGAACGTAAAGTAACTGGTATTCGTATGTGTAAGGGTGAATAATAAATAGTTCTGGATGGAAGATTCCCCTATTTATGTAGGTATGTCTGTGTAAGATTCAAAAATGGAAATAGAAATAATTCAGAAAGAGAAAAATTGGTTCCTAAAAGAATCTTTATGACTCTCATAAAAAAATATAAAAAAGTCTGGATGGAAGGGGATTTGAACTCTCAACCTTCAAGTTTCCTATAAGAATCTTTATGACTCTTGAAAAAAAAACGCTCTGCATGGAAGGGGATTGAACTCTCAACCATAGGTTTCCCTTGCAGACACTCTACCTCTAGACCACTGAGTCTGACAGAAAGAGAGAAGGTTTAAGGCGTTATCAATGTAGTGAGGAACCTGGTTCCTTATAATACACCAGGTGGCAGGACCTGTCTATGAAAACGTTAGTTCTTATCATGGCCACCCAATGTCAGAACACTGGCCACCAGAGCAGCATTTGATACAACCAGATTCAAACGCGAATATCGTTAAATCAAAGCTGCTGATTTTCGTCATATTTTAGGTGATTGTAGGTTATATGTGTCCCTAACTGGTGTTAAAGTTTCATGGCTGAATTCCAACGGGAAGTGAGTTTCCACGTTTGGTACATATCATCCTTAGATGTCTTGGGCTATGATAATTTGGGCGACAGTGAGTTAAATTCTGCATACGGTCAGCCCGTCAATCTATTTGACTGAGAGTGAGGAGCTCAGCACAGACAGGGGTTGATGGCCAATCTATCAGGAACAAGTGCAGTCAATGTCAAGGTCGCTGCATAAAGTAGCAACTGCTTAAGAAGGCCTACAACGGCCACCAGAGCAGCATTTGATACAACCAGATTCAAACGCGAATATCGTTAGATCCAAGCTGCTGATTTTCGTCATATTTTAGGTGATTGTAGGTTATATGTGTCCCTAACTGGTGTTAAAGTTTCATGGCTGAATTCCAACGGGAAGTGAGTTTCCACGTTTGGTACATATCATCCTTAGATGTCTTGGGCTATGATAATTTGGGCGACAGTGAGTTAAATTCTGTGTACGGTCAGCCCGTCAATCTATTCGACTGAGAGTGAGGAGCTCAGCACAAACAGGGGTTGATGGCCAATCTATCAGGAACAAGTGCAGTCAATGTCAAGGTCGCTGCATAAAGTAGCGACCGCTTAAGTCGGCCTACACCGGCCACCAGAGCAGCATTTGATACAACCAGATTCAAACACTAATATCGTTAGATCCAAGCGGCTGATTATCTTCATATTTTAGGTGATCGTAGGTTATATGTGTCCCTAACTGGTGTTAAAGTTTCATGGCTGAATTCTAACGGGAAGTAAATTTCCGCATTTGGTACGTCATGTCCTCAGATGTCTTAGAGCTATGATAATATTTGGGCACCCGCAACGATGGTCTTGACTAAAATACAGGGCCCACTATAATTACTGCATACAGGTGCAGTAACCAATCTATACTGAATGTACCAGAACGTAAAGTAACTGGTATTCGTATGTGTAAGGGTGAATAATAAATAGTTCTGGATGGAAGATTCCCCTATTTATGTAGGTATGTCTGTGTAAGATTCAAAAATGGAAATAGAAATAATTCAGAAAGAGAAAAATTGGTTCCTAAAAGAATCTTTATGACTCTCATAAAAAAATATAAAAAAGTCTGGATGGAAGGGGATTTGAACTCTCAACCTTCAAGTTTCCTATAAGAATCTTTATGACTCTTGAAAAAAAACCGCTCTGCATGGAAGGGGATTGAACTCTCAACCATAGGTTTCCCTTGCAGACACTCTACCTCTAGACCACTGAGTCTGACAGAAAGAGAGAAGGTTTAAGGCGTTATCAATGTAGTGAGGAACCTGGTTCCTTATAATACACCAGGTGGCAGGACCTGTCAATGAAAACGTTAGTTCTTATCATGGCCACCCAATGTCAGAACACTGGCCACCAGAGCAGCATTTGATACAACCAGATTCAAACGCGAATATCGTTAAATCCAAGCTGCTGATTTTCTTCATATTTTAGGTGATCATAGGTTATATGTGTCCCTAACTGGTGTTAAAGTTTCATGGCTGAATTCCAACGGGAAGTGAGTTTCCGCGTTTGGTACGTATCAACCTTAGATGTCTTGGGCTATGATAATTTGGGAGACAGTGAATTAAATTCTGCATACGGTCAGCCCGTCAATCTATTCGACTGAGAGTGAGGAGCTCAGCACAAACAGGGGTTGATGGCCAATCTATCAGGAACAAGTGCAGTCAATGTCAAGGTCGCTGCATAAAGTAGCGACCGCTTAAGTCGGCCTCGCCGGCCACCAGAGCAGCATTTGATACAACCAGATTCAAACACTAATATCGTTAGATCCAAGCGGCTGATTATCTTCATATTTTAGGTGATCGTAGGTTATATGTGTCCCTAACTGGTGTTAAAGTTTCATGGCTGAATTCTAACGGGAAGTAAATTTCCGCATTTGGTACGTCATGTCCTCAGATGTCTTAGAGCTATGATAATATTTGGGCACCCGCAACGATGGTCTTGACTAAAATACAGGGCCCACTATAATTACTGCATACAGGTGCAGTAACCAATCTATACTGAATGTACCAGAACGTAAAGTAACTGGTATTCGTATGTGTAAGGGTGAATAATAAATAGTTCTGGATGGAAGATTCCCCTATTTATGTAGGTATGTCTGTGTAAGATTCAAAAATGGAAATAGAAATAATTCAGAAAGAGAAAAATTGGTTCCTAA
>CATLOP010000030.1:0-2500 GCA_950022655.1 Alentia gelatinosa | reverse complement strand
ATGGGGTTTTCACGGGCAAAGACAAAGAAAAGTTGCCGTGACGGGAAAACCCTTGCAAAAAGTGGCAGAAATGGCAGAAATGGCCGGTTTTCAGTCACTGAAGATTTACCGCGCGTTTTTCTCCCGGGGGAGATTCTTCTTTTTTTGCAGAAAACCCATGAAAAGTGGTGGAAATGGCTCCGTGTCACTGAAAATGATAGTTTCCCAGGTGGAGTTACAATGAAGCAGCGTGCGGAACCATATATGAGGAGATGGCAGAAATGGCCTGTTTTCACTGAAGATTTACCGCGCGTTTTTCTCCTGGGCAAATTTTGCTATTACGCCTTCCAAAGTGGTGGAAACTGCCCCGTTTGACTAAAAATGTGCACGTACTTATTTTTCCCAGGAGATTCTTCTTTTTTTGCAGAAAACCCATGAAAAGTGGTGGAAATGGCTCCGTGTCACTGAAAATGATAGTTTCCCAGGTGGAGTTACAATGAAGCAGCGTGCGGAACCATATATGAGGGGAGCGGTCGGCTGAGAAAAGTTGAAGGCGGGTTGGCAAGTTTTCCACATTTCTGTGGTTTAACTTGTTTTACCTTTTCAAAACTTGGTTTCTTCCGGCTTTCTCTTTCTCACTTTTGGATGACAACTGAGTGCCTGCCTGGCTGTGAGGGTACTGCCTTCCTGCAAGCGGGTCGCACCTGGAAACGGTAATGTCGGTCCTGAGAACATTGTGGGCCACGTGATATTTTGCCCCCGGGTAAGATGCCTCGACGGTCCTGAAGAACCTGCCCTCGCAATGAGGACGTAGGTGGCGAACGTAGATGGGGAGACGGGCTTGGCGAAAGCCGGCCGGTCTCCCTGTAAGGTTGACGGTGAAGGGAAGAAGGGCTTTTCCGGCCTGGAAACCCGGAACCTCGAAACAATTCAGAAGCAAAAGGGGGAGAGCACCCGTGCTCTCCTTCCTTGCTGTGAGTGTTGAACGAACAGCTATCTGGTTGATCCTGCCAGTAGTCATATGCTTGTCTCAAAGATTAAGCCATGCATGTGTAAGTACAGACTGTACAAGGGTGAAACTGCGAATGGCTCATTAGATCAGTTATGGTTCCTTAGATCGTACAATCCTACTTGGATAACTGTGGCAATTCTAGAGCTAATACATGCTGACAATGTCCGACCTTCACGGGAGGACTGCTTTTATTAGATCAAAACCAATCGGGTGCAGTCGCTTGTCGGCGGCCCGTCGTTTTGGTGACTCTGGATAACTTTGTGCCGATCGCATGGCCTCAGAGCCGGCGACGAGTCTTTCAAATGTCTGACCTATCAAATGTCGATGGTAAGTGACCTGCTTACCATGTTTGTAACGGGTAACGGGGAATCAGGGTTCGATTCCGGAGAGGGAGCATGAGAAACGGCTACCACATCCAAGGAAGGCAGCAGGCGCGCAAATTACCCACTCCCGACACGGGGAGGTAGTGACGAAAAATAACAATACGGGACTCTTTCGAGGCCCCGTAATTGGAATGAGTACACTTTAAATCCTTTAACGAGGATCTATTGGAGGGCAAGTCTGGTGCCAGCAGCCGCGGTAATTCCAGCTCCAATAGCGTATATTAAAGTTGTTGCAGTTAAAAAGCTCGTAGTTGGATCTCGGATCCGGGCGAGTGGTCCGCCTCGCGGCGGTCTACTGCTCGTTGGTGCTCGTTCGGCTCGGTCTCTTGACGGGGATCGTGTCCGGCGGGTGTCCTTCCCGGTCTCTCACCCTCTGGACGCCCGTCGGTGCTCTTGACTGGGTGCCGGCGGCGGCCAGGACGTTTACTTTGAAAAAATTAGAGTGTTCCAAGCAGGCGCGTTCCGCCCGAATAATGGTGCATGGAATAATGAAATAGGACCTCGGTTCTATTTTGTTGGTTTTCGGAACTAGAGGTAATGATTAAGAGGGACAGACGGGGGCATTCGTATTGCGGTGTTAGAGGTGAAATTCTTGGATCGCCGCAAGACGAACTACTGCGAAAGCATTTGCCAAGAATGTTTTCATTAATCAAGAACGAAAGTCAGAGGTTCGAAGACGATCAGATACCGTCCTAGTTCTGACCATAAACGATGCCGACTAGCGATTGGCCGGAGTTGTTTCCATGACCCGGCAGGCAGCTTGCGGGAAACCAAAGTCTTTGGGTTCCGGGGGAAGTATGGTTGCAAAGCTGAAACTTAAAGGAATTGACGGAAGGGCACCACCAGGAGTGGAGCCTGCGGCTTAATTTGACTCAACACGGGGCAACTCACCTGGCCCGGACACCGTCAGGATTGACAGATTGAGAGCTCTTTCTCGATTCGGTGGGTGGTGGTGCATGGCCGTTCTTAGTTGGTGGAGCGATTTGTCTGGTTAATTCCGATAACGAACGAGACTCTAGCCTGCTAACTAGTCCGTCGATTCATCCGATTCGTTCGGTCGACGCCGACTTCTTAGAGGGACAAGTGGCGTTCAGCCACGCGAGATTGAGCAATAACAGGTCTGTGA
>CATLOP010000026.1:102500-123098 GCA_950022655.1 Alentia gelatinosa | reverse complement strand
TGCTCTCCCTGACCTCCCACTCCCTGACCTTGCTCTCCCTGACCTCCCTCTCCCTGACCTTGCTCTCCCTGACCTTGCTCTCCCTGACCTCCCTCTCCCTGACCTTGCTCTCCCTGACCTCCCTCTCCCTGACCTCCCTCTCCCTGACCTCGCCCTCCCTGACCTCCTTCTCCCTGACCTCCCTCTCCCTGACCTCGCCCTCCCTGACCTCCCTCACCCTGACCTCCTTCTCCCTGACCTCCCTCTCCCTGACCTCCCTCTCCCTGACCTCCCTCTCCCTGACCTCGCCCTCCCTGACCTCCTTCTCCCTGACCTCCCTCTCCCTGACCTCGCCCTCCCTGACCTCCCTCACCCTGACCTCCTTCTCCCTGACCTCCCTCTCCCTGACCTTGCTCTCCCTGACCTCCCACTCCCTGACCTCCATCTCCCTGACCTCCCTCTCCTGACCTCCCTCTCCCTGACCTTGCTCTCCCTGACCTCGCTCTCCCTGACCTCCCTCTCCCTTACCTCCCTCTCCCTGACCTCGCCCTCCCTGACCTCCCTCACCCTGACCTCCTTCTCCCTGACCTCCCTCTCCCTGACCTCCCTCTCCTGACCTCCCTCTCCCTGACCTTGCCCTCCCTGACCTCCCTCTCCCTGACCTTGCTCTCCCTGACCTTGCTCTCCCTGACCTTGCTCTCCCTGACCTTGCTCTCCCTGACCTCGCCCTCCCTGACCTCGCCCTCCCTGACCTCCCTCTCTCAAACCTCCCTCTCCCTGACCTCCCTCACCCTGACCTTGCTCTCCCTGACCTCCCTCTCCCTGACCTCGCTCTCCCTGACCTCCCTCTCCCTTACCTCCCTCTCCCTGACCTCGCCCTCCCTGACCTCCCTCACCCTGACCTCCTTCTCCCTGACCTCCCTCTCCCTGACCTCCCTCTCCTGACCTCCCTCTCCCTGACCTTGCCCTCCCTGACCTCCCTCTCCCTGACCTTGCTCTCCCTGACCTTGCTCTCCCTGACCTCCCTCTCCCTGACCTCGCCCTCCCTGACCTCCCTCTCCTGACCTTTCTCTCCCTGACCTTGCTCTCCCTGACCTTGCTCTCCCTGACCTTGCTCTCCCTGACCTCGCCCTCCCTGACCTCGCCCTCCCTGACCTCCCTCTCTCAAACCTCCCTCTCCCTGACCTCCCTCACCCTGACCTTGCCCTCCCTGACCTCCCTCACCCTGACCTCCCTCACCCTGACCTCCCTCTCCCTGACCTCGCTCCCTCTCACATCGCTCACTCACACCTCGCTCACTCACACCTCACTCCCTCTCACCTCGCTCTGACCTCGCTCATTCTGACCTCGCTCCCTCTCACCTCGCTCCCTCTCACTTCGCTATCACTTCGCTATCACCTCGGGGCTGCTCGGGGCTACTCGTAACTGCTCGTAACTGCTCGGAGCTGCTCGGGGCTGCTCGGGGCTGCTCGGGGCTGCTCGGGGCTGCTCGGGGCTGCTCGGGGCTGCTCGTGGCTGCTCGGGGCTGCTCGGGGCTATTCAGAGCTGCACTTAGCTGCTTGGAACTACTCGGAACTGCTCGGAGCTGTTCAGAACTACTCGGAACTGCTCGGAGCCCCTCAGAACTGCTCGCACTGAGATGCTTGGCGGGGTCGGCGTGGTCGACATAGCACGTGACACCAATTTGTCACTCAGACTGACTCCCGGTGCGCGGGCCGCTCTCAGGGGTCGGCGCCCGGGGTTTAATCCCTCGTTTGTCACGCACGCCACTCTGCTGCCAACAGGAGCGGGTTTCTCAGGGAGAGAGCCGTCGAGAAAAGGACCTCATGCCACTCTTTTCTGCCAACACTGGGAGCGGGTTTCTCAGGGAGAGCGCCGCAGAGAAAAGGATCTCACGCCACTCTCTGCTGCCAACAGGGGCGGGTTTCTCAGGAAGAGAGCCGCTGAGAAAAGGACCTCACGCCACTCTGCGCTTCTAACAGGGGCGGGTTTCTCAGGGAGAAGGCCGCAGAGAAAAGGATCTCACGCCACTCTGTGCTGCCAACAGGGGCGGGTTTCTCAGGGAGAGAGCCGCCGAGAAAAGGATCTCACGCCACTCTCTGTGCTGCCAACAGGGGCGGGTTTCTCAGGGAGAGAGGCGCCGAGAAAAGGATCTCACGCCACTCTGTGCTGCCAACAGGAGCGGGTTTCTCAGGGAGAGAGCAGCCGAGAAAAGGATCTCACGCCACTCTGTGCTGCTAACAGGGGCGGGTTTCTCAGGGAGAGAGCCGCCGAGAAAAGGATCTCACGCCACTCTCTGTGCTGCCAACAGGGGCGGGTTTCTCAGGGAGAGAGGCGCCGAGAAAAGGATCTCACGCCACTCTATGTGCTGCCAACAGGAGCGGGTTTCTCAGGGAGAGAGGCGCCGAGAAAAGGATCTCACGCCACTCTGTGCTGCCAACAGGAGCGGGTTTCTCAGGGAGAATGCCGCGGAGAAAAGGATCTCACGCCACTCTGTGCTGCCAACAGGGGCGGGTTTCTCAGGGAGAGAGCCGCCGAGAAAAGGATCTCACGCCACACTCTGCTGCTAACAGGGGCGGGTTTCTCAGAGAGGGAGCCGCCGAGAAAAGGATCTCACGCCACACTCTGCTGCTAACAGGGGCGGGTTTCTCAGAGAGAGAGCCGCCGAGAAAAGAATCTCACGCCACTCTATGCTGCTAACAGGGGCGGGTTTCTCAGGGAGAGAGGCGCCGAGAAAAGGATCTCAGGCCCTGTTCACACCTACCGGTTATAGACACCGATTTTAGAATCGGGCACTGATCCTACTTTACATTGATTGATTTTGAAGTTTATATGAATAAACCGTTTGCTTATCATTCAAAAACTGGTTTACTGTTTCCGTATATTAAAAACACGGTGGAATTATTGATCAAATATATCAGTAATTTTTTATGCACAATTTCCTCAAGTACATGAATTTTGATGTACATAGACCTGCAGTCAGCCTGTTTTCGTATTATTACTATTATTATTATAATTATTATTATTATCATTATTATTATTACTATTATCATCACCATTACCAGGAAATTGGAAGCTAGCGCCACTGTAGTCAGGGAGCAACCACATTTATCAGTTGTTATAATCTATAGATAAAATTGAGACGGGGCTAAAATTCCTTCTTTTTTTTTTCTTTTTTTTTATTCAAATAAACATACATACCGACAAACAATTCGCCGTGGTTACAGCGTTCTTCCATTATTAGCCGCAATAACAGACAGGACAGACGGATACAGATACAGACACAACAAATACAAGTACAATTAAATACCAATATGTCAATCCATATTGTTAAAAATCCGTATTTGGGCAATATCCAACTTGTCAACCCAGTACAAAACAATTTTAACCTATACCTGTCAACCATTTTTTTACACTCGCTTTAAATAATTCGCTTTTTTTTGAGTGCTGAGTTTCACTTGGTAGTTGATCCCATAAAATTTTACCCTTATATAATGGTGAATTAACATATTTCTGTGTATTTGGTCTTTTTATCTTCATTTTTATCTTTTCGCTGTTTCTCAAACCTTCTATTTGGACTTCGTAAATATTATCATTATTTTTGCTCCACCACAACATCATTTGTAATAAATGCACTTTTCTCTGTATATCTAACAGCCTTATTTTGCATCTGGTAAGAAGTTGCTCAGTTCCTAGTTCATCATATCTTTTAATCCTACATACTATCCTAAGGGCTTTATTCACCAATGTTTGAAGCTTGTCTCTATTTTTGCGTGTAGTACAACAATATATAAACCTCGCATATTCAACTATTGGGATGATCATGTGTTTAACCAGTCTCAGGCTATTTTCTTCATTTAATAAATATCTTATTTTTTTAAGTTTGAATAATTTGTTATGGTAATCTGCTATAACCTTGTTGACCTGATCAGAAAAAATGAATCGTACATCCAGTATTACTCCAAGATATTTGTATCTTTCCACTGCCATTACTTCTGTTCCAAGTAACGAGATCGATCTTTTTCTATCTAGATTCCTTTTATTACCATACCACATGATTTTAGTTTTCTTAAAATTGATAAATATTTTGTTAGTTTCTGTCCAACTGAGAAGATATTCTAGGTCTACTTCTATCCTTCTAACAATCTCATCTTGTGTACTACCTACAGCCAAAAGAACCAAATCATCGGCATACATTATACCTTTCATAAATGTCAGTCTATTTAATATATCGTTTATAAATAAAACAAATAATAATGGCCCCAATACGGACCCTTGAGGCACTCCTACCTGGACAGATTGCTCACCCGAAACTTTATTGTTAATTTTTGTTACCTGAAATCTGTTTGATAAATAACTTTTTATTATATTTCTTAAATTTTCACTAATCCCATATTTATCTAATTTATTTATAAGTAATCCGTGGTTGACACTATCGAAGGCTTTGCGGAAATCGATAAACAATGTTAATACAATATTTCTATTATCTATATTATATAATATGTCATTGATTATAGTAAATAGTGCTTGTGATGTTGAGCGACCAGGGAGAAAACCAAATTGATACGATGATAGTAGATTGTTATTTGACAAATGTGTTAATAGTATTTTGTGTAAAATTTTCTCTATAATTTTCGAGATTAATGGGATTACCTTTATAGGTCTCCAATTACCCGGCTCATCAAGATCACCATCCTTGGGTATTGGAGTGATCGTACCCATTTTTAGACTGTCCGGAAAATATTCATTATTGAAGCTATAATTTATCGCATTAGTCAGGATATCAGCATTCTCCATTAGACAATTTTTCAAAAAACCACTTTTTAAACAATTAACTCCCGTAGATTTATGATTGTCGAGTTCTTTTATAACATCAGTTACCTCTTTCTGCGTTGTATAGACGTCCATTTGATCCATTGGTAGGGGTAGTTCTGGTTCATCTAGTTCCAATTCTTCTTCATTCACATTATTTCCTCGTAATAAGTTATTAATTACCTCAGAGTAGTATCTATTCATTATTTCCTCCACTGCTGTACCATTATTATCAGACATTTTCGGAATAGTTGGGTTGTTATTATCCGGTTCCCATATATTTGTTAAAGTACGCCAAAACTTTTTCGGTGATGCCATGTTATTTTCAAGATTCTTCTGAATCGTACTTGCCTTAAATTTCCTTATATTCCTACTAATTACTCGTTTAAGTATACGCACCCTATTTAACAAATTCCTATATACATCATCAAATATCGTCATTCTATTTATCCTTATCATTAATAATTGTCTTTCATTGATCAAGTAAACTATTCTTTGAGGTAGAGGTTTTTTGTTCTTTGTCTTGATTGTTTTAGTTTCAACTGGGTGATTCCTATCAAAATATTCCTTGATTACACTTATAAATTTAGTCACGGGTTCTTGTACCAAAGGAGGGTCAGAGAATTGTTGAATCATATTTCTTTTATAATTTAGCAAATCAAATTTTTTCAAATTACGAGACAAAATTTTAGTTTTAATATACTTTTCTTTCACCTTTTTTCTTAACCCATAAATCATTACGTGATCCGAAATGTAATAGTTGATATTCCCAGAACCATGGACAAATTTAGAATTAGTATATATATGATCTATTGTTGACTTACCCTTATTATGTAAATATGTTTCATTGGTTGGCAACATTTTCAGGCCATTAGAACTCAAAAAACCCTTTAAGCTTATAAATTTCTTACATCCTTCACGGCAAGAATAAAAAAATTCTGATCATAAAATCCATTGATAATTTGTCCCGCCTCCTGGTGTTTTGAATGGCGTCAGGGGGTAAGATGTTCGCCTCTATCGCACAATAGCTGTGTCCTATACGAGATGGGTATGAGTTCGCGGTTAACGCAGCTGATACGTTTATAGGTGTATAATAATACAACGAACACAAAAAGTGCGCGTTTCTAATGTGCTCAATGGTCACATGAAGACAAGTATTTGTAACATCTAATGCGCAGGTACAATGTACCTCTATGAGATTAATTGCGATACAGAGATATGAAGGAGAATTTGAATGTTAACATCATGGTGCCTCTCCGCTTATTTTTTCGGTACAATGTTAATATAAGTGCATCATGCAGACCCACATATCACCATTACATATCTGAAGTACCTGTTTGCCTGACGAGATAGATGCTACTAAAACGTGTTAATGGAGTTCAGAGGTACGACAACAACAGAGATTCTTATCTTAAAAGAAAATGATAGTGTCACCAAAAACAGATGGTTATTCTTTTGTCCTTTAACGCATCGTGCATACTTTAAACAATTTTTTTTAGCAATTTTCATTAAGGGAATATTGACTGTACAATCACCGAGTTCGGCGATACAGCCGTTCTTCCAATCGGGCCCTAGCCCCCTACTCCTTATTCTAATGGCGGGTGTTAAGCAGAATGAGCAGTGGGTACCATTTTGCGTGTAAGTCTTTGGTATGATTCGACCGGGATTTTGAACCCACAACCTCCCATGCTAGAAGTCTCTACAACTTAGCCACTGAGCTAATGTGGCCTTTTCATGTGACTACCAAAAGGCTGTCGATTATATGCAACACGTAAAATAGTCGGTCGGTGGTTCATGATAACTTTTTAGGCAGTTACAGGCATATTGCATATTGCTAGGGTATTGTGATCGTCCATTTCTCTAGCATTTAGGATTTGTTCATCCATCCATGGTTCACCTGTTTTGTCACACTTACCAAGCACAAATTGATTATTCTCTTATGTTTTATATATTTGGAAGAGGTGCATCTGTGGATGATAGTCACTGGAATGTATATCTTTTGGGAGAACGAGAGATAGATCGCGAAATACTACTCATATGTCCCTCCGTACCACATGACCTGTATTATAAAGGTATTTCTAATAATTTCCAAGTATATGATAATGAGGAGACATAGTGAGTGTGTCTGAATTACATCTGTTTCGTGTGTTTTTGGTCGGAAATATTCACCCTCGTGAATATTTCCAACCAAATTAACTCAGTACAGTTTTCATTCAGGCACACTAACCATGTTTCCGTATATTACCCACTAACTCGTTCTTCCCCCTCGGTGAATATTTCCAACCAAATTAACTCGGAACAGATTTCATTCAGGCACACCAACCATGTTTCCATATAATATCCACCACCTCGTTCTTCCCACACAGTGAATATTTCCAACCAAATTAACTCAGTACAGTTTTCATTCAGGCACACTAACCATGTTTCCGTATATTACCCTCGAACTCACCGATCACGGGCATGACGTGGTTGACGTCAGGTGGACGTCACACGCCATCGCCCGCAGCGCTCCTAGCGGGCAGCACGCTAATTACCCGCGGTTGTCAAAGACGTCGCTGTGGGGCGCTGCGGTCGCTGACGGCTCACATGTGGCTCTCAAACCCTGGAGGAGTCCTCACAGCTGCCCGGGGTCCTGCACCCCTCTCTTAAGATCTCACACTCTCTAAGTCGTATTCTGTACAAGGTTCTCACTACGCACCCCTCTCATAAGATCTCACACTCTCTAAGTGGTATTCTGTACAAGGTTCTCACTGTGCACCCCTCTCATAAGATCTCACACTCTCTAAGTCGTATTCTGTACAAGGTTCTCGCTGCACTCTATGGGAGAAGAATTCTTAATGAACTAGGCTTAGAGCCTTGAGAATCCACTGGAACACAGTATTCCCGCTAGTAATATCATTGGGATTATAGGAATCTTTGATTGCATTGATGTACGTCTTTACCATAGGAGGCAGGCCAATGGATTCCCAAGACACAAAACTAGTGAAACAGGTCCATGATGTGTAGATTTGTCTAATTCCTATGTTTGGGATCTGTCTTTACCTAAGGGCAGCTACTTGTGTTGTCACGAAACTAGACAACCCCAATGTCTGTATGGTGTCACAGACATGTCACGAAACTAGTGAAACAGGGACATTTTTCACTAGTTTCGTGACAAGTCTAGATGGCGTCTGTGACACCATCCAGACAGATTGGGGTTGACTAGTTTCTTGACACACAAGTAGCGCTGGCACAAGTGGCACTGTAGTGTCACTGTTCACACCACCGATATTGTGACACAACATGCGACAATAGATGTGACATGCGTTATGAAACGTGACCTTGTTTTTACCGTTCTTGCTTGCACTGTTGGTGCCGCTTTTCATGTCTGTCTAACACTTTTGTCAGAAAACTAGTGAAACAGGTCCCTGATGTGTAGATTTATCTAATTCTTATGTTTGGGGTCTGTCTTTTCCTAAGGGCAGCTACTTGTGTTGTCACAAAACTAGACAACCCCAATGTCTGTATGGTGTCACAGACATGTCATGAAACTAGTGAAACAGGTCCCAGGGGTGACAAGTTAGTAAACTGTAGTACAAACCTACCTCGTCCTGGCTTGGAATGACTTATGTATATGGGGTGAGAAGTGTTACTCATCTTGGCTTGTTGTTGGGATGTGGATCACATCAGCCGCTTTCCGCCTCACGATAAATGATTGGGTAAGATTATTTTGACTCACAAATCTAAGGTTGTCTGACTGTGTGAATTTGACAGGATTTCAGGTGGTTATATTGTATAATTAGTTCTGACTTGAATTCCTATGGAACTTTTGGGACCCTTTGTTATAATGTGGATTATGGTGTTAATATTATTGTTGCATTAAGACAATCTTATTGTATTATGTATTTGTTATCACATAATATGTGATAGGGTATTATTTGCAGGGTACTATTTGCAGGGTATTATTTGCAGTTTGGTAAACAAACCACTAATATGCTCTTTATTGAAATATGACTGCAACACATTGTATTCGGACTGTCCCCGTACGCAAACCAGCCTTGTAGCTGATCGGGGGCAGTATAAACAAAGAAAAAAAAAAAGAAAAAAAAATTACCTGCGCGTATCTGAGGCGTCGGTACATGATCAAAGTGGGTACGTAAAAGCCGTGGGTGTGTGGGTGAGTACGTGGAGGGGGTTGATGTACCGCACAGTGTGCCGTACGCGCCACAGTGTGCAGTACGAGTGTGTTGACTGTCTGGGTGATGGATGGCCGCCATTGTTACTCCCACAACAAGAGGCTCGCACGCCGCCGTCGCCAAGGCTTTGTAGGGGACAACAATTGGTTGTCAAGGTGGACAATCGCTTGTCAATGCCAACAATGAGCTCCCAACGCAGGCGCCTTGGGAAAAGATCACAGGTCCTTACCACAGGACGGTATAGCATCCGGGAAGCTGGGCCTGGGCTGGAGTCTTTCAGCTGGGTAGGAGTGGGGAGTACAGGGGTCAGGGTGAGGGGCATGGAGAACGCACTTTGATACGTCTATTGATGGGTAAATACCACAGGATCATGTCAGGCGCCAGGAGCGGCAGGATTAAGGGCCTTTCATTGGATCCTGGTGTTGTTGACGATTGTTACCGGCACTTAGCGTTGGCAGGTGTGTGTGAGCATGGGTACCAGATCCCCTAATATCGCCCTGCTGACAACCTCATGCCCTCTTCACTCCCATATATAGGTGTGTCTATATATGTGGGTGTGTGTGTATATATACATTATATATATGTGTAGCGGTCCACCGGTTCTTAGACTAAGCTCGACACTTCCTGAGAGCTAGATTCATCTGTTCCGGTGGAGTGAGGCAGTTACTACCCTATGGGCTTACCGCATAGGTTAGTTCTTTATCCTACCCCTAATATAAAATTCCATAGGCTTAACATTGAGTTTCCGTATGCCACGCTGACTGGCATACAGAGTTTTATATGCCACTAGTGGCATACAGAATTTTTATGACGTAATATTTAAAAAAACGAGGAGACGGGGTAGGATAAAATCAAAACCTGATTCGTTTTAATCTTGGCTACCGCATCCCGCTCCAAACTCCAGTCGTGGCACATGGTGGCCAAGACTAAAACTCATCCAGTTTTACGATAGTAGGTATTTGGTATGTAAGGAGATGCGAAATCTACAACTTAGTAAGCCAGACTCTGAGCCCTTACGTATAGGATCTTTATTATACCTTTATTCTGATCAAGCATACAGTCGCCTAACACGGAATGTGCTAGGTAGCGTCAGCTGAGTGGATCTGTTCACTCAACCACTGAAAGGTTCTGAGAAACTTTGAGGAGCTTTGAAATGTGTAGCGGTTCTGCCTGTTCTAGGCTATGGTCCTTACTACCCGAGATTAGATTGGTCTATCTGGCAGAGTGAGACAAGTGCTACCCTATGAGGTTTTCCGCATAGGTTGGTTCGGTCAACTCTCGGTATGTAAAGGAGATGCGGGATCTACAACTAGACAAGCCTACAGACACAAAACCAGACTCTGAGCACTTCAGGTATATTCTGTTCTTTATTACACCTGCCAAGTTCAACAGTTAAAGTTCCCTAGCATGGAATGTGCTAGGTAGTGTCAGGTGAGTGGATCTGTTCACTCAACCACTGAAAGGTATCATGGAGAAACCTAACCAGTGTGTACGGCTCCAAGGTGTTCGCCCAACGCGGAGGAACACATAAGTAACCTGTCCACCTGCTGCGGACTCAGCCTATATATACTGACTGAGTTATGTAATCTGGGTGAACCAGTAGCATTTGCATGCACGAGTCCACCGGGCTTACCACACAGCAGGGATTGGCACTCGCGAATCCTAGTGTAAACCAAACTAACCACTGCTCGATCAACCCGACCCCTACATATGTATACACAATATTACCATGATTTCGATCTCAGTTACCATATTCTGCACATAGTTGATGCGTAGTAATACTCAAAAGGATAGAACACAAATGTTGTATTCATTACTCACCTTTCGACTAATATTATTAGGAAAAAATCTTGTAAATAATTAGAAATTAGACGCAAGTGCTGTGCACTGTTTATATAAGATAGTTCCTATGATGCTGGTGATGTGTCCGAAAAAGCTGTATTCTCCGATGAGAAAGTATATACGGTTTTCCGTATTCCATACAGGAGTGATCTGTAGACTCCATATAAGCTTAGTATGGAGACTCTGTATTAGGTTGGTAATAAACAGTTATATATATATATAGTGTTATGTTACAAATTATCTGTATGTGAAACATACAGGCTCTATCCCTTGGCCTAACTGACCTTGCCGGCTCTACTTAATAGGCTGCTGGAGGTGACCCTTGGTTACGATCAACATGTCGCCCCCACACGGTAAACACGGAGCCAGCATATAACCTGGATCTCGATGTGGTCTCGGCAGTCCGGTCAGTGTAGCGCATTGGGAGTAACTCCAGCAATAAAGCCTGCAACAAGATGAAGGTTTGGAGTCATTCTTTTAGTCTACTATTCACAAACAAATAATTGTTACCATCAGGTGTTGTTTAAAAGTACTCCTTTTATCAATTCAGAATACATTTGTACATATATTTCAGTACACAAATCTTATGGGGTTTGAGCGGATGTGAGACGAAGGGTGTGAGTGGAAGTGGTTGGGTGTGAGAGGTTTTGTGAAGGTGTGACTGGGTGTGAGCGGGTCTGAGTGACTGTGAGAGGGTGTGAATTCGGCTGAGAGAGTATGAGTGGGTACCAGATTTGAGGGTTGTGGGTGTCAGTGACTGTGAGTAGGTGTGTGAGGTTGTTAATAGGGCTGAGGGTGTTAGAGTGGGTGGGAGTGTGTGAGAGGGTGTGAGTGGCTGTGAGTTTGGTTGTAAGTGGCTCTGAGAGGCAGTGAGGGTGTTAGATTAGGTGTTAGAGGGTTGAGTGACTGTGGAAGTGTGTGAGTGATTGTGAATGGGTGTGAATGGGTGTGAGTAGGTGTGAGTAGGTGTGGGGGTGTTAGAGTGGGTGTGAGAGGGTGCAGGGTATTAGAGTGGGTATGAGTGATTGTGTGAGGGTGTAAGAATGGTTGTGTTAGGGTGTGAGGGTGTGAGATTGACTGGGAGTGGGTGTGAGTAGAATTGTGAGTGGGTGTGTGAGGATGTTAGAGTAGGGCTGAAGGATGTCGCATATGGAGGAGACATGAGAGTCATGGTCGGCACATGGCACCTGCCTCCCAACAGACAAAGTGAGCAGCAACTACCACGTCCCGAGGTCTGAACAGAGCGCCGACTATACGCACCTCCACACCACCCCTCAGCCACCTCTCTCAGCAGTCAGCGAAACCACTATACACACCTCCACACCACCCCTCCCTCACCTCTCTCAGCAGTCAACGAAACCACTATACACACCTCCACACCACCCCTCCCTCACCTCTCTCAGCAGTCAGCGAAACAACTATAACACCTCCACACCACCCCTCCCTCACCTCTCTCAGCAGTCAACGAAACCACTATACACACCTCCACACCACCCCTCCCTCACCTCTCTCAGCAGTCAACGACAACTACCACTATACACACCTCCACACCACCCCTCCCTCACCTCTCTCAGCAGTCAACGAAACCACTATACACACCTCCACACCACCCCTCCCTCACCTCTCTCAGCAGTCAACGAAACCACTATACACACCTCCACACCACCCCTCCC
The DNA here is from genome assembly GCA_950022655.1 of Alentia gelatinosa. Taxonomy (NCBI): domain Eukaryota; kingdom Metazoa; phylum Annelida; class Polychaeta; order Phyllodocida; family Polynoidae; genus Alentia; species Alentia gelatinosa. The sequence goes on along the minus strand of CATLOP010000026.1, from coordinate 110,617 downwards.
TCACCTCTCTCAGCAGTCAACGAAACCACTATACACACCTCCACACCACCCCTCCCTCACCTCTCTCAGCAGTCAACGAAACCACTATACACACCTCCACACCATCCCTCCCTCACCTCTCTCAGCAGTCAACGAAACTACTATACACACCTCCACACCACCCCTCCCTCACCTCTCTCAGCAGTCAACGAAACCACTATACACACACCCACATCACCCCTCCCTCACCTCTCTCCGCAGTCAACGAAACCACTATACACACCTCCACACCACCCCTCCCTCACCTCTCTCAGCAGTCAACGAAACCACTATACACACCTCCACACCACCCCTCCCTCACCTCTCTCAGCAGTCAACGAAACCACTATACACACCTCCACACCACCCCTCCCTCACTTCTCTCAGCAGTCAACGAAACCACTATACACACCTCCACACCACCCCTCCCTCACCTCTCTCAGCAGTCAACGAAACCACTATACACACCTCCACACCACCCCTCCCTCACCTCTCTCAGCAGTCAACGACAACTACCACTATACACACCTCCACACCACCCCTCCCTCACCTCTCTCAGCAGTCAACGAAACCACTATACACACCTCCACACCAGCCCTCCCTCACCTCTCTCAGCAGTCAACGAAACCACTATACACACCTCCACACCACCCCTCCCTCACCTCTCTCAGCAGTCAACGAAACCACTATACACACCTCCACACCACCCCTCCCTCACCTCTCTCAGCAGTCAACGAAACCACTATACACACCTCCACACCACCCCTCCCTCACTTCTCTCAGCAGTCAACGAAACCACTATACACACCTCCACACCACCCCTCCCTCACCTCTCTCAGCAGTCAACGATACCACTATACGCACATCCACACCATCACTCAACCACCTCTCTCAGCAGTCAACGAAACCACTATACACACCTCCACACCACCCCTCCCTCACCTCTCTCAGCAGTCAAAGAAACCACTATACACACCTCCACACCACCCCTCCCTCACCTCTCTCAGCAGTCAACGAAACCACTATACACACCTCCACACCACCCCTCAACCACCTCTCTCAGCAGTCAATGACAACTACCACTATACGCACCTCCACACCACCCCTCAACCACCTCTCTCAGCAGTCAACGAAACCACTATACGCACCTCCACACCACCCCTCCCTCACCTCTCTCAGCAGTCAACAAAACCACTATACACACCTCCACACCACCCCTCCCTCACCTCTCTCAGCAGTCAACAAAACCACTATACACACCTCCACACCACCCCTCCCACACCTCTCTCAGTAGTCAACGAAACCACTATACGCACCTCCACACCACCCCTCCCTCACCTCTCTCAGCAGTCAACAAAACCACTATACACACCTCCACACCACCCCTCCCTCACCTCTCTCAGCAGTCAACAAAACCACTATACACACCTCCACACCACCCCTCCCTCACCTCTCTCAGCAGTCAACGAAACCACTATACACACCTCCACACCATCCCTCAACCACCTCTCTCAGCAGTCAATGACAACTACCACTATACGCACCTCCACACCACCCCTCAACCACCTCTCTCAGCAGTCAACGAAACCACTATACACACCTCCACACCACCCCTCAACCACCTCTCTCAGCAGTCAACGAAACCACTATACGCACCTCCACACCACCCCTCAGCCACCTCTACCAGCAGTCAACGAAACCACTATACGCACCTCCACACCACCCCTCCCTCACCTCTCTCAGCAGTCAACGAAACCACTATACGCACCTCCACACCACCCCTCCCTCACCTCTCTCAGCAGTCAACAAAACCACTATACACACCTCCACACCACCCCTCCCTCACCTCTCTCAGCAGTCAACGAAACCACTATACGCACCTCCACACCACCCCTCCCTCACCTCTCTCAGCAGTCAACAAAACCACTATACACACCTCCACACCACCCCTCCCTCACCTCTCTCAGCAGTCAACAAAACCACTATACACACCTCCACACCACCCCTCCCTCACCTCTCTCAGCAGTCAACGAAACCACTATACGCACCTCCACACCACCCCTCAACCACCTCTCTCAGCAGTCAACGACAACTCCCAATATTCACACCTTCACACCACCCCTCCCTCACCTCTCTCAGCAGTCAACGAAACCACTATACACACCTCCACACCACCCCTCAACCACCTCTCTCAGCAGTCAACGAAACCACTATACGCACCTCCACACCACCCCTCCCTCACCTCTCTCAGCAGTCAACAAAACCACTATACACACCTCCACACCACCCCTCAACCACCTCTCTCAGCAGTCAACGAAACCACTATACACACCTCCACACCACCCCTCAACCACCTCTCTCAGCAGTCAACAAAACCACTATACACACCTCCACACCACCCCTCCCTCACCTCTCTCAGCAGTCAACGAAACCACTATACGCACCTCCACACCACCCCTCCCTCACCTCTCTCAGCATTCACCGAAACCACTATACACACCTCCACACCACCCCTCACCCACCTCTCTTAGCAGTCAACGACAACTCCCACTATACACACCCCACACCACCCCTCCCTCACCTCTCTCAGCAGTCAACGAAACCACTATACGCACCTCCACACCACCCCTCAGCCACCTCTCTCAGCATTCAATGCCAACTCCCAATATTGATATATTAACTGTATCGAGAATCGTATAATATGGAGAAACCAAACAAGAGTTAGTTGTGTTGTTGTTTATCGCATGATGGCAAGATCGCGTATTACTGCGCGAGGCGAAGCCAAGACACTAATACACGATCTTGCCAGAGTGCGATGAACAATAACATCACTAACTCGAGTTTGGTTTAGAATCTATCCTACCCCACCCGTCTAAATTACTTCTACATTAACAGATGGCGTCATTTGTCAATTGTATCCCACTAGAGCGATACTTTTCATTTTTCTGAACTCCAGACCGAATACAGTGACCCAATGTTAAGCCTATGAAGTTTTTTTATTAGGATAATTACACAATAATCACACAATACTTCACGAGTTTGGATGTGCCGCAATCGTCATAGAGAAGAAGGCGAGTGACAATTACGGTCCAATTAAATGAGTAGAGTATTGTTTATTTTACTATTCGAGTGCGGTTCTGGATTTATCTCACCCTTTTCACTGTTAGGGACAGTAGATATATTCCAAGACACTTACTACTTACATACATTAAATGACTAAACATGATTATCTTGCAAGACTGTCTTCTATAAACAACAAACAACGAGAACACAACAAAGATCACGAAAAGATCGATATATCTATCGTTCTTTCTTTTTAAGGCAAATCCTACAATACACAGTGGCACCACCTGGTAATTTTCAAATGATGGCAATTATCAATTAAAACCAGTTACTTTGACTTCCTCTAATACCAAATAAGTATAGTACAGCATATTATCGAGTTTAACCAAACCCAATAGGTAAATTAGGCCAATTTACATTATATAAGTTTTCTTTGGTTCATTCGAAAACAAGGATGGTGACCTATGTTTTTTTTTAAACTTAACTGTTTGGTGCTATACATTTCCTAGTATTATTGAAAGTTTTAAGAAACTGTTATGGGTTTTACTATGGGAAAACCAACTTTTTGAATTCCTGTATGTTCTATTATAATATTACCATGATATTTATCTCTAAATCAAAAAGTACTACGGTTACCCCCCGTTTTTAAGTTAGATATGTATTCTACAAAACTAGGAGATCATCATATTAGATTTTCAGGATATATATTGACATGGGTTTTAATTTTCAAGACAAATTGTCCGATATGCCTTTAAAAACACCTCCCAGGGCCCGGATACACTTGCGAGTCACCGTAGCAGGAACGCCCGGACAACAACGCCCTTATCCGAGCACACGTGACCTTGTGACGTCAGCATATGGCGGCCAGACCCGGACGGGAACAATACCGCATTACTGATATCAAAGGTTAACAAAAACAAATATGCTGCACACATGTTGGTGTAGTTCTGGTCAATTCTCGTCTGCTTTTTGTTCTTCTTTACAACTGGGTTTTGGGAGTTTAAATTCTACGAAGAAATTTCATTATATATCATGTTTTACTATATACCCATGCCGTATTTACTGTAAATACGTACCGTTTTGACATATAACGTAAAAATACTGTACGGACCACTGGTCCGTACACTAAAATACGGACCACCTTGCCAAACACGTTTATTAACATATCGGTTGTTAAAAATTAAATTAATGATTTTTAAAAACAATGTTGGGTATATAGTAAATATATAACTTCCAACCATGCTTGTACAAGTCACAGAACTCGATGATATTTTACGGATAATTGTACGGGACTCGGCATAAATGCCTCGTTCCGTACAAACTGTAAATTGCCATCTCGTTCTGTCTTGTACGGCATGGTCAGGACGTTCTATATAAATATGTGTGTATGCATATTATCATGAAACATCACAAAATTTCCTATGTTATTTTTATATGACATGAGTTGTCTTCGCGGCATGATATCACGAAGCGGAGCTGAGTGATATTTGTAGCGGAAGACAACGAATCGCATATAAACAATTATATGAAATTGAGTGATGTTTAGATTTTATTCTACCCTGTTACATGTTTCTGATTTTATCTCACTCCGTATACATGATCAGGAACGCTATCAATTAATAAAATAACTCACCCAATTAGCCATTGAATATTGGGTACACTATTTTCACCGCTGTGGAGTATGAGTTCCTAATGTTAAGCCTATGGAGAAAAATACCGGGGTGAGATTTATATATTTTGTTTTTGTTTTATATACATACCATACGGTCCTGGAAATTGCTGCCCAAGCTCTGTGTATTTGCTAAGTGGGTCCCTCTTTACATGCGGTAAACACCTTATATACTCACTAACATATTGGTGTGTGTGATTATGTATGCACAGATACAAAACGGTGTCCCTCTGGCCTGCGTAATCTTTGTGGATTACCTCAAAATAACAACAATATCAAAAAGAGTCTTTTTAAACCACAAAAGAAATAAAATAAATCTGATTACTATTTCGGAGAAACGCCCTCTTTGACATAGAATGTTTTATATCTTAGTCTACTAAGTCCTACATCTCAACCAAATGTGTTCTATTTATGGGAAAGGATAGAAATGAAAAGAAGTGGAATTTATGCATAGAATGTGTTTAATATTAGGTTGTTGTTGTTGAAAGGTAAAGCATAAGATATAGATTAAGTACTATGGGAGTATTTCAGATGAAATATTAAGTAAGTGATATATGAGTATTTTCGATAAAACATTGATTAAGTACTATAGAAGTGTTTCAGATGAAATAATGATTAAATATCATAAGAGTATTTTAGATGAAATATTAATTAAGTAATATAGGAGTATTTTAGACGAAATAATGATTAGGTACTATGGAAGTATTTCAGATGAAATAATGATTAAGTACTATAGGGGTATTTCAAATAAAATATTGATTAAGTACTATAGAGGTATTTCAGATGAAATAATGATTAAATATTATAGGAGTATTTCAGATGAAATATTAATTAAGTAATATATGAGTATTTTAGATGAAATAATGATTAGGTAGTATGGAAGTATTTCAGATGATATAATGATTAAGTACCACAGGAGTATTTCAAATAAAATAATGATTAAGTAATACAGGAGTGTTTCAAATAAAATAATGATTAAGTAATACAGGAGTATTTCAAATAAAATAATGATTAAGTAATACAGGAGTATTTCAAATAAAATAATGATTAAGTAATACAGGAGTATTTCAAATGAAATAATGATTAAGTACTACAGGAGTATTTCAAATAAAATAATGATTAAGTAATACAGGAGTGTTTCAAATAAAATAATGATTAAGTATTATAAGAGTATTTCAGATGAAATAATAATTAAATATCATTAGAGTATTTCAGATGAAAAATTAAATAAGTATTATATGAGTATTTTAGATGAAATAATGATTAAGTACTATGGAAGTTTTTCAGATGATATAATGATTAAGTAATACAGGAGTATTTCAAATGAAATAATGATTAAGTACTATAGAGGTATTTCAGATGAGATAATGATTAAATATTATAGGAGTATTTCAGATGAAATTGTACATATATCAAAGATATTCTAGTCTCTGTGAACACACTAAGGACCAAAATCGACATAAAAATCACCAAACCCAAGTTATTTATAGAGAGCTATGATCCATTCAGATTTGTATCACTTTGTATGTAGGCTGTTAACCACACAACAACAGACTCATTCCATTTCAATTAAAATTCCATTTATTGATGATAATTGATGTGTACAAGCAGACTGGTGGGATGAGTGATAGGTGATGGTATTTAGAAATGTATCAATTTGTCATACAGGATACTAGGTGTTTTTATGAGGCTTTATAATATGTACAGTGTCTCTTGTACATCAAAAGTTACATTATTTTTTCTGTGAAATATTCACAAATCCAACAAACACCATTATAAGTTAATCATTCTACAGTTGTTGTTTTAATGGTACTTTAAAGGTTAGCTTGAATCTATTGACAGTTATATTGATTATGGTAGAACTTCAATTGAATATTTCTCACAAACCACACAACTCCAGAATTTCTATTGATGGTTCTTTATTTTTATACTTATAACCTAGTTACATTTTCGACACAACGTTAGACTGCCTTCTTCAGGTGTACTTTATGCATACATTATCTTACTGATGTACATTTTTAGAGCAATATAATCTCTTTGTTGCTATGGCAACGTGACTAGTTTTCATATATATTATCATTTCTTCTCTTCATCCTTCCTGTCTGGTTTCGGCTGTATATTAATTATACTTTACAAATAGGCCTTTTTCCACTGGCCGGTGTCTCACCTTATCCGCTTAGTTACGCCAAGGCTGAAGCCAAACATTCACCTGGCAACGTATTCTTCAGCATATGATGACAGAGTGTATATATGTGTAATACATTCATAATGCCGGTTTAATTATTTCCATAGAAATAACAGCAATTGCATTGTATTCTATGGTATTCCTGCTCCAATTTGATGTGTCATACATGCATATCACCTCAATGATACTTTAGATTTACCTAAGATAACACAGGGGCACCTAAAGTGGATATACACTAATACATTGGCAGACCTTGCTATATAATGCTCATCTTTTTCCAAGTTAAAACCAAGATGATTATCAACTATAAAGTTTTGACAGCTCAGACTTGTTGATACAATACCCTAGTTTGTTACAAGAATCTAATCTGTCAAAAAACAACACTCCTGCAATCACACCCACCATTCACGGTGCTGAACGGCAACACCTTTATTGAAAACACTAGCGACTTCATCGATTCATTACCCATTTGAGCGGTGTATAAACACCACTTTAAAGTGGGGCATCCACCAACCACGACAAGGTTACGACAAGCCCCGACAAGAAAGTCCCCGTCGGCGCTTTATCGTAGCCTTGTCGTGAGAAGAGGTGCTCTGCGACAGCAGTGTTGGGGTGTGTCATAAGTTGCATGCTCCACCTAAATATTCTAGCGTAGACCTCTGCGACAACCTCCCAACATGCCATGACACGCCACGACAAGGCTCCAAAATCGAACATGTTCGATTTTGTCATAACCTTGTTGGAAGGCCCCCGACAGGTCCCTGACAAGCTTCATGTCGCAGCCTGTCGTGGCCTTGTCGTAGCCTCTTGTCGGGAACTAGGGTCCACCAGCCACGACAAGGCTACGACAAGGCCTCCAATCGTAGGCCTGTAGTGGACCTTGTCGTAGCCTTGTCATGGTTGGTGGACGCCCCCCTTTATTGCGTCCCGTCGATACAGTGGCTTCGCTCAGTGCTGAAGCGATGCCCGCCGCTTCTATTGCTAAATGTCGCTGTCAACGATGCTCAGTGGGATGTTTTCACTGCCATACAGTGTTGAAATACAAAGTATATCTCCCCATGTTGTTAGGGCTAAGCATCCCTGCTTCAGCGATACTAAACCAACTCAACTCCAGCGAATAAAAAACATACCGCGTAAATAATGTTAGTGTTGAATGAGGTGAGTGGAATAGTACCTCCTCGG
>CATLOP010000026.1:0-100000 GCA_950022655.1 Alentia gelatinosa | reverse complement strand
TAGAATATATATAATTTGTAAAAAGTTGTTTTTCACATAGTAAACCCATGTAATTGTCCACAAACCTTCACATAATGTTGTAGATGTATAGCACTACACATTTTAGTCTTAGAACTTAGAGGTCACCTTTCTTGGTGGGTTTTTTTTGGAATTGAAGAAACCCATATTTTTCAGGACATTTCCTATCTAAATCAGCTAAATGTAAATTGTACCTATTAAGATTGGATAAACTGGACACAACGTAAACTTTACTGATTTGGAATTAGAATAAATCACAAAGAACGAGTTTTGACTAAGGGGCCATCCATAAAGTATGTACACAGTGAGGGAGGGTGGGGGGATCAAAAACTTTGGAAATTTTGCGTATGCTCCTTCTTTGTTCTATTGCGTACAAAATCGGGAGAAGGGGTGGGGGGTCAAAAATTTCGGAATTTCTGCGTACGTACTTTATGGATGGCCCCTGATGTTAAAAAATCACCAGTTGGCGCCACCGTGAGTTGTAGAATATGCCTTTAATTGACGGCTCTGTTCACTATGGGTCTGTCGGCGAGGCAGGGCAGGGCGGGGTGGGGTGAGGGTGGTTCGTGCAGCAGACACCGTGTTGTGAAATACAGGTGTGTTATTCAGATGAACACCTGAAGGGGCGGGGCTAGAGGCACCGCTAGGCAGGAGTCAATCTGACACGTTTCTATCAATGATCTTTTCAAAGGGCGATGGGATTAAGATGGGGGTGTTAGAGCTGCGGTTAGGGGAGGTGTGAGGCAGACAGAGGGGAGAACACAGGAAAGACGGACGGGTAGGGGGAGGAAGTGTGTCAGGAAGAAAAGACTAGGATACATGCACAATACTGACTGGTTTCAGATACATGCACAATATTGACTGCTTTCAGATACATGCACAATATTGACTGGTTTTAGATACATACACAATATTGACTGGTTTCAGATACATACACAATATGGACTGGTTTCAGATACATACACAATATTGACTGGTTTCAGATACATACACAATATTGACTGGTTTCAGATACATACACAATACTGACTGGTTTCAGATATATACACAATATGGACTGGTTTCTTATATATACACAATATTGACTGGTTTCAGATATATTCACAATATTGACTGGTTTCAGATACATACACAATATTGACTGGTTTCTTATATATACATAATATTGACTGGTTTCAGATACATACACACTATTGACTGGTTTCAGATATATACACACTATTGACTGGTTTCTTATATATACATAATATTGACTGGTTTCAGATATATATACACAATATTGACTGGTTTCAGATACATACACAATATGGACTGGTTTCAGATACATACACAATATTGACTGGTTTCAGATACATACACAATATTGACTGGTTTCAGATACATACACACTATTGACTGGTTTCAGATATATACACACTATTGACTGGTTTCTTATATATACACAATATTGACTGGTTTCAGATACATACACAATATGGACTGGTTTCAGATATTACACAATATGGACTGGTTTCAGATATATACACAATATTGACTGGATTCAGATAAACAAGAGGCTGTGTGCTCTGAAGAGTTGACGCGCAGTAATATCCGAGCCCATGCGAGGATAATTTGGAGGGTCCACTCTGAGGAGCATACAGCCGCTTTTATCTGAAACCAGTCTATACTGTATTTATTATCCACCTTCATCCGACTGGTGGCGTGCCGATATTAGTTCACTTTAGCAGTGCACTATGTTTATCATAGCATCATATGCACTGTTTTTGCAACTCAGAGCATACACCATATCCGTATGCACCAGGTATGTCAATATACAGTTACTAAAGCTTTACTATGGAGACTTTGTGGAAAATAAAAGAAGAATAAGGGCAGAGTGGGAGAGAGATTTGTGGAATGAGATGCAGAACAGAAAGGGTAGAATAAGAAATAGATAAAAGGATAGCTAGAATGAAATGCAGAACAGAAATGGTAGAATAAGAAATAGATAAAAGGATAGTTTGAATGAAATGCAGAACAGAAATGGTAGAATAAGAAATAGATAAAAGGATAGCTGAACATGAGTAGACTAATCACTACTGGCCAAAGTACCTCCTCAACTAGCTACATGGATTAAAACAAATAACCCACAGACTACATGAACAAAAACCTTTTGATTAATAATTATCACTCTCATTCACCAATGGTGAACAAACCATTTGTTGATAGTCCTCCATCACATCATCAACTTATCGAATCAGGGCACATTGGTTGTGTCATTTATCACAACATATTCGTGGGAAAATTGCAGTTTTTACAGAATGAAGAAATATTTAATCCCCACAAAGAATGCTGCAGCGAAGTAGGGCAGGGAAGGTGTGTACAGAGCCGTTCTACACCCCTTCATGGCCTCCATGACCCAAACAGAAAACCCTCATGTAATGAGGTTTTCATCTGTTTACAGCCCATCACCAAGTTAGCCCGATCGACTAGACGTGCACGCGTCCCACAGGCAAACGAAAATATAAATATCAACCTTGAAAAAGACTGTGATAGTCGAAACGTCGGTTCTATACATTACCCTACCCCTAATATAAGATCCCATAGGTTTAACATTGAGTTTCCGTATGCCACACTGACTGGCATACGGAGTTTTATATGCCACTAGTGGCATACAGAATTGTTATCACGTAATATTCCAAAATCGAGGAGATAGGGTTGGATAAAATCAAAACCTGATTCGTTTTAATCTTGGCCACTGCATTCCACTCCTGAAGTTTTGGCTCCGGACTTCACTCAGATTCGCCTCATGAAGTCACTTTGCCAGTCGTGGAATACGGTGGCCAAGATTAAACCTCATCCAGTTTTACGATATTATCCTACCCCTAATATAAAGTCTCATAGGTTTAACATTGAGTTTCCGTATGCCACACTGACTGGCATACGGACGTTTATATGCCACTAGTGGCATACAGAATTGTTATCACATAATATTCCAAAATCGAAGGAAGTTTTGGCTCCGGACTTCACTTGGCTTCGCCTCATGAAGTCACTATGCCAAACTCCAGTCGTGGCATACGGTGGCCAAGATTAAAACTCATCCAGTTTTACGATAATAAACGCCTACATCTATAACATATCTTTGGTAGTTCTACTATATTTCACCTTATGATAAAAAATATAAATACCCTACACGACTAACTATAGAAGCAAATATTATGCTAATTATTGATGGATAAGCGTGGAATCATGAATAAAAATCAAAAGGTTTGCATTTATATTCAGTCTCTGGGTAATTTTCTTTAACTTTTTCTCGGATCCAACTATACCAAACACTAGCAAGTCAGTGAGGTATTTTTATCTCTGGTGATTGGTCATGGTCAGCTGGGCATGCCTCTCAAACACTGAAACACTGGCTCCCTGTTCCTTTCCCCTTGCCATAGTGTAAGCACACAGATGGTGAAGGCTTAGTCTTTTGCAGCAAGTTAAAAGTCTATGTGACCACTCTAACCTTTGGGCAGATAATATGAGCGTTTGGCCTACACTCAATACACTAAAAAATTTGTAGACACCGATAATGGAGATCGTTATCTACCACCTGGTGACCTAGAGAATTTGGAAATATAACTACACTCAATACAATGTAACAGTTACTTTATTCGCTGATGTACAATTGTCCTTGGTATAGATTACACATCTGAGTAACTGAGCTCTTTGTTTTAATGCAGACATTTGATAGAGATCTACATTCATTTGATGAAAAGAGAAACCAGAAGACACGATATATATGGACAATAATCGATGGTTTTGTGGACAGGCGGCCGTAGACCACGAGTGGTTGACGCATAGTAATACACGAGCGCTAGCGAGTGTATTACGACGTCGACCTCGAGTGGTGTACAGAGCCGCCTGTCTACAAAATCATCGTTTGTTGTATTTATTATCCATATTTTCGAATAAATTAAACCCAGTTATTGCTATATTGAAAGGTATAACAATAGGGACTATTTCTCTGCTCTATAACAAAAGGGACTATTTTCCCCATATACCATGGTTTGAGGCCGTATACCACAGGTGTGAATCCGTATACCACAGTTATGGTATCTGACAGGTTGTACACAATGGGTCATGGTTTACTGAGTCCCTATGCATTTTCAATGGGGGCTTTGTATACGATGGATATTGTTTACAATGCACAAGGCATTATTATTAGGGTCGTGTGGTTTTCTGCTGCATGTCTATTTATAGTGTGTGTTTCAGTCGTACCCAGGATTGCAGGACGTTAGGGCCCACCACCCAAAAGTCAGGACGTTAGGGCCCAGCCGAGACTTAGGCTCTGAAAGCCAGTTACCCTTCGGCCACACCCCAACACCACATCCACACCTGTGGTGCCGGGAGCAAGAAATAGCAAAAATAGACGTTAGGGCCCACCTAATTTTACACAATTGGTTAATGTTTGTTAGCTTGTTAGCGCTAGAAATGGAAATAACACGGTTTTCGCAAATTTCATGAAATGTAAGTAATGATTTGACAAGTATGCATATTTCAATGACATATGTTGATGTTATTATAGGTAAGCCCTAACGTCCCAATGAGTTGGCCCTAACGTCCCCACTTTCAGGTGGTTGGCCCTAACGTCTACATACCATACCCAGCCACACGCTCCCTCCTCACTGCGCTAAGAGGTACAAGGCTGAGCCACTCTATAGGGCACATAGCTATTGCGTTATGGTAGCTGCCACCTTGGTGTCCAAGTGGTAGGGGTGTTCGCCTTAAGCATGGGAGGTCGTTGGGTCAAACGCCGGTCGGGTCATACCAAAGACTTACACAAAATTGGTACCCACTGCCCATTCGGCTTAACACCCGCCATTAGAATGAGGAGTAAGGTTGTAGGGCCCAAGTGGAAGAACGACTGTATAGCCGAATTTGGTGATTGTGTGACACAATATCCCCTTAAACATTGCTTTAAAACCTTGCTGTGGTGGTGATTGGTCCAGTTATCAATGTAACAATTGTATTTTTGATTTGCCATAAAAGGGTTTTAGCCTCGTTTCATGATTATCTATAGATTTTGACAGCAGAAAATAGTGGTTGTCCCCTGACTACAATGTCGCTATATGATAATTTCCTGGTGGATTATGGCAGAACTAGCAATCACTCTGTGCCTTATACTAAGTCTGTGATAGGAGTTGAGTGCAGAATAATGTAGAACTCAGACACACTCTCGTTTTCTGTTTCACTGAAGTCAGCTTTTAAAGTGGATACAGTCTCGAGGACATGGTAGACCAAAATACCTCTGACATATTTGCACACTACAAACGCACTTGTAGAATTGGGAGGTTTTCTGGGTGCCAAGATTTCTGGGTGCCAATGACTGCATAAAACCTAAACGTTTTAATTGGTAGACATCATTTTATAATTCCATGCCCATCCATCAATGGTGAACATATGTTCCTAGTATTTAGATGGGTAATATATGGAAACTGGTTTGCTGTCTCCGTACGTCAAAAGTACGCGGGGACATTATCAGATGTTCCCGATGAACGAAGGCAGTGGGATATATCTGATTATCCTACCCCTAAGATAAAATCCCATAGGTTTATCATTGAGTTTCCGTATGCCACGCTGACTGCCATACGGAGTTTTATATGCCACTAATGGCATACAGAATTTTTATCACGTATTATTCCAAAATCGAGGACACAGGGTAGGATAAAATCAAAACCTGATTCGGTTTAATCTTGGCGACCGCATGCCACTCCTGGAGTTTTGGCTGCGGACTTCACTCGGCCTCGCCTAATTAAGTCACTATGCCAAACTCCAGCCGTGGCATACGGTGGCCAGGATTAAAACTCATCCAGTTTTATGATAGTGATAGGAGTGTCAAGTATATTTACCTACGAAGATAGTCAGCCTGTTATTGCATTATTATAAACCTACAAATGGTGAAATTTACCTTGTCACGTGACGTCATACCCCGTACGTCCCAGTGTGGCGTATGACCATAAATACGTCATGGGTAAGAGCGGGCAGTATGTGTATGTAAAACCTTCAGGTATGTAAGGCCCAGCGTCTACTGACCTCAAAATCGTCTACGATTGGCCTTACGATGTTCCTAAAAACTGATCGCGGTGTACGGCGATGTTCCTACTCTAGACCTTTTTGCAAGAAAAAGAGTTTCTCATTTGTTTATATAACTTTTGACATTGTCCATTATAATGCATCGGGATGTCTTGAATATCTATGGTAGAGGGTGGACGTGGGGGCTAATAATATAATTTTGTGGTTTCGGGTCTTTATATATGAAGGTATAGTTATATAATTTTCTGGTCTGGGGTCTTTGTTAACGATGTTATAGTAATATAATTTTGTGGTCTGGGGTCTTTGTTAATGATGGTATAGTAATATAATTTTGTGGTTTCGGGTCTTTGTATACGATGGTATAGTAATATAATTTTGTGGTTTCGGGTCTTTGTATACGTTGGTATAGTAATATAATTTTGTGGTCTGGGGTCTTTGTACACGATGGTATAGTAATATAATTTTGTGGTCTGGGGTCTTTGTACACGATGGTATAGTAATATAGAAAGACATGGCTAGTGTGGCCGAATGGAATCTGTTCAGAGATATTTTGGTCAGAAATATTCACCGAAGTCGAAGACTGAGGTGAATATTTCTGACCAAAATATCGAGGAACAGATGGAATTCGGCCACACTCCCTATGTCATTTTATTATTATATACCGATATTCGATTTAAATGCCATTTTTGTACTTACATTATCAACCTATTTCAACCTCCGAAATAAGTCACGTGGTACGGTGTGGCGTAAAAATATTTTACGCCACAGTGCGGCCGAACGGAATCTTTTCTGCTATCGCGTAAAAGTGAGACATTCGTGCAGCGGTATATAATAATATAATTTTGTGGTTTCTGGTCTTTGTACATGATGGTATAGTAATATAATTTTGTGGTTTCGGGTTTTGATATACGATGGTATAGTAATATAATTTTGTGGTCTGGGGTCTTTGTACACGATGGTATAGTAATATAATTTTGTGGTTTCGGGTCTTTATATATGATGGTATAGTAATATAATTTTGTGGTTTCGGGTCTTTATATATGATGATATAGTAATATAATTTTGTGGTCTGGGGTCTTTGTACACGATGGTATAGTAATATAATTTTGTGGTTTCGGGTCTTTATATATGATGGTATAGTAATATAATTTTGTGGTTTCGGGTCTTTATATATGATGGTATAGTAATATAATTTTGTGGTTTCGGGTCTTTGTATACGATGGTATAGTAATATAATTTTGTGGTTTCGGGTCTTTATATATGATGGTATAGTAATATAATTTTGTGGTTTCGGGTCTTTATATATGATGATATAGTAATATAATTTTGTGGTCTGGGGTCTTTGTACACGATGGTATAGTAATATAATTTTGTGGTTTCGGGTCTTTATATATGATGGTATAGTAATATAATTTTGTGGTTTCGGGTCTTTATATATGATGGTATAGTAATATAATTTTGTGGTTTCGGGTCTTTGTATACGATGGTATAGTAATATAATTTTGTGGTTTGGGGTCTTTATATATGATGATATAGTAATATAATTTTGTGGTGTTGGGTCTTTATATATGATGGTATAGTAATATAATTTTGTGGTTTCGGTTCTTTGTATACGATGGTAAAGTAATATAATTTTGTGGTTTCGGGTTTTGATATACGATGGTATAGTAATATAATTTTGTGGTTTCGGGTCTTTGTGTTTGTATACGATGGTATAGTAATATAACTTTGTGTTCTGGGGTCTTTGTATATGATGGTATAGTAATATAATTTTGTGGTTGGAGACTGGTGCACGTCGAGGCGAGGGCGTGATGGCGGAGGGTGACAGGGACGTGTTTATGTTATAGTGTCGAGGACCGTGTCGTCAGGTTTCCTCGACCATCTGCCTTCTCCCGTCAACCATCGTGTGTAGACCTCAAACCCTGCCGTCTCCCGTCAACCGGCGAACCACCATCCTCTACAGACCCACCCCACCGGCCGAGCGAGGGGAAGGCTGGAGGTAAAAGATGAGGCATGTGTGTGCTAGATGGTCGTATTTAAAAGATGATGTATGTGTATGCTTGAAGATCATATCTAAGATATAGTGTGTGTGTGCTAGAAGATCGTATTTAAAATATGTATGTGTGTGCTAGAAGATCGTATTTAAAATATGTATGTGTATGCTAGATGATCGTATTTAAAAAATGTATGTGTATGCTAGAAGATCGTATTTAAATTTCCCTCTCTCTCTCTCTCTCTCTCTCTCTTCTCTTTTCTTCCTCTCTCTCCTCTCTTTCCTCTCTGTCTCACTGTCTCTCCTCTCTCCCTCACTCTCTCGACTCTCTCTCCCTCTTTGTCTCCCTCCTCACTTGCCCTCTTTCTATTTTTCTCTCCCTTCTGTCTCCTCCCTCTTTACTCTCTCTTCCTCGCTCTCCTCTCTCCCTCAGTCTTTCTCTCTCCTGTCTCTATCCTCTCTTTCTCCCCTCTCCCCTCTTTCCTATCTTTTCCTCTCTCTCTCTCTGCCCTCTCTCTCTCCTCTCTCCCTCCTCTTCCCCCTCTCTCTCCCCTCTCTCACCTCTCTCTCCCTTTCTCTCCCTCTCTCTCTCCCTCTCTCTTTCTCCCTCCTCCATTTCCCCTCTCTCTCCTCTCCCTCTCTCTCCTCTTTCTCCTCTTTCCCTCTCTCTCCCTCTCTCTCCTCTCTTTCCACTCTCTCCTCTCTCTTCTCTCTCTATCCCTCACTCTCTCTCCTCTCTTTCCTCTCTCCTCTCTCTTTCCCAACCCTCTCTCTCTTGCATCTCCCAACGCACACCAACACGACCACTCATACCCAGAAACTCTATTAAGCGACATCCTGTTTCCATGATGCATGCTTCTTTCTCTCTTCTGTCCCTCCTCTCTCTCCCTCCTCTCTCTCTCTCTCTCCCTCCTCTTCCTCCTCTCTCTCTCCTCTCTCTCCCTCCTCTCTCCTCTCTCTCTATTAAGCGACATCCTGTTTCCATGATGCATGCTTCTCTCTTCTGTCCCTCCTCTCTGTCCCTCCTCTCTCTCTCTGTCCCTCCTCCTCTCTCCTCTCTCTATTAAGCGACATCCTGTTCCCGTGATGCATGTTTCTTTCTTCTGTCCCTCCTCTCTGTCCCTCCTATCTCCCCTGCCTCTCTCTCCCTCCTCTCTCTCCTCTCTCTCTATTAAGCGACATCCTGTTTCCCTTATGCATGCTTCCCGCTCGTTCTCATTAGCTCTACTCACAGAACAATTAAGAGCTATTACTCCAACACGAGTCATGGTGGTCGTTGGCCTTTTCCTGGTGTGGCTGCATGCTGAGTGGTCGTAAGAGGAGGCGGAGTGTAACCTCCACCACCATCATGTACATGCTCTGTCTAAAGTTCACCTTCACGGATGTATTCTGAGGAGCAAACCTAAGAGGGGACCCCCACCTACCACGATAGGCCACGACATGTTTCCCGATCGCTACGATTTGAAATGGGGAAATCGTGACCTATCGGGAGGTCCCCGATAGGTCCAACAGTTTGAAATCGTAGAGCGTGGCAACGCCTTGGGAGGACCAATAACATAAACGCTGACCATGATATCTTCCCGATTGGCTACCATACCCTATGACCGGCTACGAAATTTCCAACATGTTGGAAATTATCGGGACCTCTACGATTGGCGTTTTCATCGCAGCCTATCGTGAGCTGTTGCAGACAGAATCGCAGAAACCTGTTCCACTTACCACGATTTTGCCAGACCTCACGCTGCAATCGGAATGGTGTCGGGAAGGCCGTCGTAAGGCCAATCGGGACCAGAATCGTGGTAGGTGGGGGCAGGCTTTTACTCTGAATGTTGATATCACGCTGAGTTCCATGCATGAGTTGGTACAGAAGACCCAGCTGGGTTTGTGGAGCGAGAGTGGTACAGAGGTTTGGTAACATGAAAAAAAAACGAAGAGAACCTTCAAAGTCCAGAGGTGCCTTTAGAGGCCTGAAGTACAAATTCGAGGTCAGCGATTTCCTTTTGTGTCGGTTTTCTTTGTTGTTTTGGCCAGGCTAATTCGTGGTAGTATGAGGGAGGTGACCAAAACACATATTATTCTCATAATGATATCTTAGGCAAATGTATTTAACTTAATGGTACGTACTCGCGCCCCTTGTTTCTTTCGATAGAAATATTCCACGTTTTTACTTTTATTTTATACCTTTATATGATTGGTAAAATACCTGAGAACATGTTACGACGTCCAACCTGTGGCCATTCTCTGATTGGTAAGTGAAATCGTTCATTGGTGGTATATAATTGATACCAATACCATACAAGAGGTTGGTATTAATGTGATATACTGTTTTGGTATATAATAATATGACGCTTTTCCCAGTTTATCATATTTTCTGAAACAATGTTGGCATAGGCCCACTGTATATAGGGAACAGAGCGTACTCTAGCTCTATGGTCATCCGCTAGTTGCAGGTGTCAGAATTCCAGGATTTTTAAGTTAATGCAGCATACAGCATTCTAACATGTGGCATTCTAACATGTGGCATTCTAGCATGTAGCAATCTAGCATTTGGCAGTCTAACATACATATCATTTTGTGGGCTCAGTGCTGCAATCTAACATGTGGCAATCTAACACACATGTCATTTTGTGGGCTCAGTGCGAGGCGTTCTAACATGTGGCAATCTAATGCACACACAATTTTTTTGGCATGGTGCTGCAATCTAATGCACAGCAATCTAACACACCATTTTGTGGGCTTTTTGTGTGATTTTAACATGTGACAATCTAATGTGTGGCAATCTAAAGCATGTGTCATTTTGTGGGCTTGGTGCGGTGATCTACCATGTGGCAATCTAACGCGCGCGTCATTTTGTGGGCTTTGTGTGGCATTCTAACATGTGGCAATCTAACGCGCGTCATTTTTCTGACGCGGTGCCCAATCTAACGCGCGCGTCATTTTGTGGGCTTGGTGCGGCGATCTAACGCGCGCGTCATTTTTCCGGCGCGGCGCGGCGCGGCGACGTTTGCCGCGTGTGATACGCGTGTGCCGCGGGCGGAGATTTACACAGAGAGTTTATTTCATTAGCGCCGCTGTCCGTCGTCCGCCTGCACCCCGCAGCCACGCCGTGAAAGCCGCTCTCCCCGGATTATACTATTAACACGGGCACCCCTCCCCCGCTCCCCCGCTCCCCCGCTCCCCCGCTCCCCCGCTCCCCCGCTCCCCCGCTCCCCCGCTCCCCCGCTCCCCCGCTCCCCCGCTCCCCCGCTCCCCCGCTCCCCCGCTCCCCCGCTCCCCCGCACCACCTCCGTGAGCACACACCGGGAGTGGCGGGCGGGGGGCCGGGGCGGGGGGCCGGGGGGCGGTGTGAGGGAAATCCTGGTCGGAACATGACAGATGTAGGTGAGACTGGGCTGGGCCAGGCGGAGGTAGCGACGAGAGCGGGGGCGGCATGCCCGTCTACGCCCCCCCCCCCCTGCCCCCCCCCCCCCATGTAGAGTCTGGGGCCCGTTGAATAATCTAGGATCGTATATGAAGACCCTATTCTGTAGCCAGTGTAGGCCATAGAGACCCAGGGATGATGTGGGTCAACTTTATTTAACACTTATGGACGACTAAGACTGTTTTTAGTGAAAGAACATAAAAATCATCCAACGATTATCCTACCCCTAATAAAAAACTCCATAGGCTTAACATTGGGTCATTGTATTAGGTCTGGAGTTCAGAAAAAAAGGAAAAATATCGCTCTAGTGGGATACACTTGACAAATGACGTCATTTGTTAATGTAGAAGTAATTTAGACGGGCGGGGTAGGATAAATTCTAAACCAAACGCGAGTTAGTCGTGTTATTGTTCATCGCACTCTGGCAAGATAGCGTATTACTGCTCTCGGCTTCGCCTCGCACAGTAATATGCGATCTTGCCGTCGTGCGATAAACAAAAACATGACTAATTCTCCATATTACCCTTGTACGAGGAAAGAGTCTTCATGTACGATCCTAGATTATTAAACGGGCCCCATGCTTTATCAGTCTCTCACCGACACATCCTCACCCCCTCCCCCCACCTTCCCACACACGCATACGACTCCCATACCCTACCTTATTATTTATGGTGTATAAATAGCCATTGGAAATGTATGGGGACTCAGTAAACGATTACCCATTGTTTATTATACATGGCATTCAAAGTACATATTGAGAATGTATGGGGACTCAGTAAACCACTACCCATTGTCTATAAGCCATGGTATACAATGTACCCATTTGGAATGTATGGGGACTCAGTAAACGATTACCCATTGTTTATTATCCATAGTATAAAATGTACCCATTGAGAGTGTATGGGGACTCCTCGAGTGGTTTACAGAGCCGCCTGTCCACATAGCCATCGTTTATTGTATTTATTACCCATCTTTTCGAATATATTAAGCCCATGAATTGCCATATTAAAGGGTATAACACTATGGACTATTTCCTTGGTCTACAACACAAAGGAACTATTTTCCTGTATACCATGGTTTTCATGCCGTATACCAAAGATATGGTATCTGACAGGTTTTATACAATGGGACGTGGTTTACTGTGTCCCCATACATTTTCATTAGGGTCTTTGTATATGATGGCTAATAAAAAGTCCCCATTGAAAATGTATGGGGACTCAGCAAACCACAACCAATTGTATAAAACCTGTCAGATACCATAACTGTGGTATACGGATTCAAAGCTGTGGTATACGGCCTCAAAACCAAGGGTATACGGGGAAATAGTCCATTTGTGCTATAGAGGAAAGAAATACACTTGTAGTCCCTAATGTTATACTTTTTAATATGTGTAATAACTGGGTCTAATTTATTCGAAAAGATGGATGATAAATACAACAAACGATGGTTTTGTGGACAGGCGGCTCTGTAAACCACTCGAGGTTGACGTCGTAATATTAGGAAACGTCCTTACTGTGGACGAAACGGTTCCTGTTCGAGGTCAGTCTTTGATTTCATACTGCCTGACGCTATAGGCGGAAGGCAGTATGAAATCAAAGACTGACCTCAAACGAGAAGTGTTTCGTCCACAGTGAGGACGTTTGCTTATTATTATATACCTCAAATCGATGAAAAAACGACATGTTGATGACGTATTAAGTCACACTCACAGCGGGCACGAACATTTTTTTAATATTTTTTTTAAAACTTTTATTTATCCTGGGGCCGTACTCAACTCGAGAGCTGGTTTCCATGTACTTGATATGAGAATACAAACTTGACAATTTTGTTATTGCTGCTTTGGCAACGAGGGATGACTGACAAACGTATGTACATACACATAATTACCAAACAATACATTATTCCAAATCTTTTCAATATTGCACCCCTAGCAGCGGGCAGTATTTCATAGACATTCGCATACAGGTATATAATCATACACTCGCTATAGTTCGTGTATTACTACGTGTCAGCCGCTCGTGGTTTACGGCCGCTTCTCCTCACCCACCTCTCCCATACTCAGCTGCAATACACACTTCAGTCTCCCACCCATACACCCTCACTCCCTCTCCACCTGTTCCCTTCTTGCACCTCACTGCCAGTTCTTTCATGATTCAGTTCTTCTACAAACCTATCCTCTACCTTTGATTTCTTTTCATATCTTTTCCGTTCGCATTGATTCAAAGCACTTAAGACAGTAATGAAGCAAACTAAAACTTCTTCAAACCTTTCTCTGTTTCGAGCTTATTTCTATTCACATCCCACACACTTTAACCAAAAAGAGAGTGAGAAAAGAAATGAAACAAATAGAAATGACAGAAAAACAACACTCATGACATGCATTCTGTCCTGGGTCCTACTATAGAGGATATTTTGTGGTTTTAAATGATCCACCAATCATCATGTAGTACCACGGCAAGGTCATAGATGGCGCTGGAGATGAGACGCTTCGGCAGACGACATTTGCCTAATTCAGGGTCAAAGGTCAAATTGCGTCCGTCTCCGGGGCCTCGGAGGCAAATTGAAGGTCGCGGGATTCGAACAGTTCGGAGGCGGGAAATCTGTGTCGAGCAGACGACTTTGGAGCAGGTGGTAAGCGAGACGGCGAAAACAAGAAAAACTGAAAAAATAATAGTAAACAATCTGCATATATGTGGCGTTCCCACCTGCCGACGAAAAACACGACGATTACATGCAGCCTGTCTCTAGTGGTCGGTCATGGTCAGCTGGGTACCCCTCAGACTGGCTCCAGTCCCTGCATCATATGTCTACCCTCTCCAATGGGATACAGGATACTGGCTCCAGTCCCTGCATCATATGTCTACCCTCCTCACTGGAATACAGAATACTGGCTCCAGTCCCTGCATCATATGTCTACCCTCCTCACTGGGATACAGAATACTGGCTCCAGTCCCTGCATCATATGCCTCCTCACTGGGATACAGGTTTGATTCATGGGCCAGTCAGAGAAGGATAGTTACTGTAATGAACTTCATTCTGATTGTGTTTGATTATTTAATGAATGTTCATAATCAAAGTCTAGGTATCCCTCTAAAGTGGAATTCACATGGTGGGATTCATTTACCTCACAGGGTGTCTGTCTGAGACAAATCCTGCTGAGATTCTGTATTCTGTTAAGTGGAATTCATATGGTGGAATTCATTTACCTCACAGGGTGTTTGTCTGAGACAAATCCTGCTGAGATTCTGTATTCTGTTAAGTGGAATTCATATAGTGGGATTCATTTACCTCTGTATTCTGTAAAACGGGATTCACACGGTGGGATTCATGTACCTCACAGGCCGTTTGTCTGAGACAAATCCTGTTGAGATTCGGTACTGGAACACAATCTCCTCGTGTGAATTACAGGCTTTCATTTTGCTGAGACAAACTTTTTTCTCTTGCAATTGTCGGCGACAATTGCCCCTAACAAGGAACAGAATCTCATGAGATTTTGACTTTAAACAGGTTTAAAATTTAGAGGGACATTTTGGTGAGACAAATGTATTTCACACGTTCTCCCCCAATCTGTGAGTCTCAGCGGTCTCAAATAACACCTATTCACATGGGGAAGTACCCTGAGTCAGCGACTGTGTACCCTGTGTACCCTGTGTACCCTGTGTAGGGGTGTAGGGTTGAGACTATGTACCTGTTAAATCTTCTCATGTGAATTGAATCCGCCATGTTCCCCTGAGACTGTAGAACACCCCAATCTGTGAAACTTTGTTCCCAGTTGGAAATAGTAGCCGACTGGTGCAAAGGTGTGAAGTACACCAGTCTCAGGTCCATGTGTCCCATCGTGTGAATCCCATTTTAAGTGGAATTCATATGGTGGAATTCATTTACTTCAGAGGGTGTTTGTCTGAGACAAATCCAGCTGAGATTCTGTACTGGAACCCACTGCTGAGTCGCTGACTAAGTACTCAACTTCGCCAATAGGAGGCTAGCAAGCAGGGTCACATGTTTTTCACACCATTCAGCTCAAGGGTACTTGAGTCACAGGGTGATTGTTCACTGTGACTATGTACCTGGTATGTCCTTCCATGTGAATCAAACTCGCCATTTTCCCTTGAGACTAGTAAAAGCATTTTGCCATGAGAATTTTGTATCAAAGGAGAATCGTCTGAGACTAGGGAAATGGTGTGAAGTACACCTGTCTCAGGTACATTAGTCTCTAGTGTGAATCCCCCTGAAAGCCATAAAGACATTTTCCACTGGCCGATGAAAACGGCAGCGATTCATTGAGTTGGTCGATAGTGGCCAACAACTGCATGTCGGTTCTTAGAAATCGGTGAGGGTGTAGTGTATGCATTGTGTCTGCCCCATTTAACAGGTCCATACTGACAGAACTGTCCTCCAAACACATTGCAGTGCTGGCCTTATTGCATAAGCTAAGCACACAATTGACATCAGCAGTGCCAAAGGTCCGTCGGTGGTTCCTGACCGTATATCGGTTATGACCGATGGAAAAAGGTTATTAGGAGGAAACAAAAAATCTACACCGTTTTCGTCGGCCAGTGGAAAATGGCTTATGCATAGCACCCTCACCGATTTTTAGTCACCGACGTGCAATCGGTGGCCACCACCGACCGACTTTTAGGAGAACTCAATAAATCGGTGCCGTTTTCGTCAGCCAGTGGAAAAGGGCTCTATGATGACAGAAGTAAATCAGCGAGTTACGTACGGGGAGGTCTGGCCGCCGAGCCACGTGGCGTCGTACGTACATGACACTTGTGAGTACCGTTTACAAACCTCTGTTGTTTTCTCTCTCACCACAAACACAAACAAATAAACACCACCGAGGGTCCAACGTATACATGCAATAAATCATATCCCTGTCACGATCACTCTGAAGTTCATTCCCCTCACATCACTTCCTGACTGTGCACCACGGTTACTGAAGTATAAAGCCCAATGCCCATCTGCCGATTTCGGAACATTTATGTACGTTTGTCGGCGACAAACGGAGGGTAATTTGTCTCAGCCGAGTCATCCTAACGGAGTCGGTAGATGTAGGACAGCTAGGCAAGGCTCCCAAGCGATTAGTGAACACTCGGTTTCTTTGGTTTTTGCCCTCCCCCAGCGATTAGTGCACCATACACAGGTTTTATCAGTGTGCGGGTCGAGCGAAGGGTTAAGTAATTTGCCTGCGACAAGGTGACCGACTCCTATACGATTTGGGAACTCCATAATTTCTTGTACGACTCTCCATACGGAGTGCTTTCAATCTGAAATAGCGCAATCCGATTGGACGAGAGTCTGTCAGAAAATGGTCGGCTACAAATTTAAAAATGGCAGAAGATATGATTTAAAAGTCGGCAATCATTCCATACAGGTCTAATTACACAGTTCTCCCATAATATTGACTGGTTTCAGATACAAGCAGCCGTATGCTCCGAGGAGTGGACGCGTAGTAATATCCGAGGATATTGCGCAGAGGCAACTCCGAGGAGCATACGACTACTTTTATCTGAAACCAGTCTATATTGTTTTCATTATCCACCTTTTTCTGACAAGTGGCGTACTGATATCAGCTAATTTAGGCGCACACTATTTTTTCATATGCACTATTTTTCCGTATGGGCTGGCTTTTGCTAACTGGAGCATACAACATACCTGTATGCTCTGTGCTCACGACATGCCACGACAAAGGTCCAGTCGTAGCAAAAATCGAACATGTTCGATTTTGTCGTAACCTTGTCAGAAGGCCCCCAACAAGCCCCTGACAAGCTTCAAGTCGCAGCCTGTTGTGGCCTTGTCGTAGACTCTTGTCGGGAACTAGGGTCCACCAACCATGACAAGGCTACGACAAGGCCTCCAAATGTAGGCCTGTCGTGAACCTTGTCGGAAAGCCATTGTCGTAGCCTTGTCATGGTTGGTGGAAGCCACCCTGAAAGGCAGGCGTCCATCCACCTCCTGTGGTCGGTGGACCCTAGTTCCCAACAAGAGTCTACGACAAGGCCACGACAGGCTGCGACTGGAAGCTTGTCGGGGGCCTTCCGACAAAGTTACGACAAAATCGAACATGTTCGATTTTTGCCATGACTGGACCTTTGTCGTGGCATGTCATGAGCTTGTCGTAAAGGTCTACGATAGGATAATTTGGTGGAGCGTGCACTTCCCGAGACGCCCCGACAAGGACCCACGACAGAGAGAATGGACACCCCTTCTCACAACAAGGCTACGACAAGGCGCCTATTGGAACTTTCTTGTCGGGGCTTGTCGTGGTTGGTGGAAGCCACCCTTTAAGCCGGATGCCCATCTACCGATTCAGGGTTGAACGATTAGTACATTGCTCGTATGACAAGAATACTAGACCCATAGCAGCAGTCCGTATTCGCAGTCAGTTTATGCATAGGTATAGGATAATGTGTATGTATGCGGTTTGGGTTTTATCCAGTGGATCTCTACAACTGCTTATGGAGGGTCATTGAGGTATACAGGCGTTTCCATTCACCGCCACCTGACGGGGAGTTCTTTACTTTGGCCGTCACTCAGACAAACACGGTCGAGTCCAGCCTCACGCCTATAGAGATATACAGCAATCACACCTGGAGTGTGAACGGTGGGTGTGATTGAAGGAGTGTTGTTTGTTGACAGATTCAATTGCTGGAACAAACAACGCACTTACCCCCTTATCTTAATATCACATGACCTTATGTTCGTCGCACTTACCCCTTTATCTTAATGTCACATGACCTCATGTTCGTCGCACTAACCCCAATATCTAAATGTCACATGATCTCACGTTCGTCGCACTAACCCCATATCTTAATGTCACATGACCTCACGTTCATCACACTAACCCCAATATCATAATGTCACATGACCTCACGTTCATCACACTAACCCCCATATCTTAATGTCACATGACCTCACGTTCATCGCACTAATCCCCATATCTTAATGTCACATGACCTCACGTTCATCGCACTAATCCCCATATCTTAATGTCAGATGACCTCATGTTCGTCGCACTAATCCCCATATCTTAATGTCACATGACCTCACGTTCATCGCACTAATCCCCATATCTTAATGTCACATGACCTCACGTTCATCGCACTAATCCCCATATCTTAATGTCAGATGACCTCATGTTCGTCGCACTAATCCCCATATCTTAATGTCAGATGACCTCACGTTCATCGCACTAATCCCCATATCTTAATGTCAGATGACCTCACGTTCATCGCACTAATCCCCATATCTTAATGTCACATGACCTCACGTTCATCGCACTAATCCCCATATCTTAATGTCAGATGACCTCACGTTCATCGCACTAATCCCCATATCTTAATGTCAGATGACCTCATGTTCGTCGCACTAATCCCCATATCTTAATGTCAGATGACCTCATGTTCGTCGCACTAATCCCCATATCTTAATGTCAGATGACCTCACGTTCATCGCACTAATCCCCATATCTTAATGTCACATGACCTCACATTCATCACACTAACCCCAATATCATAATGTCACATGACCTCACGTTCGTCGCACTAACCCCCTTATCTTAATGTCACATGACCTCACGTTCGTCGCACTAAACCCATTATCTTAATTTCACATGACCTTACGTTCGTCGCACTAACCCAATGTTTGTCCTCATGACTTTATCGGCGAAGATTGACTACCTTTGAATTGACGACTAATTGAATATGATATTATTGATGACTATGGAAAATGACAAGGCCCATTATTGTTATTGTCACCAAATGAGTGATATTGATGCTGAATGTTTTCCTGTGAAGATAGTACTACAATAAATAATGAAACAAATGTACACAAGTGTACTATCAATCATCAAATCATGTCATTCATCTTGCACGTATACGAAACTTATTGCGGTTGTCGATTTTCATGGATGTACATGCATCTTCAATTGGAAGAAATTGAAATAACACTTTAAAGGCATATCCTACAATTCACAGTAGCGCCACCTGGTGATTTCTAAATAATGTAAATTATTGGTCAAAATTGGTTTCTTGGGATTCATTGTAATTCTACATGAGTAAATTTGACATTTTGTCCTGTTTATCCAATCATAATAGGTAAAATAGGCTAATTTACAATTGTTTGGTTTTGGTTTTGGGAAATGTAGTGGAAAATAGGGTTTTCTTCAATTCTTTGAAAAACGAGGACGGTGACCTATGATTTTTAAAACCGGAATATATAGTACTATATATATGTTATATTCTGTGAAAGTTTAAGGAAAATGACATGGGTTTTACTAAGTGAAAAAATACTTTTAAGAATTTCTATATATTCTCATATATAATTATCATCATATTGATCTATAAATTAAAAACTAGCACGGTGACCCCGATTTTTAAGTTAGATATATGTGTTCCACATCACTTGGAGATCATCATATCAAATTGACTGGAAATTGACATGGGTTTTAATTTCAAAGCCAAATTGTCCGATATGCATTTAAACTAAAAAATGGAGTACGATTTTAGAGAGTGTCTCTTGATATACCCTTTCTGTTTCGTATTTCTTCCCCGTCTGCCCCTGTGCGTTAAACCGGATCATGATATCATGCCCACTCAGCGATAACCGGATAGAGTCTAGAATCATAATCAAAAACATTATTCATAATCATGTACTTAGACCCAGTTCAGCGGCTAAAAGTCTAAGTCAGTCACGCTCAGCTTAAAAGAGGGCCATAATTAGCGGGAAACGGTGCTTTCTTAGTCGGTTTATCGTCGTTTGTTCGTGTTGGGTGTGCAGTGAACGCTGTTTCTCTTTGAATGACCTACTTTGAGTGACCTACTTTCCGCTCGACTGATTGGTGGAGAACAAGGATCTTCAACAGGACGTAGGGGTGAGGAGGTTAGGGGCCATCCATAAAGTGTGCACGCGCGGGGTGGGGGGGGGGGGGGGGGGTCAAAAACTTTGGTAATTTTGCGTATGCTCTTTCTTTGTTCTATTGCGTGCAAGATAGGGAAGGGGGTTAGGGGTTGGGCTCCAACATTTGAGAAATTCTGCGTACGTACTATACGGAAACTGGCTTACTGTCTTCGTACGTCAAAAATATGCAGTCAGTTTCCGTATTATTATATACCTAAAAATGGGGAAAATTTACCTAGTCACGTGATCATATACCCCGTACGTCACACTGTGACGTACGGGTATAAATACGCCATGGGTAGCAGCGGGTACTACACGTAGTTGTTACAGCCACAGGTATATAATAATTTAGAGATGGCCCCATGTCAAGTTTGAGGCTGAAGTATAAAGAAATTCACCTGTCCTTTAAAGAACGATCTCAGCTGAAGTATGAACTTCCTGCGTTTTTTTTCTCGTTTTTCTCTATTTTACTGGAGAGGGCTACCAGAAAATTGGCCTCTGCATAGAAAATATTATGACCAATTATACAAAGAAAGGATGTTCGATTTGTCGTCAACAAGTTACATCCTTGTGATATATATATACACACAATGTTGACTGGTTTCAGATAAAAGCGCTTGTATTCTCCTCTGCGCAATATCCTCGTATGCGCTCGGATATTACTACGAGTTAACTCTTCGGAGTATAAAACGGCTTTTATCTGAAACCAGTTTATATTCTCTTTTTTATCCACCTTTTTCTGACAAGTGGCGATGTTAAAACCCGTTAATGGTATACCCAAAAAATTACTTAGGAAAAAATCCATTGATAAGGCCACTAAAAAAAACAAACTTGTTTCTCATCACCAAGCCATGAAAAATATGACGAGGGCGCGTTTTTTTTTTTTTGCTATATCAAAGATGGCAGACATACAGTAAAACCCCGTATAAGCGGACACCCTCCGATCCAGGCCAAAGTGGCTGCTTACGCGGGGTGTCTTCTTACGCGGGGTTTCCGGATTTTTACTGGCTATACATTTAATGCATCCCTGACAACAGGAGCTTTAATTTGATACTAAATGCACATACCTTTCATATTTTCTATCAAGGTTCATCTATTTAAAAAAAAAAAATTCTTCTAAAATCGTTTTTTTCTGATGCGCGCGGTGATGAGAAACAAGGTTTCTTTTTTCAGTGGCCTAACTGGACCCGCCACCTGTCGATTTGTTTAGCGTCAGGTTCCAAGATGGCCGCCTCTATGAGACAATAGCTATGTGTCCTATATCCATTGAAGATCCTCCTGAGGGTCCCTCTCCCACTCTCCAAGCAGAGATCCTGCGCTCTACTTCATGCAGCCACTTGTATCTCTGCACCTACCTGCCTGTTTGGGACAGAATCTGTCCCATCCGCCAGTTTTTCAAATATCCTAAATTTGTCATGGTTTGGGCAGTATTTGTATTCTACTTGTACATAGAGATACACATATTTATATGGTTAATGATTTAAACTCATTTTTGTTATTTGTTATTTCAAACCAGACACTGGGAGTCTCTGGGATTACTTTCTTCAGTGGAAAGCACCTCATGTGTTGCAGGGTTTTGTTTTGTCAACGAGACACATGTGCCCACTCGAAGGGGCAGCCTAATCAACCTTGGATTCACATTATAAAGTGGTTTAAAGCTGAAAAAGAAACAGCTTTAATGTCTGTATAGCTCATTTAACAATTTCCATATTTCACAACTCATAATATATGAGTTGTTTGAGTTTCATAACTTTTGACAGTTACACTGTTTTGAATCTGAAATCTTAGCTGGTTCCCCCTGTCCTTTGTGGATACCCAGGGAACCAGCGTTGGGTTGAGGCAGAGATTAGCAAGCGAAGGTGACGCGAAAGATCTGCTGGGAGAGTGTCCCTCTCCATCCTCGGCTACACTCCCACACTGTCTGGTACGAGAGTGGTGAACTATTTTCTTTTTCCTGGAATCCCTCTGCAGGGTGTGCATGGTCGTTTAGTGTTATGGACAGTGGAGTTTTACGATGGTGTGTAAGGACATGTTGATGTAAGCCTGTCTATATATACACACACACACTTATACAGGAGTAGGGGACAAAATATGGCACCGGTACTGTCACAGTAGTGATTGGCATTATCCTACCCCTAATAAAAACGGTCCATAGGCATTACATAGGCAAATTTTATGCGGCATGTCATGACATAAAGTGCGATTTATGCCTCTAGGGGCATAAAAAAAATCGACCAATCAGCGACCAGATTGTGAGCTGCTCCGAAAAAAGTTCCGGTTGGACTCAAATGTTCTGGTTGGACTTTGGTTGGTCGTTCAATCGATATTGATATTTTAGTAATCCAAAAGGGTAGAGACGGGGTAGGATAAATACGAAACCGAACTCGAGTTAGATTTGTCAGTGTCTATGCCACTCTGGTCAGGTCTGTTCCTCACTACGCTCAGCTAACGCTTCGCGTAGTAATACACGACCTTCCCGTCGTGGCATAAACACTGACAACTCTCGTTCAGTTTCTACTAATTATCACACATAGGGCACAGAGTGATTGCTAGTTCTGCCATCAAATACCGCTACTGTAGTTGGTGGGGGAGGGGCAACCATTGTTTTTAGTTGTTATAATCTATAGATAATATTGGCTAGAATTCCTCCATGGCAAGCTCTCGCGCGGTCAAACGCATGGTATATTAATTAACCCTGAACACTCTCATTGGATTCTTCTATAGTATAACATGTG
Source organism: Alentia gelatinosa (assembly GCA_950022655.1). Classification (NCBI taxonomy): domain Eukaryota; kingdom Metazoa; phylum Annelida; class Polychaeta; order Phyllodocida; family Polynoidae; genus Alentia; species Alentia gelatinosa. Next base: position 76,878 of record CATLOP010000026.1, on the reverse strand, counting down.
ATATTGTATAATTATCTCAACCTGGTACAAGTTTAGCCATAGGAATAACATTAGGGAAGAATACTCCACGATCACCCCCGCAAAGTGACCATACTACGCCACGGCCATGGCGCAGTGAATGTGAGATGGATGTGATGCTTTTTATCCTACCCCTAATAAAAGACTCCATAGGCTTAACATTGGGTAACTGTATTCGGTCTGGAGTTAAAAAAAGAGAAAAATATCGCTCTAGTGGGATACACTTGACAAATGACGTCATTTGTTAATGTAGAAGTAATTTAGACGGGCAGGGTAGGATAAATTCTAAACCAAACTTGAGTTAGTCATGTTATTGTTCATCGCACTCTGGCAAGATCACGTATTACTGTGCGAGGCTTCGCGCAGTAATATGTGATCTTGCCGTCGTGCGATAAACAACAACACGACTAACTCTTGTTTAGTTTCTCCATAGTAATGTCATTGAAAGGGGTGAGATAAATCCAGAACAGCACTTGAATCATACACCACACTCGACTCGTGTGGATGCAGCATAATCGTCACTTGACTTCGCCTCGTTGATGATTGCAGCGCATTCAATCTTGTAGAGTATTGAGTATTTATACGATTCTCGATCCAGTTCTATATAATTATTTCTGCAGTCGACTGTCTTAATATCACCTTACAATCTTGGTATACCACATTGGTCAATAACAATTCCCCAAGGTCCTTACTGGATTGACCAAAAGTAGAAAATCAATATTATCCCATGATGTTCTCTAATACTTCATCGGAAAACTAAAACAAACTATAGATAAAAAAACAACAACAATAGATGTGACTTTATACAAAAATCTAATTTCAATAGAATATAGGCATCGTGAGGACTGCAAATCCCACATTCTCTTTTACATATGTATCCAGCCTTGCTCCATTCCTCAGAAAGTACTAGGAGCAAATGGTATATTGATCATGCTTTCCCAGTGTCACAGTCGGTAGTATGCAGATAGTGAAGGGACAGTTTTTTTGCATATTTGTGACCCCTCTAACCTCTAGGCAATATATTGTTATGTTCCAAAATATCTGTATATGAAACACACAGATTCTATCCCATGGCTTAACTGATCCTGCTGTCTCTACGTAACAGGCTGCTTGAGGTGACACTTGGTTACGATCAACATAGTCGCCCCCACATAGTAAACACGGAGCCAGCATATAACCCTGATCTCGAAGTATTCTCATCAGTCCAACTAGTGTAGCACATTGCAGTAACACCAGCAATAAAGCTTGTAAGAGGACAAGGCCTTGGAGTCATTCATTCCGCTTACTATTCACACCTGATAGTAAGTCCTGGCATCCACCTACTACGATATGACTCCGATATGGTCTACGATGCACCTTCCTATAAAAAATCAAAATCGCGTCGGAAGGTCATCTAATATCGGTGCAATTGACCACGTTTCTGCGATTAGACACCGTGTGAATAGTAAGGGGAATGAATGACTCCAAGGCTTCATCCCATTACAAGTTTTATTGCTGGTGTTACTGGAATGCACTACACTAGACAGACTGATGAGAATACATCGACATCAGGGTTATATGCTGTCTCCGTGTTTACTATGTGGGGGCGACTGTGTTGATCGTAACCAAGGGTCACCTTAAGCAGCCTGTTACATAGAACCAGCATCTGTATGTTTCATATACAGATATTTTGGAACGTATCGTGGGTCTAAATTTGTATCGTAGTAGGTGGACGCCAGGCCTAAAAGGCGTATCCCACTATCACGATTTGAGCCTCCGACACACTACGATAGCCTTACGACAAGCGTTCCAATGAAAAAAATGAAATTTTTATCGGAAGGAACGAGTCTAGCTTTCACGATGGACTCGTTCCTTCCGATAAAAATTTCATTTTTTCATCGGAACGCTTGTCGTAAGGCTATCGTAGTGTGTCGGAGGCTCAAATCGTAATAGTGGGATACCCCTTTTACAGTACATAGAGCATGAAGAGAAACTTCATGCTTTCTACAAAAGCCTGTGAGTGTGGGAGAGGGGCCATATTTCCGCTTATATCAGTACGTCTGTCTCAGATAGCGTATCGTGTATCCTGATGCGTTTGGCGGGAAAACGGCCCTGGGATTGTCCTTCTGTGATTCACCGCAGACGACTTTTAACCCACTTCATGTACGTCATTGGCGCGGCTCCTAAATCACGCCCGCCAATAGGTCATTCAGTGATGACCACATTTATTAGGAATGGAGCAGATACCATCTAACGGACATGTGATTCGCATACATGTATGTCCTGAAGAGATGTATACATCCAGTTAAAATATGTTTTGGATATTATTCTAAAAACTCAAAAGTGAACCACAATACATGCTCACATCACCAAGGATCACCATGCATATTGAATTAGCCTACACGTATACCATTTAAAATATGTTTATATATGCATGTTCTTATTTCCAAACGATGAAATTTTCCTGTGGTGAAAATATCCATTTTCCTGGTGTATTTTTCTCCCTGCTCTTTTGTGCGTGGTGGCTTGGGGGAGGGGGTTGTCTTATAACTGTCACTGATCATACCACAAACTGATGGTGCTTGTTATTGTTGTGAAATGTCGTCAGGTAGGACAGTGTCTAGACGGACACCTCTCAGAGTATGACGTCCGAGATAAATTCTAGGCCACCACGAGGAAAACATGACAGTGGACAATGATTCTGAGTCAAAGTGGTCCGTTTTCGTCATAAAGGATGTTAGAAAACGTGTATTTATATTGAGATGACAATAGTTACACCAAATGGTATGTTTAGATGGATGTTTATTGATTAAACCCGTTCATTTTAAGTTATGATGTGTACATACAACACTACTAAGATTAGATACATGACCTTATTTGGTAGATGTGTAAATAGCATGATTAGACATGTTGTTATATGCATTTGTACAGTGGACAAATTTATATACACCATGGCAATTTTATTTCTCGTTAACCTGACTAGTCCCTTATCACTCTCTCTACTCACCATACCACTCCCTCCAAGGCTAATCCATTGCTAAGTATTACAAACAAAACTTATAAATGTTGCATATATTACTGTTTAGCAACTATAACTGCTTATCTAACCCATTGTATGGTCATTGCTGCAGACATCATTTTCTAGTAGTTATATAATTGTTGGGGTCAGAGCAGTCGAGCAGCATTGTTTCACTTTAGAGCTAGGTGGTGCAAGTGCCGATCCCTGCTGTGCGGTATGGCCCGCGGACCCGCGGTATGCAAATACTACGGGTTCACCCGCATTACGTAACTCAGTCACTATAGAAGGCTGAGTCCACAGCGGGTTGACAGGACTTCTCGCGGTGCCTCTTTACGTAGTGAACGTCTGAAGCCTCACATGTTGGTTAGGTTGTGTTGTAACACCTTTCAATGTTGAAGAGACCAGTATCTCTTCCCACGCTAGTTGGTGCCCAGAAGCACCAACGGATTGTAACACCAAGGAATACCGTAATAAAAGCTCGGTAAACTGAAACAGTCTGGAGTCTGGTTTTGTCTTCGTAGTTAAGCGGTAGTTGGTAGATCTAGTATCTCCCTCCCCTTTCCAGCGGGTAAAGCCGAACCCACCTGTACTAGCACGGTAAGTACAGGGTAGCGACTGAAGTCTCGGAACCTCTAGTCGGCTGTCGATCGCAGAAAGTGGTAATCCACTTGCAGCGACTAGAGGGAACGCTACATAATTGTTGATCTGTGAAGTAGAAGACCAGTACTTGTGCCATGTTCTCTACTCTTACCTGAGAAAAATGAAACTCTTGATTTCATATTATTTTGTTTGTATATATGATTGCAATATTATTATCGATAACTTATAGAAAGGGTATTAGTTCGGGAAAAAGGCAGTGCCATGAAAACCAGTTGCTGTGCCAACTGAGGCAAATGCCCCTTTTGAGGGTCTAGAAGTTAAATTTATTTTGAAAAATGTACATCAACCTACCAAATGTAAACTCTGGACCTAATTAAGAAATTGAAAAAAAAAAAATTAAGTTACTCCACTCGTTTGGTTCGGCCATAATCGTAACTCGGCTTCGCCTTGATGACGATTGTGGCCCATCCACACTTGTGAAGTATCGTCTATTTATATGATTCGCGATGCAGTTCTATATAATTACTCAATGCCTCACGTGCAAACTCTCTCTCACTTGACCGCTCACTCACTCACTCACTCACTCACTCACTCACTCACTCACTCACTTGACCACTGACAGACTCACAGACTGCTTTTAAAATTGGCGTTTTTAATGATTTCTAGATACATAATAATAAAGAGACAGTGTCTGTTTCTGAATTACTTTTTGGTCTAAAATATTCACCTCGAACTTCGAACTGGGTGAATATTTCCGACCAAAAAAAACAAAACAGAATGTATTTCATCCAGGCACACTAACCATGTCTCCATATAGTACCTGACACAAACTGGCGACATCGTAAGATGGCAGACACTTCCTGACCCTACACCACAGAATGTATTTCATTCGGGCACATTAACCATGTCTCTATATAGTACTTTAGACCAACTGGCGACATCGCGAGTTGGCAGACGCTTCATGACCCTACAACACAGAATGTATTTCATTCAGGCACACTAACCATGTCTCCATATAGTACTTTGGACCGACTGGCGACATCGCGAGTTGGCAGACACTTCATGACCCTACACCACAGAATGTATTTCATTCAGGCACACTAACCATGTCTCTATATAGTACTTGACACAAACTGGCGACATCGCGAGGTGGCCGACACTTCCTGACCCTACACCACAGAATGTATTTCATTCAGGCACACTAACCATGTCTCTATATAGTACTTTGGACCGACTGGTGACATCGCGAGTTGGTAGACACTTCCTGACCCTACACCACAGAATGTATTTCATTCAGACACACTAACCATGTCTCCATATAGTACTTGACACAAACTGGCGACATCGCGAGTTGGCAGACACTTCCTGACCCTACACCACAGAATGTATTTCATTCAGACACACTAACCATGTCTCCATATAGTACTTGACACAAACTGGCGACATCGCGAGTTGGCAGACACTTCCTGACCCTACACCACAGAATGTATTTCATTCAGACACACTAACCATGTCTCTATATAGTACTTTAGACCGACTGGCGACATCGCGAGTTGGCAGACACTTCCTGACCTTACACCACGGACCATTCACATGTCTATTGATACCTCCAGGATGCACTCCAGAGGATTTATCCCCTCCAGTTCCGCGAGGAAGCATGTGAAATTCATGTTTACAGTTGGACTGTGCAGAGAGTTGGGCAGATCCTGGTAATCTCACCTAATTAGGGAAGCTGGGGTCGCGTACATGTGAACCTAACTCTGGTCGTTATACCTAGAGACCTGAGCGGGGCTGATTTCAGCCGAGTTCAGCTCCTGATGTACGCATACATCCTCCTCCTCCACATGGTGGTAGGACGGCCAGGAGGATCCTCCAGGGCTGTACTGGTATTATCCGACCAAGTGTCCATAGAAAACACGCAGAGTGTGTATCACTATACATGGAGCATACAGATATATCCACCTGATACAAAGTGTCCATAGAAAACACATAGGGAGTGTGTATCAGCATACCCTGAGAATACAGATATAGCCAACTGATATAAAGTGTCCATAGAAAACACATAGGGAGTGTGTATCACCATACACGGAGCATACAGATATATCCACCTAATACAAAGTGTCCATAGAAAACACATAGGGAGTGTGTATCAGCATACCCGGAGAATACAGATATATCCACCTAATACAAAGTGTCCATAGAAAACCTAAAGTATACAGATATATCCATCTAATATAAAGTGTCCATAGAAAACATGTAGAGTGTGTATGGACATACCCGGAGAATACAGATATATCCACCTGATACAAAGTCTCCATAAACAACGCATAGGGAGTGTGTATCACTATACATGGAGCATACAGATATATCCACCTGATACAAAGTGTCCATAGAAAACACATAGGGAGTGTGTATCACTATACCTGCAGCATGCAGATATATCCACCTAATACAAAGTGTCCATAGAAAACACATAGGGAGTGTGTATCACCATACCCTGAGAATACAGATATATCCACCTAATACAAAGTCTCCTTAAACAACGCATAGGGAGTGTGTATCACTATACATGGAGCATACAGATATATCCACCTAATACAAAGTCTCCATAAACAACGCATAGGGAGTGTGTATCACCATACCCGGAACATACAGAAATATATCCACCTAATACAAAGCGTTCATAGAAAACACATAGGGAGTGTGTATCACCATACCCGGAGCATACAGATATATCCACCTAATACAAAGTGTCCGTAGAAAACACGTAGAGTGTGTATCACTATACATGGAGCATACAGATATATCCACCTGATACAAAGTGTCAATAGAAAACACATAGGGAGTGTGTATCACCATACCCAGAGCATACAGATATATCCACCTAATACAAAGTGTCCATAGAAAACACATAGGGAGTGTGTATCACCATACCCAGAGCATACAGATATATCCACCCAATACAAAGTGTCCATAGAAAACACATAGGGAGTGTGTTTTCTCCATACCAAGAGCATACAGATATATCCACCTAATACAAAGTGTCCATAGGAAACATGTAGAGTGTGTAGCACCATACCCGGAGCATACAGATATAGCTAACTTATATAAAGTGTCCATAAACAACGCATAGGGAGTGTATATCACTATACACGGAGCATACAGATATATCCACCTAATATAAAGTGTCCATAGAAAACACATAGAGAGTGTATCACCATACCCGGAGCATACAGATATATATCCACCTGATACAAAGTGTCAATAGAAAACACATAGGGAGTGTGTATCACCATACCCAGAGCATACAGATATATCCACCTAATATAAAGTGTCCATAGAAAACACATAGGGAGTGTGTATCACCATACCCTGAGAATACAGATATATCCACCTAATATAAAGTGTCCATAGAAAACACGCAGAGTGTGTATCACTATACCCTGAGAATACAGATATATCCACCTAATACAAAGTGTCCATAGAAAACACATAGGGAGTGTGTATCACCATACCCGGAGCATACAGATATATCCACCTGATACAAAGTGTCCATAGAAAACACATAGGGAGTGTGTATCACCATACCCGGAGCATACAGATATATATCCACCTAATACAAAGTGTCCATAGAAAACACATAGGAAGTGTGTACCACCATACCCAGAGAATACACATATATATCCACCTAATACAAAGTGTCCATAGAAAACACGTAGAGTGTGTATCAGCATACCCTGAGAATACAGATATATCCATCTGATACAAAGTGTCCATAGAAGACACATAGGGAGTGTGTATCACCATACCCGGAGCATACAGATATATCCATCTAATATAAAGTGTCCATAGAAAACATGTAGAGTGTGTATCACCATACCCGGAGCATACAGATATATATCTAGTTAATAGAAAGTGTCCATAGAAAACACATAAGAGTGTGTATCACCATACCCGGAGCATACAGATATTTCCATCCTATACAAAGTCTCCATAAAAAACGAATAGGGAGTGTGTATCACCATACCTAGAGGACACAGATATATCCACCTGATACAAAGTGTCCATAGAAAACACGTAGAGTGTGTATCACCATACCCCGAATATGCATACACAATATTGACTGGTTTCAGATACAAGCGGCTGTAGGCTCCGCGGAGTTGACGTGTAGTAATATCCGAGCGTATGCGAGGATATTGCACAGAGTCAACTCCGAGGAGCCTACAGCCACAAGATATCTGCAGGGAGAGTGGTCAGGAGTAGGGGTTGGTGCAGAGATTACTAAGCCAAGTTCCACTTAATACAAAGTGTCCATAGAAAACACATAGGGAGTGTGTATCACTATACCCAGAGCATACAGATATATCCACCTATATACATTTATATATGTATACATATATATACATATACATATCCCTAATCCCTGTGGCATGCTCTCTTAGATGTGGTATATGTATATTATGTATATATATATATATGTATACATATATATACATATACATATCCCTAATCCCTGTGGCACGCTCTCTTAGATGTGGTATATGTATATTATAAACACATATATATACATATACATATCCCTAATCCCTGTGGCACGCTCTCTTAGATGTGGTTTATGTATATTATATACATATATGCACATATACATATCCCTAATCCCTGTGGCATGCTCTCTTAGATGTGGTATATGTATATTATATATACATATATATACATATACATATCCCTAATCCCTGTGGCATGCTCTCTTAGATGTGGTATATGTATATTATATACACATATATACATATACATGTCCCTAATCCCTGTGGCATGCTCTCTTAGATGTGGTATATGTATACTATATATACATATATCTACATATACATATCCCTAATCCCTGTGGCATGCTCTCTTAGATGTGGTATATGTATACTATATATATACATATATATATACATATACATATCCCTAATCCCTGTGGCACGCTCTCTTAGATGTGGTATATGTATACTATATATATACATATATATATACATATACATATCCCTAATCCCTGTGGCATGCTCTCTTAGATGTGGTATATGTATACTATATATATACATATATATATACATATACATATCCCTAATCCCTGTGGCACGCTCTCTTAGATGTGGTATCCACCCCCGACCCCCGCGTGGAGGCACCTGGAGGTAAACGGATCCGGGGCGTGGCACCTCCCTCTCCCGTGCCTCCCCTCTGAGGGTCTCCTCCAGGGTCTGATCCCTGAGTCACCCCTTGTGATCGTGATAACCCCCTCAGCCCCCGCCCTCAGCCCCCGCCTCGCCATGTGCCGGGGAGGTATCAACCCCGTTTTTAAACCCCACGACAGCAGGCACCCAACGCTCTTTCACCAGAGTACACTTCTTGCATCTATTTCTTTCTGGTGTTTTTTTTTTCTCTGTATGTTTTTTTTTCTACTTCTTGTATGCATTCCCCTGGGACTCGACTTGGGACTTGGCCATGTCCAACTCTCCCTGCAGATATCTTGTAGAACTTTGTCTTACTAATCTCTGCATCAACCCCTACTCCTGTTCACTCTCCCTGCAGGTATCTTGTGGAACTTTGGCTTACTAATCTCTGCTCCAACTCTTACTCCTGTTCACTCTCCTTGCAGGTTTCTTGTGGAACTTTGGCTTACTCATCTCTGCACCAACCCCTACTCCTTACCACTCTCCCTGCAGATATCTTGTGGAACTTTGGCTTACTAATCTCTGCACCAACCCCTACTCCTGTTCACTCTCCCTGCAGATATCTTGTGGAACTTTGGCTTATTAATCTCTGCACCAACCCCTACTCCTGTTCACTCTCCCTGCAGATATCTTGTGGAACTTTGGCTTACTATGCTTTGCTCCAACTCAGTCACGTGATACACTAGAACAGGAAACTGAAACTACATTCCAGCTACAAAACAGTAGAACTGTCAAACCGATTAAAAGCCTTTGCTGGGAACTGTCCCCTCTATTGATTTGCAGTTTGATTTTACCCTGTGTAAGGGTACACCTTTCGTCAGGGGACACCTTTGCTCAGAACGGAAGGTGTCCCCTTAAGGCCCATTTCCATTGGCCCATTTCCCGTCCCCGATCTACAGTCAGGAACCACCGACGGACTTTTGGCACTGCTGACCCAGAATCGGTCAATGAAAACAACCCAGCTTGTGAAATGACCCGGGACTTTTTCTGCTTAGATTATGCAATGTGGCACCAACTACCACTGAGTGAAAGCTTGGTCACTGAGTGAAATCTACTACCCTCACTGATTTTTCTTTACCAACGCACAACCAGTGGCACCACTGACAGACTTTCCGGGTAACTCAAAAAATCTACACCCTTTTGGTCGGCCAATGGAAACAGGCCTTTACTCTGGTTCTACTCTTCCTAACTTCTATAAATAGAATACCAGGAAGGAACTGCATCAAGATCCATAGTTATTGAAAATATGACATGAGTATTGGTTGCGGAGTAATCTCACGAGGCAAAGCTGAGTGAGAGTACATAGCAAAACTAAATAATGGCGTATTTTCAGCTACAATGGATCGAGTGCGGTTCAGATTTTATCTCGCCCCTATCACTGACTAATTGGCTACAGTTTGTGACAATACCCCCATGGAGTATTCTCCTCATCTCATCACCATTGTTATTAATTGTAAATTAATTTTAATTCTGTGCTGGAATGCCCTCTTACTACTTTTTATTATTCCTCTACCTTTTAACGGGATTCAATCCCTCTTTTACAAATACTATTTCGTTTACCATGTTCCAACTTTTACCACATGTGACGTAGCACTCACTTGTGTCACATGACCTCGTGTAACAATCGATCACCCACGGGTTTTGTTTACCCACCCACCCACAACCGGGCCCTAACTTTATTAACAACGTCTTTTTACAACCCACTACTGTGATCACTGTCAATTATATAAACTGTAATTGAATGCTGTATAAACTGTCTCCATTGTATGTGATATGATATAACATCAATGTGTCTTAACAGTTTATAAAATATCCTGAATAAATGATATTTTAAGGCATTCCAGCGTATGTCATAATTATACCCCTCCCTTCCCTTGGACCCCTCTGTGACCAGCCCCAGTTATACCTCGAAACAAATGTAGCACATGTTATACTGCCCAAGAACACTATATGGGACTACTCAAACCTACTGAAGAAGCCACGATTGTTGTAGTTCCCAGAGGCACCAGGGAACCCGAAATAAAAGCCTACAAACAAAATGTATATATTTTCACAATACTCCATGGGCATTGAGTACAAATACCCAATGTGAAGTCTATAGGAAATGGATATAAGGGGTAAGATAGAAACTACTCTTCAATGTGCTCAGAAATTAAGGATATTACTAGAGCCACTCAAAAAAAAAACTTGTTTCTCATCACCGCACGCATCAGAAAAACGATTTTAGAAGAATTTTTTTTTTTTTTAAATATATGAACCTTGATAGAAATTATGAAAGGAATATGTATTTAGTATCATATTAAAGCTCCTGATATCAGGGATGCATTAAATGTATAGCCAGTAAAATTCTGGAAACCCTGCTTAAGCAGACACCCCGCGTAAGCAGGCACTTTGTCCCGGATCGGAGGGCGTCCGCTTATGCAGGGTTTTACTGTATATCGGCCATCTTTGATACAGCAAAAACAAAAAAACTAAAACAAAAAAGCGCCCTCGTCATATTTTTCATGGCTTGGTGATGAGAAACAATTTTCTTTTTTTTAGTGGCCTAATGATGGTGAATGTGACATTTTTAGCCCCAAACAGGCAGTTTTATGCAGAGATGTAGTCAGGGTGCAGGGCCTCTGCTTGGAGAGTGACTCCTGACGCTGCTGCCACCAGGGGTCGCGTCAATCAGCCCTCAAGGACGCGGTCGACGTGCTTGGCGACGACACGTGAGAACTCGGCCGGGGGGAGGGCAGCTATGTGCACCTGCTGGGACGACTGGGGAGTAACAAAGTGTACTGGTGTGAACACAGCTCAGCGCCAATTTACAACAGCCACACAGGCTGAGGAGGAGATGAGCAGTGAGAGGGGGCAGGGAGAGGACGTCAATCTCAGGGTCGTTAGGGGAGCGAATGGCAGCAGTCTCTGGGTTTACTCTTAAAGGGGGGCGTCCACCAACCACGACAAGGCTACGACAATGGGCTCCCGACAAGAGGCTACGACAAGGCCACGATAGGCTGCGACATGGAGCTTGTCGGGGCCTTCTGACAAGGTTACGACAATATCGAACATGTTCGATTTTCCCCACGACTGGAGCCTTGTCGTGGAGTGTTGTGGTTTCCTCGATATCACTGTCGTAGTGTCTGGACCATGAACGCCTTTTTTACTGGAACCAGCAACGTCTACGACACGCCCCGACACCGCTGTCGTAAAGCCCCTCTTCTAATGACAAGGCTGCGACAAGCCGCCGATAGGAACTTTCTTGTCTGTGCTTGTCGTAACCATGTCATGGTTGGTGGACGCCCCCCTTTACTCTTAAAAGGGGGCGTCCACCAACCACAACAAGGCTAGAAAAGAAAGTTCCAATCGGTGCCTTGTCGCAGCCTTGTCGTGAGAAGGGCAGCTCTGCGACAGCCTTGTCGGGGCGTGTCGTAGACTTCGGTGGATGCCGTAAAAAAGGTGTCCATGGTACCGACACACTACGGCAGTGATATCGAGGAAACCAAAACACTCCACGACAAAGGTTCAGTCGTGGGAAAAATCGAACACGTTCGATATTGTCGTAACCTTGTCGGAAGGCCCTCGACAAGCTTCCAGTCACAGCCTGTCGTAGCCTTGTCGTACACTCTTGTCAGGAACTAGGGTCCACCAACCACGACAAGGCTACGACACGCTTTCCAATCCTAGGCCTGTCATGGACCTTGTCGGAAAGCCATTGTCGTAGCCTTGTCATGGTTGGTGGACGCCCCCCTTTACTCTTAAAGGGGGGCGTCTACCAACCACGACAAGGCTAAACAAGAAAGTTCCAATCGGTGCCTTGTCGCAGCCTTGTCGTGAGAATGGGAGCTCTGCCACAGCGTTGTCGGGGCGTGTCGTAGGTTGCACGCTACACCTAAATATCCTATCGCAGACCTCTTACACGGGGTTAAAATGAACATCTAATAGAGGGGACCGTTCAAAGTAAACGTGTCCCTGAACGCAGGGTATCCGTTAACGCGGGGTGGCCGCTTACACGGGGTGTGCGTTAGGTAAGGTTCTACTGTATTAAAGAAGGGATGCATACAAGATTATAGAGGAAACCCATGAAAGTTTAGGGTCTGAGCTCGTATCCCATCGAGTTTGAATCAGTAGTAATTCACAAGCTCTGACCCTAAACTTGAATGGGTTTCTGAATTTATCTCACCCTTAATATTGACTAATGGGCTAACATTTGTGACATTATCCCCCATTGGATATTTTTCCTAAATATCTAATGGGTGTTAGATACGAGTTTCCAATGTTAAGTCTATGGAGAAAAAATATCTGGGGTGAGATAAATCCCAGATTTCTTACCCCTCCCCCTTTCACTGCGTACTTAATGGATGGCCCAGTGACGTACTATATGTGTATTCAGAATCCTGGTAGAGGGGTATGTAAACAGACACACACTTACCTTGCCTCCCCAGGTAAAGTGGGACGATCCACTTAGTCGTTGCCTCCCGATTCCACTCCACTGCCCTGTTCTGTCTACCTGAACATGCACCAAAACTAGGAGCAAATAGAATGTCCATCATTGATGAATGAGTGTGCAATTATAAACGAATAACAATTAAAAGGTTTGGGTTACATTCAGTCTATGGATTGTTTTCTGTAACCCACTTGCACCCAGTCAACTTGCCATTTCTGCAATTGCTTGAATCTAGGATCCAAACATGTCAAGCACCAAAGGGTCAATGAGGTATTTCGGTATTGAGTAATTGGTCATGGTCAGCTGGGCATGCCTCTAAGACCCTCAGACACTGGCCCTCTGCTCCTTTGCCAATATCACAGTGAATACACACAGATAGTGAAGGGATAGTTTTCATTCATTATCTCACCCCAGATATTTTTTCTCCATAGACTTAGCATTGGGAACTCGTATCTAATGCCCATGAGATATTTAGGAAAAATATCCAATGGGGGATTATGTCACAAATGTTAGCCCATTAGTCAATGTAATGGGTGAGATAAATTCAGAAACCCGTTCAAGTTTAGGGGCAGAGCTCAATCCCATCTCGTTTGCATCGCTACATAATTCACGCGGCTTTGCTTTGTGAATTACTACGCGATTCAAACTCGATGGGATACAAGCTCTGACCCTAAACTTTCATGGGTTTCCTCTATAGTACGTTAGAAGTCTATATGTGAGCACTCTAACCTCTAGGCGATGTATATCAAGCACACTTTAACTAGGAGCAAAAAGTAAGTTCATCATAGATGAATGAGCGTGCAATTATAAACGCAAATAAAAGGTCTGATTTAGATTTAGCCTATGGATAGTTTTCTACAACCCACTTGCATCCAGTCAACTTGCCATTTCTCCAACTGCCTGAGTCTAGGATCAAAACATATCAAAAACAGTGGGTCAATGAGGTATTTCGGTCTTGAGTGATTGGTCATAGTTAGCTGGGCACACTTCTAAGACACTGAGACACTGGCTTCCTGCTGTGTTCTCACTATCACAGGAAACAGCACACAGATAGTGAAGTGATAGTTTTCTGGAAGCACACAGAAAGTTCAATGTGACCACTCTAACCCTGACTCTATGCTCTAGATGATGTATATAGGCGTGCAAGCACGCTCTAAAATCACAATCCGAATCTCGGTGAAGTACCTGATGGCCACAGGTCCCCACAGACAGGTGTACCTCACTCGAGGCTCGATGCAGGCCGTCGTGTCGGGGTTGTTACAGTACAGGCGTCCACTTACCTGCACACCGTCTCCCGCTGCGGGATGCTACACCTTGGACACTGCGCCGTTGTCGGCAGGCAGGTACGGGGATGGTGGTGATGGCGGGTTGGTAGGCTTCACTCCGCTCAAGTACGTCACGCTGGCTTCATCGCCGCTCCCGGGGTCGGGCGGTGTACAGCGGGCGGCGGGCGGCGGGCGGCGGGCGGTGTACAGCGGGCGGCGGGCGGCGGGCGGCGGGCGGCGGGCGGTGTACAGCGGGCGGCGGGCGGCGGGCGGCGGGCAGTGTACAATCAATTTGATACCGTGCAAGTTCGGTACCGATGAACTCGATACCGCTACAGTCCCGGAATGGGGATAGGGATAGGGGTAGGGGTAGGGCTAGGGGTAGGAGTAGTGGTAGGGGTAGGGGTAGGGATAGGGGTAGGGGTAGGGGTAGGGCTAGGGGTAGGAGTAGTGGTAGGGGTAGGGGTAGGGATAGGGGTAGGGGTAGGGGTAGGGGTAGGGATAGGGGTAGGGGTAGGGCTAGGGGTAGGAGTAGTGGTAGGGGTAGGGGTAGGGATAGGGGTAGGGGTAGGGGTAGGGGTAGGGGAAGGGTTGGGGCAGTGGTAAGGGTAGGGTAGGGGTAGGGGTAGGGGTAGGGGTAGGGGTAGGGGCAGTGGTAAGGGTAGGGTAGGGGTAGGGGTAGGGGTAGGGGTAGGGTAGGGGTAGGGGTAGGGGTAGGGGTAGGGGTAGGGGTAGGGGTAGGGGTAGGGGTAGGGGTAGGGGTAGGGGTAGGGGTAGGGGTAGGGGTAGGGGTAGGGGTAGGGGTAGGGGTAGGGGTAGGGGTAGGGGTAGGGGTAGGGGTAGGGGTAGGGGTAGGGGTAGGGGTAGGGGTAGGGGTAGGGGTAGGGGTAGGGGTAGGGGTAGGGGTAGGGGTAGGGGTAGGGGTAGGGGTAGGGGTAGGGGTAGGGGTAGGGGTAGGGGTAGGGGTAGGGGTAGGGGTAGGGGTAGGGGTTGGGGTAGGGGTAGGGGTAGGGGTAGGGGTAGGGGTAGGGGTAGGGGTAGGGGTAGGGGTAGGGGTAGGGGTAGGGGTAGGGGTAGGGGTAGGGGTAGGGGTAGGGGTAGGGGTAGGGGTAGGGGTAGGGGTAGGGGTAGGGGTAGGGGTAGGGGTAGGGGTGGGGATGGGGATGGGGATGGGGTAGTGGTAGGGGTAGGGGTAGGGATAGGGGTAGGGGTAGGGGTAGGTTAAGGTTAGGGATACGTTAGGGTTAGTGATAGGGTTAGGTTAGATTAAGGATAAAGATAGGGATAGGGATAGGGTTAGGGTAGGGTTAGGAATAGGGTTAAACTCGGGCTAGGGTTAGGTGTAAATCAGGGTTTACCACACCGTGTGGCCGGCCGGGACCCTGGGCGGTACCGGATTCACCCGTTTCGCGGACCGAACCTGTCACGGTAACGTCCTCACTGGTACTCACCGGGGCGTCGGGCGGTGGCTTCCGTGTGGCCGGGCGGCGGGCGGCCTGGCTTCCCGTGACCGAGGCGTCGGGCGTGGCTTCGGCTCCCCGTACACCGCCCGTACTCCCCCCGTACTCCGTCCGTACTCGGGCCACGGGCGTCGGGCGGGGCGGGGCGGGGACTGGCTGGCAGGCGCCGATGTAGGTCACACCCCTCCCCACTCCTTCTCCCTGCTGCCAGCATATTGAGAAGCCACTGACCGAAATAATGTAAAGATAACAAACACAACCTGTCGGCTTCCCCTCGCCATCTCATTAGATGAAGGCCGTATACTGTAGGCTAGACAGTCGGCCCTGCTCCCGACCCGTGGCTCGAGGCTAAGTGTATTGATCAACGGGGTAGAACAACCCACCCCCCCTCTCCTCCTACCTACCTACCTACCTACCTGCCCCCACTGGTTGGCACCACTCAAACGCCTGCCTCGGACACACTGGTTTCCTCCCCAGTCATCTTTTATTCCATTACGTGACGCTTATATTCCAGTCCACCACGATTTTTCCAGTCGGTAAATTTACTTTCTGTGGACTCCTGACATGGCAGCTCCTTGTATGTAAGATCGGGATGGCAGAGTAGGAGGCTGTGACGAGGAGGTATGTATATATTCGGTGTACAACGATTTGGTGCATTTATAAATGATTGGGAAAGATTTTAATACTTTTTTTTCAAACGAGAAAATGTCGGTGGTATGTATTCGGTGTATAACGGTTTTGTTGCATTCATAAATGATTGTAAAATATTTTTATACCTTTTTTCAACGAGAAAATGTCGGTGTATTCGATTTACAACGGTTTGGTGCATTTATAGATGATTGTAAAAGATTTTTTCTCTTTTTTTTCAACGAAAAAATATTTCCATGAAATATCCATACATAGGATTATAATTTGTATTATTTTACCATTGAAAAATGTTACGAATCTGTACTTGTCAATCAATCATTTATAAAAATGAAAAATTCTACATGAAAGCAACTCATGGTTCATATCACCACATAGTCTGCAGGGAGACAACATTTTAACAGAGGATTATGACGAATATGGGCCACCCCCTCCTCCCAACCCTTAAAGAAAATTAATTTTAATTAGATTTGCTGTCTCCTTCCTTGTGTGTCTGGTTTTTAGTTGAACTGACCTCAATTCATCACAGTTCCCCTCCTCCCGTTTACTTAGATCATTTATGGAAGATTTTGAGCAGGTTCAATAGCATAAGGCACCATAATTCTTAGTTATAAGTCTACATATTTGAAGTATGCTCATGTACTTGAGAGAATTTACCATATGACTGGAGGTTGATATCAAAAGATCTGAACCGGGCAAACTTATCAAAATTGTGCCACATGAATTTGATACTTTATGTAATGGCCTCATATGTTCATACATACTAAATAATATTGGTAAGATGCTAGGAAGTGTATACTATCGTGCTGGTATTATTGCGAATCAATATCCGAAATATAGAGGCTAGTTAGGTTTCTTAGAATGTTAGACATTTCACTCCTCCATATACCAAAAAAAATTTAAAAAATGAGAGAAATGTGCCGCAGATGAAGATGTAATCCATTGTAAGGACTGAGCCTACTAACGTATTACGGCTATCTATGATTGTAGTCAATGAATGTGAATGAAAATAAACTGCTCTTAAAAAGAAAATATCAAAAATATCCGAAATATCAAAAATTTTGTTTGCGAGCGTTTATGTATGTTTATGATTATAAAAATATATGATAAGTTTTATTGAAGTACAGGCCTTAAACAAAATAATACTCAAATATCAATAAAAATCCTGATTCCTGGGGATTGTGTATGTGCAATATGTATTTACAATTTCTCGAAAACGCTGGTTTTCAATGCTAATTATTAATGTAGAATATAAAGGTTTTTAGTTTCTAAATGCCAAATTATATGTCCGCACTCATATACACCCAACGTGCTGAGGGTACCAACTCTAGTATAGGACCTATATCCTTTCAGCTGCATTCCTAGCCACCGGTTCAAGTCTGAAGTGTACTATATGGGAAACCCGCCCGTTCCTTGATAAACAATACCCACAGAAAACTGTGCTTAAACGAAATTGATACTTATAACCCACCCCACGGGTCCCTAATTACACTTCCCCAACACACTCCCAATACATAAAACACCATTTAGGTACACCTTATAGGCACTGTTGGTCAGTCCAGAGGGCCTTGTATACACCGCTGGGGTGACCAAGGGACCTGCGAACCGTCCCCAAAATACACCCGTATTTTATTAAGGATTTATCCGTTGGGGACGTGCCTATTGTGACTGGCGGCCCCGGGAGGCAGGCGGGGGAAGGCCGGGGGAGTGCGGGCGGCGTGGGGCCGGGTGTCGGGGCCCCGGCCCAGCCTTTTTTTAACAAGCTTATTGAGTTGTGAATGAGAAGGACACTTTCTCGGGCGTTTAAATCAAGTCCCGCATCGAATCTCACCTTGGGAAACGGATAGGGGGGAATCAACAGGGTCTAAATTAAAACCAGGAGGCGGGTTCGGAGGGTGAACACAGTGGATGAGTGTATACAGATAGGGGGATCTATACTTGTCAGTATACCGAGGAATATTGTTGGATATTCATGGAATTACACCAGGGAATATTATATATACTAAGTACACCAAGGTATATTATATATACTAAGTACACCAAGGTATATTATATATACTAAGAGCACCAAGGTATATTATATATACTAAGTGCACCAAGGAATATTATATATACTAAGTGCACCAAGGAATATTATATATACTAAGTGCACCAGGGAATATTATATATACTAAGAGCACCAAGGAATACCATATATACCTGTGAGTAAACAAAGGAATATTATAAATGTTCTTATAAGCACGCCAATGAATATCAAGGAATACTATATATACTTGTCAGTACAGCGATGAATATTATATATACTTGTAGACCAGTAAATACTATATACTAAGTACAGCGGGGAATATTATATATACTTGTAGGTTCACAAAGAAATATTATGAATATTCTTGGAAGTACACTAATGAAAATCATATATAAGTACACCGATGAATATCAATATATATACTTGTCAATACACAAATGAATATCATAAATAATCTTGTAAGTGCACCAAGGAATATTATATATAGGCCTACCTTAAAATGCCAGATAGAAAGGCAAGTGCAACTCGACTGTTGTCCAATTCTGTTTGATGTAGGCTTTATTAGAACAATTTATTTACCTTTAAATGCACCAAGCAATACTATATATAGCCTACTTGTAAGTACACCAATGAATTATACGTTATATACGTGTAAGTACATCAAGTAATACCATATATGCGTTTAAGTACACCAAAGAATATCTCATATACAAATCAAGTTTCACCAAAGAATATCTCATATACAAATCAAGTCTGCCATATATACTGTAAATACGCACCATTTCGGCAAATGACGTAAAAATACTGTACGGACCAGTGATCCGTACAGGAAAATACGAACTACCTACCCATACACATTTATTAGAATATTTGTTGTTAAGCCAAATCAATTTTTTTTAAATTTCGGGTATTTAGTAAATATATAACGTCCAACCATGCTTGTACAAGTCATATAACTCCATGATAATTTACGGTTTGTACAGAACTCGGCATAAACGCCTCAGTCCGTACAAACCGTAAATTACCATCTCGTTCTGTAAATTGTACAGCATGGTCAGGACGTTCTATATAATCATTTATGAACCACAAAAAACAAGACAAGCTGATTATTTTTGATAATTTATTGGGGGTTTGTAGTACATCGAGATAGAGGGAGCGAATGAAGATTTGCGACGTTTCTACTAAATTAATTAGATTTCTTCATGCAACTATCTTATATTTTATATACTTGTACGTATACCAAGGAAGATTATACATGTATATAACTGTAAGTACACCAAAGAATAGTATACATGTGTTTGTAACGCATTCGGGAATAGAAATATCGCCACAAGTGTATGGTGTATCCAGCGGTTGAATTTTATTTTATTCTGTAAATATTCGGTAGACAAAGTTCAATAAATCACTAAATGTCCAACAGATGAAAAACCTTTATAAAATGTTGGTAAATATTAATAAAATCGGGTCATCCTGACCGTCTCAATCGATACACTAGAGGAGTTACATGGTTGTAAAAAGTTCAATAAATGCCACTCAAAACTCAAGTTATGTTGTTCTAGTTATATCTGGCATGTTATCATAACGTTATGAATTTTGAGGATGTCTTCCGTATTTTTATTGAAAAGGATTGAATGTTTAGTTAAATACATATATACCAAATAAAATACATACAAACCAAATAAATCAAATTGGTTCAAGGTCCACAAAAAAAACCAGACAAGCTGATTTTAGTATTCAATCTTTATTATGGGATTCATTTAACATCGAGATGGGGAGAGGGAATTTCAATAATAATTTGCAACGTTTCGTCCCTATTGATGGGACTTCATCAGGCAATTGAGTTTTTCCAAATAAATAAACAAAATAAATAACACAACCTGTAGACTATCAGCAGTGTATTCACGATACTGAACAACGCAATAAATTGAGAGATGCTGCTTCCTAGATTTGAAAAAAAAAAAAAAAAAAAAAAAATTAAATTAAATTTAAAAAAAAAGACTTTCATCTCTCTATATAGAACAGCCTTACCTTGGTCGTACAGTATACAAGACGAGATGAGTGTTGACGTTATTTACGGCCGTGGTTGTGAGGCTGAGTTCCGTGAATAATATTGACAGTGGGAACTTTATATGATAATGAATATATCAAAGAGTAAGAAGGTACTGCATCGAGAATCATAGCTGCTGAAAAAAGGCCATAATTATTTTTTACAGAGTAATCTCACGAGGCAAAGCCAAGTGACATAATATCAAGAGACGTCACACGTTTGAGTCTGACTTTATTTATGCCACACATTTTGTTGGTTCCATAATTTCACGAGTCGAAGACGAGTGACATTACGGAGCCAACAAAATGAGTGGCATAAATAAGCTCAAACTCAAACGGGTAGTGTCTAGATTTTATCCTAGCCCGTTTCCATATTTTTTCAGTATCAGAAAGTATTGGCATAAACAACATTTTATGTCACACCCGTGACATAAACGAATCCCATGTTAAGCCTATGGCGTTTTTTATTAGGGGTAGGATAACATAGTGAACCAAAACGAATGGCATATTTTTAGCTGCTATGGATTCAGGTTCGAATTGTATTTCCCCTAAATCACTTGCTAATTGGTTAACGTTAGTGACATCACCCATTGAGTATTATTTTACAATACTCCACGGGCGTTGAGTACGAGTTCCGAATGTTAAGTCTATCGGGAAAATACCAGGTTAAGATAATAAAGAAGAAACCAACAAGTTTGGGTCAAAGTCGTCATTCTGCACAAGTTTGATGCGGAGTGATATGAACGAGGCGACAGCCGAGTGAATATCATGTAGCATTCAAACGAGCTGGAGAAAAATGAATTCGACAAAAACGAGTTGCTTTGTGTATTTATCTCACCCCTGTACACACTAATAGAATGGACAACACACAGGATATAGACCATGGAGAACGGACTGTAATACTCATACGGGCATGGAGAACGAGTTCCAAATGTAAAGTCTATGTTACAAGAATACCAATTTGAGATAATAAAAAAAAAAATCCAGGTCATTACCTGAGCTGCAATTACTCCTGCATAATTTCCTCTCTGAATATTAAGTGTGAATTGATTATCCTCAATTGAATATGCAAACATGTAGAATGACTGCCCGCGTGGCTTCACCCGTGGTTGACAGGCAGACAGAGGGCCGTGGGATATTACATTTATTATTTAACGAGTTCTGATCACTATCTTCACCGATCCCCGTTTGAACCCCCTTCCGATCACCCCACACCCCCAATCGTCACCCCGGGGTCTTAGCAGGTCACCCGGGGTACAGGGTGGGGGTGTGGTAGACTGGCTCCAGTCCCTGCATCTTATGGCTACCCTCCTCGCTGGGATACTGGCTCCAGTCCCTGTATCCTAAGGCTACCCTCCTCACTGTGATACAGGCTCCAGTCCCTGCATCCTATGGCACACCCTCCTCACTGGGATACTGGCTCCAGTCCCTGCATCCTATGGCACACCCTCCTCGCTGGTAGACTGGCTCCAGGGCCTGCATCCAATGGCTACCCTCCTCGCTGGGATACTGGCTCCAGTCCCTGCATCCTATGACTACCCTCCTCGCTGGGATACTGGCTCCAGTCCCTGCATCCTATGACTACCCTCCTCGCTGTGATACTGGCACCAGTCCCTGTATCCTAAGGATACCCTCCTCACTGGGATACTGGCTCCAGTCCCTGCATCCTATGGCTACCCTCCTCACTGGGATACTGGTTCTAGTCCCTGCACACTATGGCACACCCTCCTCACTGGGATACTGGCTCCAGTCCCTGCATCCTATGGCTACCCTCCTCACTGGGATACTGGTTCTAGTCCCTGCACACTATGGCTACCCTCCTCACTGGGATACTGGTTCTAGTCCCTGCACACTATGGCACACCCTCCTCACTGGGATACTGGCTCCAGTCCCTTCATCCTATGGTTACCCTCCTCGCTGGGATACTGGTTCCAGTCCCTGCATCCTATGGCTACCCTCCTCACTGGGATACTGGCTCCAGTCCCTGCATCCTATGGCTACTCTCCTCACTGGGATACTGGCTCCAGTCCCTGCATCCTATGGCTACCCTCCTCACTGGGATACTGGCTCCAGTCCCTGCATCCTATGGCTACCCTCCTTGCTGGGATACTGGCTCCAGTCCCTGCATCCTATCGCTACCCTCCTCGCTGGGATACTGGCTCCAGTCCCTGCATCCTATGGCTACCCTCCTCACTGGGATACTGGCTCCAGTCCCTGCACACTATGGCACACCCTCCTCACTGGGATACTGGCTCCAGTCCCTTCATCCTATGGTTACCCTCCTCGCTGGGATACTGGCTCCAGTCCCTGCATCCTATGGGTACCCTCCTCACTGGGATACTGGCTCCAGTCCCTGCATTCTATGGCTACCCTCCTCACTGGGATACTGGCTCCAGTCCCTGCATCCTATGGCTACCCTCCTAACTGGGATACTGGCTCCAGTCCCTGCATCCTATGGCTACCCTCCTCGCTGGGATACTGCCTCCAGTCCCTGCATCCTATAGCTACCCTCCTCACTGGGATACTGGCTCCAGTCCCTGCATCCTATGGCTACCCTCCTCGCTGGGATACTGGCTCCAGTCCCTGCATCTTATGACTACCTCCTCACTGGGATACTGCCTCCAGTCCCTGCATCCTATAACTACCCTCCTCGCTGGGATACTGGCTCCAGTCCCTGCATCCTAAGGCTACCCTCCTCGCTGGGATACAGGCTCCAGTCCCTGCATCCTATGGCTACCCTCCTCACTGGGATACTGGCTCCAGTCCCTGCATCCTATGGCCACCCTCCTCACTGGGATACTGGCTCCAGTCCCTGCATCCTATGGCTACCCTCCTTGCTGGGATACTGGCTCCAGTCCCTTCATCCTATGGCTACTTTCCTTGCTGGGATACTGGCTCCAGTCTCTGCATCCTATGGCTACCCTCCTCACTGGGATACTGGCTCCAGTCCCTGCATCCTATGGCTACCCTCCTCGCTGGGATACTGGCTCCAGTCCCTGTATCCTATGGCTACCCTCCTAGCTGGGATACAGGACTGGCTCCAGTCCCTGCATCCTATGGCTACCCTCCTCGCTGGGATACAGGCTCCAGTCCCTGCATCCTGTGGCTACCCTCCTCGTTGGGATATGGGCCAGTCAGAGAAGGATACATACTATAATTAATTTTATTCTGATTTTGTTTAATCATTTAATGAATATTCATAATCAAAGACTTGAGCAAGTCTAGGGGTGTGGGTGCTGACCTAAATGTGTATCACCTATTGGTATCCCTGTGCAGGGATCCATTTAGTAGATACTCCAGGAGCGTTTATATATGCCGTGCATAGATTGTACACTCCATTGCAGTTCTGATTAAGAATATATTGCCTGGAGGAATATTATACAATGAAAGCAAAAAGAGAATTATTTTTGATTAAATATTTAAGTTGTGATTAAAAGACTATAGGCTTCGGTTAACTTCGTGTTCAGGAGCAGAATTCGCGGTGAGACGTGACGTGTCACAGTAATTTATTCGGGTCTTCATGTAGATATACAAATGAAGAGTCCCCGTAAAGTAGAATACACACGCTGGGATTTATGTATCTCACAAGATTTTTATTTGAGACAAATCCTGTTGAGATTCTCTACTGTGACACAATGTCCTCTCTGAATTGTATTCCATTTCGCTGTGACAAGTTTTTCCCCTGCAATTTTCGGCTACAATTACCCCTAAAAAGGTACAGAATCTCATGAGATTTTGAACCCTGTGAGGTACATGAATCCCACCGTGTGAATTCCACTTAACAAGAAACAGAATCTCATGAGATTTTGAGCCCTGTAAGGTACATTAATCCTGCCTTGTGAATTTCACTTAACTCACAAAGGTTCCCTTTGATATTGCCACAATCTAATTGGCAAAGCTCTTGTTACAGACTAAAGGCAATTATTTAATAAATGAAAGTGTCAGCGGATCTCAAACCATGTTTATAGTCCACACCTCTTCCGGAAGTGTTGTTTATTCGAGGTTATGAAGCGTTTCCACCTGCCGATGAAAACCAAGCCGATTATGTACACAAAAAAATCGGTCGGTAATGAGAAAATGTCTGTGCTAATAAACATTGACTGCAATATACAAAAAAATCGGACGGTGGTTCTCCTTGAGATTTTGTCCGTGCTACTAATCGATGACCCCAAAATATAAACATTCTGTTTCCACCTGATGACCAATAAGGCCTGGCGTCCACCTACTATGATATGGCTCCGATATGGTCTACGATGCACCCTGCAATAGAAAATCAAAATCGCGTCGGAAGCTCACCTAATATCGGGGCAGTTGACTACGTTTCTACGATTAGACACCGATAAAACCCCATACAATGCATGGTGGATCGGCATGTCTAGACATATGACTACGATTTTGCAATTTCCCAATATGTCTCCGATATTTGCTTTTGTATCGGTGCCATATCGGTAGGTCTAAATTTCTATGTAGTAGGTGGACGCCAGGCCTTATGTGTTCTATGTGCACCGATTGTTCAATATGTATAGGACCTGACAAGCCTGTAGATTAGTGATGAGAATGAAGGTGGTCACCCACCGATTTTTCTCACTGCCGCCGATTAATTCAACCGGGTTTTTATCCCATCGGTGGCCTCAAAAGTCGGTCGGTGGTGCTTTATTGCGTAATGTTGGAGAGGAAAAATCATTGTCCCTTTTTTCGTGATGATTTCTGTATACAAAAATGTCACATAATCGGTCGGTGGTGCTAAATGCCATAATCGGTGGTTCATAATCGGTAGGTGTTAACGCAGCTCATGTTTGGCTTATGGAATATGTCGCCTTGGGTGGAATTTGGTCTTTATGTTTTGGGGGTCAACTCTAATCGAGTACACCAGTCCGAGGAAGTACGGGCGAGAACAGTGGTATAGTATTACGAACTGACTAATACGTGTACAGGGTGTACGTAACAAGTAGGTTACTTATTGATTTTGACATGTGGTTATCTGAGGGGGAGCACTGGATGCATGAGTCATGAACGGAGGAAAGACAAAGGTTCAAAGTCATTGACCATGGCATCATCATTCAAAGTCGAGTCTTTTAGCAAAAAATATATATGTGGAAGTCCACATCTGTGAACATACTGACAAGAACTTTAGTGAATATTGGTTTAAAGCTGTTGAATGATGTTCTTTGTGTTTTGCATGTTGTAAGGCCTAGCGTCCACCTACAACGATAGAAATTTAGACCTCCCGATATGGCACCGATACAAAAAGCAAATATCGGAGACATATCGGGAAGGTGCAAAATCGTAAACATATATCTAGACATTCCAATCCACCACGCATTGTATGGGGGTTTTATCGGTGTCTAATCGCAGAAACGTGGCCAACTGCCCCAATATTAGGTGACCTTCCGACGCGATTTTGATTTTTTTATCGGGAGGTGCATCGTAGACCAAATCGGAGCCATATCTTGGTAGGTGGACGCCGGGCCTAAGACTCTTTGATAGAAGACTATGTGACCTTATCCTCCCCTTCTTACGATTATACTATACTTTGATCAGTTTCACGATGCAAACGTATGGGTACTTCAGTCAATGATGTTCATGAAATGAAAGCTGCTTTACAAAAAAAAAAAATATTGGTTTAAATAGGGGAGTCGTGGAGTGAAAAGGGTATTTATTAATAGGGAGAAACGTGTGTGCAGTGTAGAACCTTAGATATTAAGTTTGTGTTGATGCTGCGAACGTGTGGAGGTAAGTGGTCACTACGGAGGGTGACAGCCGCGAGCGAGGGGGGAAGGGGTCATTTGTCTCCTTTATCCTACTCCTAATTAAAACGGTCCATAGGCATAACATAGGTAAATTTTATGCGGCATGCCATGCCATAAAGTGTGATTCAGGTCTGTTCCTCACTACGCTCAGCTAACACTTCGCGTAGTAATACACGACCTTCCCGTCGTGGCATAAACATTGACAAGTCTACCTCTCGTTCAGTTTCTACTAAGTGGGCTACCCCCTCCTGGGCCCCGTTGCTCCAGGATAACGACAGAGCTGCGGATCGCAGAATAGCGATCCGAGGGCCAAAAGGTTGCTCCTGAAATTTTGCGGAGCGTGTCGCAATTGCATAGGCACATCGCCGTGTAAAATACGGCTTTTAGCGATACTTTTTACGCGGAGCTTCACGGCACTGCGGATCGTATCGCTGTAGGTTAAAACCATCAACCCCTGCCCCTTGTTCTTTTACCTATAAGAAATAGTGATCCACACCACCAGGTGTCAGATCAGTTTTAACTATGGTGCCATCTGTATCTAATTAAAGAACTAATTAATCTTCCCCTGTCTCATTCAATATATGCCCCTGAATTGTTGTATCTTAAGCGCATCGTAAAAATAAGCGATACCGCGGAAATATAGCGATACGATCCAGTATTACTGGACCAACGCTTTTGTAGTCGGATTGTTAAAGTAATCATAAAAATAAAATTGCGATCCGATTATAGCTAGCGATACTACAAAAACAGGAGCAACGGGGCCGCAAAATTTCAGGAGCAACGTTTAGCCCCTCGGATCCCTATTCTGCGATCCGCAACTCTGTCGTAAACCTGGAGCAACGGGGCCCAGGTGGATGAGTTGGGCGCTTCAAATCGAACGCTGCCGATGACCTATTTTCCTCAGTACATTGACACACACATCCAGATGGTGGATAATCATTATTGATCTATTTATGGAAGTCCTACCGCCTCCTCCACCCACCACCTATTCACGGTAGTAGTCTTCAGTATCCAAAACCTACTGACATGATTTCCACCATCCATTGAATTCCCTGCTCTCTCTTGAACACTGGAGAACTCGTTCCGGAACGAACTCGCCCCGTTTTGGAGTTCTCCTTGCATTTGATAAAAAATCAAATGGATTTTTCCTTGCATTTGACCAAGTTATTGAAGAACTAGAAGATAAACTGCCACAGGGTATGATGGTAGGTCGGATTCTTTTACTGACGAATCTGACCCCAATAAAAAAATACAACTTTCTATTCATGTGTGGTTTATGATGTAAGCCAAAGGCATCGTGGACAATGTATAAATTGTATTGGTATGGCCCTGTGTTTGTTATATGCTCATAGGCCCGTATAGCTTCCAAGTATAGCCTAGGAGCATAAGGCCATTTTTTAAAAGATTTTTCGGTGTTCTCTTAGTACCCCATTCCCATTGGCATACTGTAAATTAGCATCTCGTTCTGTGACTGTACAGCATGGTCAGGACGTTCTATATAAGTACGGACCGAGGCGTTTACGCCGAGTTCCGTACAAACGGTAAATTATCACCGGGTTCTGTGACTTGTACAGCATGGTCAGGACGTTATATATTTACTATATACCCGAAATTTAAAAAGAAATCATTAATTCAATTTTTAACAACCGATATGTTAATGAATGTGTTTGGCAAGGTAGTCTGTATTTTAGTGTACGTACCAGTGTACAGTATTTTTGCGTTAGATGGCGAAATGGTTCGTATTTACAGTATATACGACATGGGTATATAGTAATTGATAGATTGTAATGCCATCAATTAACATTTTTCAGTAATTTATGATATTCCTTTCAGAGATGACATAAAGGTGGGTGATCACATTACATAATGGTTGGTACAGATTCCATCATTTTCTTCTTTGTCAGTTTCTTGAATTCCTTATAAGAGCGAGTTGAACGTAATATAGGTGGGAGTTTATTCCAGGCCGAGGGTGACTTTTTTTAATTATACATTTGGAGCCATCCATAAATTATGTACGCACTGAGAGGGGGGGGGGGTGGGGGGGTCAAAATTTTGGAAATTTTGCGTATGCTCCCTCTTTGTTCTATTGCGTACAAGATCGGGATCATGGGTGGGGTGGTAAAAAATTTCAGAAATTCTGTGTACGTACTTTATGGATGGCCCCTTTCTAATCTCGGTCTCGAGGTTTTCAGTATTTTCGCATCATTTTGTCACTTCATCATGTATTCCCTGTTTTGGGCGGCGGCTGACTCCAATGTGCCACCATGGCAGCGACCGTTGGTCTGGTTACATGTGAACGCGCGCTGGTGTTGTTTTAGTGGTGAAAAAAGGGTGTTTTACCAACAGAAACAACCTCAAATTGTGCCTTGTCGTTGACGGGTCCCCCCGCGTCACAGCGTGCTGTGCTGGTAACGCCTCGAGCGCTTAGCGCCACTCTCCAACACAGGGTCCCTGCCCCGGTGCTCAAATCAAATCACATCGCCCACACTCTCCTGTGGTTTATTATCCAGCGTATACAAAGACCCCGTTGAAAATGTACGGGGACTCAGTAAACCACGACCCATTATGTAATACATGTCAGATACCATAAGGCCCAGCGTCCACCTACTACGATATGGCTCCCATATGGTCTACGATGCACCTCCCGATAAAAAAAATCAAAATCGCGTTGGAAGGTTACCTGATATCGGGGCAGTTGACCACGTTCTAGTGGATGCTCTAAAAATACTGTATTATTGGCTTAAAGTCGAATCTCGGTGAAATGGTCACCAGTGTTGTTGTAGAAATCAAAACTGAGTATGAGTATCTACCCAAACTGTAATGATGATCTACCTCGTTGTTTGCTGTAAAAGTAGCTCACACCGGTCGAAAGACTGATTATCTTTACAGGATAAATAAAAAAAAAAAAAGTTTCTGCGATCAGACACCGTACATTGCGTGGTAGATTGGCATTTCTAGACATAGGTCTACGATTTTGCACCTTCCCGATATGTCTCTGATATTTACTTTTTGTATCGGAGCCATATCGGTAGGTCTAAATTTCTTTCGTTGTAGGTGGACGCCAGGCCTAAATGTAGTATATGGATTTAAATCTGTGGTATATGGCCTCAAAGCCATGGTATACGGGAAAATAGTCCATTTGTGCTATAGGCCCGGCGTCCACCTGTAATGTATCCTATACATATCTATTATTACCAGTATAATCATACCTAATTGTAGTGTCTACCATCCGGGAGGCGTGCCCTGCGCCTGACTGGACTCCCTCTTGATTGACAGGTCTTCCTAATTAACATATTGATGTCTCAGCCAATCAGGCTTGTCCACCTCATCGGACTCTTGTGTATCTGCTAAGATAAGGTGATGTCTGAGAGGAGATTAAAGAGATTGTTCCTAACCCGTGGTCGTGTGGTATATCCTGAACGTTACAGTGGCGATCTTGCCAGGATATAGACTTACCTTATAATTATACGGATACCACAGTATAATGGCTGACCAACAAGCGAGGGACAAACAGAAGTTAGACTTGGCAGTGGCCGAAGCAACGCGCAGACGGTTGGGGGAATTTACAAGACACATCAAAGTAGCGGATGGAGTAGACAAGGCAGAATTTCGAGACTTTATTGATGCATTTACTCGAGCAGAAAAGTCGATCAAACCAGGGGATACATTAATAGTGGAGGCAGTGACTGCCAAAACCACGGACAATCTAGCCATTTTCCTAGATGAGCTAAAAGAGGATTATGCAGCACAAGACCCCCCTACACCGGCAACCTGGGAGCGAGTAAGGACCGCGTTGATGAAAAGATTCTTAGGCCAGTCCGATGTCAAACAACTGCGGCGTAAGGTGGAGAAAGCACGACAAGGACCCTGCGAGACGGTAGATGAGTACAGTAACCGCTTCATGTGTTGTGTACACAAGGCATACACTAGTGACGAACAAGCAATGGACATGGTGCTCACCTTGGTAAGAGACTTTTTTATTGAAGGACTAAGAAGTGATCGACTTAAAGAAATTGTGGGCTCCCATAGACCGGACAAAGTGAGTGATGCTATTGAACTAGCTTGTCATACAGCCACCTTAATGAACCTAGAGGAATACACTGATTTAGAACAGGCCGCATTGCCACCTCCGCCACCAACATTGTTAGAAGAGTCGGCCCCTATGAAGGAACTGACAGGTGTTCTTAAATCGTTAGAGAGACAGCTCCATTCCTTCATGACAGGAATGAAGAAGCCCAAGGAAAAGGAAGCTGAGGTAGCGGCTTCAAGTCCCGTTCACCCTGCCCCAACGACCGGACAACAAGGGATGGGAGGACCGTACAACATGCATCCGGGGAACGGACACCAGCAGCCGCCGCAAGGAGCTTACCCTCCGCAGCCGTACCCGGCGCCTTATCCACAGTTGCAGTCCCCACCTTATCCGATGATGTATTCCCAGTTGCCCCCTGCTCCGTATGCCCCAAACGTATTCTACATGGGGCAAGGTGGTGGAGGCAATAGGGGCAGAGGCAGAGGAAGAGGTCGAGGAGGAAGGTACAACTCATCGATACAGTGTCATAACTGTCAAGGATTTGGACACGTAAAAAGGGACTGTCCGTCCAAACCGCGGGATCAGCAAAATCAACCGGGCTACGGAGGACAGGAGTGGGGCCACACACAACCAACGACACAAGAATGGAGTCAAGCGCAGCCACAAGGTGGAAACAACCAAGGATATTACTCCAACTATACGCAGGGAAACTGATTGCTGCGTCGGACGGTCGTGTGTGTGTTTTGTTGGAACAGGGCACTACTAAAATGCATACGTTGATCGACTCTGGCGCTGCGAAATCGCTCATTACATCGGCCAAGTGGCAAGAACTGTGTATCAAAGGAAACCGACCTATGGTGGTCAGACCAGGAGTTCCCTTAAAATCCTTATCCGGACACATGTTGGACACAAAAGGAATCGCGGTTATTTCCCTGTATGGTCATGATATTGAAGTGTATGTATGTGAAGACCTAAAACACGATGTATTATTAGGGATAGACGCGATGGAGTCACTGAGTTGCAAACTGGATTGTGCCAAACATTGTGTTAACTTGGCTGGTGAACCCTTTTATTATGACAGATGTCGGGATACAGAACAGGAGCTGGCAGGAGTGCACTCTGAATTAGATGAATGGAAAGAAAAGTATCCTGAGGTTTTTGAAGAAAATGTGTCCCCGATGAAGGCCGCACCCCATATCCAAATGCATATTGACGTGGGAGACAACATACCAGTAAGACAAAGACCATACCGTTTACCACTGGCACTAAAAGATCAAGTTAACGAGGAAGTAGAGAAATTGCTGAGAGAAGGGGTTATTGCCCCCAGCAAGAGTCCTTGGTCGTCCCCCCTGCTAATTGTGCCTAAACCGGACGGTGGCATCAGGTGTTGCATCGATTATCGCAAAGTAAACTCGCTGTGCAAGAAAGACGCCCATCCTCTACCCCATATCCAAGACATATTTGATGCGTTGGCGGGAGCAACCATATTTTCGGTAATTGACTTAAAGAATGCGTATTACCAAATCAAAATCACTGAAGCAAGCAGGGAAATCACAGCCTTCACGGCACCAGGAGGCCTGTTTGAATTCTTACGTATGCCGCAGGGCTATTGCAACAGCCCTGCCACATGGCAGCGCTATATTAACTCTGTGCTGTCCCCATTACTAGGTAAATCGGCATTAGTATACTTGGATGACATCATAGTGTACTCGACAAATGCTACAGATCACACGCAGCATCTTGAACAAGTATTTGAACTACTGAGAAATCACCAATTGACGGTGAACCCGAGAAAATGCAAAATAAGACAATCCGAAGTAAAGCTACTGGGATATATTGTGAGCAAGGACGGAATCCAACCAGACCCTAGAAAAGTGGAAGCTATACAAGAAATGGCGCCTCCCACATCGGTGAAGGAAGTACAACGCTTTCTGGGGTTGGCGGGATACTACAGACAATGTATTCCCAACTTCGCGCAACAAGCGGAGCCCTTGGTAGAACTTACAAGAAAAGACACCCCATTCACCTGGAAAAATCAACAAAACCAATCATGGATCAGACTCAAGGACGCCCTCACGTCAGAAACTATCATGGCTTTCCCAAATGCGCATCAACCGTACAGACTGTATGTGGATGCGAGTATGACGTGCGTGGGTGGAATCCTCACTCAGACCGATATGGAGGGGCTGGAACGCCCTATTCAATACATCAGCAAGCAACTCAGTGAAACGCAACAAAAATGGGCCACCATCGAGAAGGAAGCCTTCGCCATCATTTACGCCTTGCAAAAGTTAAATCCATATTTGCAGGGAGCTTCCTTTGTCATACTCAGTGATCACAAGCCTCTCCGCAATTTCTTTCAACAAGAAATGAGGAATACACGACTGCAACGATGGGCTGTGCTCTTGGCTGAATACGGCGCCCCAATTGAGTACAGAAAAGGTTCTAACAATGTTAGAGCTGACATGCTGTCCAGACTACCCCCTAGAGAAAACAAACCAGAGGAAGATGTGGAGATAGCAGGATGTCAAGAGAATGACATACGATTGATGGATGCCGCCTCCATGATGTCTGTGCCTCCCATAAGAAACAACCTCCCTAGCGGTCACGACGAGGAGTGGGAAGATCCGTACATATCAAAGGAAGAACTGATCGAAGCTCAAATCAACCTGCCCCAGTACCAACAAGGATTGCGAGAAGAAAATGACTATGTGGTCATAGCTGGTGTGCTGTACACCTTGCAAGAGGCACAAAATCATAGTTACCCACGTATATTCCTTCCAGACACCTTGGTACGCAAAGTAGTGACGGCCACGCACGAAACACTGGGTCACCAACGTATGCAGAAAACATATCAGCGAGTTATCAGCAAATACAAGTGGCCCAACATGAGACGACAAATTCAACAGATTCTCGCACGATGTTCGCTGTGTGCCTTGTATAGACCAGTGAAAACATATCCACCCACCAAACCATTACCCACACCAACATCGCCAAATGAAATAATAGGCATAGACCTTATCGGGCCATTGCCAGAAGGGCGAAAAGGGTACAAGTACGTAGTAATGAGTATAGATCATTGCACAGGGTGGGTAGAGGTGATGCCCATCAAAGACAAAAAAGCACAGCAGATAGTGAAATTCTTTCAAGAAGAATGGATTCCAAGACATGGCCCACCTGCCATAGTAATATCGGACAGGGGAGCTGAATTTCGAAATGCAATGGTAACTGAACTGTGTAAGACTCAAAACATTCAATGGCGATATTCTACCGCATATCACCCAATGACTAACTCGAAGACAGAGAGGTTTAATGGAACGTTGAAAACCATTATCGCGAAACTTGTGAAAGGAAATCCGCATGATTGGGAAAACCAATTATATACAGCAGTATGGGCATACAGGTCATCTATCTCCACGGTAACCGGTTTCTCTCCCTATTTCTTACACCACGGCAGGGAACCACCTGCGGTTAACCATAGGATGCCTAGAGTACCAGTAGGGGAGGAGCTGAAAGTCCTACAAAACAACATACAAGAAAGAAACAAGGCCATACAAGAAGCAGTAGAAAAAACTAGGAAACTACAAGCAAAAAACAAAAAAAGGCTGGATCAAAGACCCTCAGTGCCAGCGTACACCGTCGGGCAAGAAGTTCTACTTCAAAGAATGGGCAAAACTACATTTCAAACGCCATACCAACACGGGTTTGTAATCACACAGTTAAAAGACGCCGTGGCAGTTTTACAGCACATTACGGGCAAGTACTTCACAGTGAACACGGACAGGTTAAAACCGGTACCAACCCAAGTGTCATATCTACCAGACCCTCAACTCAACAGGGCGTCACGACCGCGACCAACCCACACTTCAAAGGCACCCTCCACCCACCACAACGATCAAAGCAGGCCGTCGCCAGCTGCATCGAGGGGTGTGGTAATAAACGGACGTTATATCTCCGGTGGATGCAATAGACGTTATCCAGATGTAACACCGCCTCTTGAGCAAGCCCACAGCTATAGTAAAGATAAAAGACCGCCGCCATCAACTAATCTCCAACACCTACACAGAACAAGTAGGCACGCCCGTAGGGTAATGACTCCACCAACTACAACGTCTGACACGGCATGGGGAGGACAAGGTGGTTCAAGTACGGAACAAGGAGGTGTGAACCCTAATCAGATGACAAACGCTGATAACTCTCTGAGACTATCGCTACAATCGGCGGCATCGAGCGGAGAGAGCCAGATATCGCGGCTGTCAGCGCCTGTCAGAGATAATCAAGCTGGGCCGGTCCTTCTGACAAGGGATAACTCAGATAACGAGGCCTCTGAAAACAGTACTATACACGGTGTCTCGTTTCAACATGACACTTCACATGAATCTACTGCTGGATCACAAGGAACCTCGTACTTCAGCGAGGGCACCGCCGTATCTGACGTTGAAAGCGCACGCTCGATAAGCCCACCGTGTACAATAGAGGAGATACCAACGACGATAATAAAAGGAAGGTGCAACGCAACATCCACGCACAGTAGGAGAGACGAGGAATCGACTACAGCCACCACATCAGTACGCTCCCCCAGATCCAGAGCGGAACACAGAGCAGCCGTCGGTCTATTGGCGAACACGGAAATAAACTATAAAGAGTGGTCTACGTCGTCGTCCTCGGCATCTGAGGAATTACCAGAAGCATGTCTGCAGTAACATTACTTATACTACTGGAACTAATAGTATCCCAATACTCTAGAGCAGTGGACATTTTTCACCAGCAGTTTATACAATTAGAAAGAGGAATGTTGTCTAGAGATATCATGAGATCTGCAGAACTAAAAGAAATCCTTAAAGACCTGACTCAACAAGGGAATGATGTGCTTCCGCTGAGTTGGTACTACAAACATTAGAAGTAGAAGCGTTGTGGGCCAGAAATGGGCAGTTAGCGTACAAAGTGTTAATTCCGGCTGTGACCAGAGAGATTTATATCACGTATAAACTTCAATACTTTCCGGTACTGGTGGCACATAATTTAACAAGGACATTGGTAGGACACCCGAAGGTAGCCATATCCTCTGAATCGGTATCGTCCTTTATACCATCTTCAGACATTTGTATAGGGAACCAGCCAGGATTATGTTTTCCCGCAATACAACTAAAAAGAAAATCATGTGAGGCCCAACTAGTGGCAGGAGAAGGTCAAAACTCCTGTAATATGACGTTAAAGAGAAGGCCTATGGTAGGATCAATGGTGATGCAGGACCGGCAACGCCCTTTTTTAGTAACGATAGTGCCATTCGAGGAGACCACTATCATACATCGCTGTACGGGAATAACGGCAAGAAAAGAGAGAGTCTCTCACATAGTAGCGGTACTACTGAATGAAAAATGTGGAATGGAAACAAAGGATTGGATTGAGACGCGTGAATGTGGGGTTCAGGCGTATAGACATTACACCTCCTAGCCCACTGCAATTACCAGCCTTAGCAGTGAACTGGCCTGACCATGTGAACCCTACGGTGTATCAGGAACTAACCAAAATAGGACAACTGACATTGCCTGTCAGTGACATAGCCTATTTGAAAACAAATGCATGGAGCGATTATCCGCTAACTCAAAAGTTGGCCATCTCAGGACTGTCCGTGGGAATAGGTGATTTTGTACTAATGTGTAGCGTGGTACTGACTCTAATGGTATATGTTAAACGCACGTCGGTGCTAACCATGATCCGATATAAGTGTACGAAGATACAGGAAAACATAGAGCCTACCGTAGAAGTAACAATACCCATGGTTCCACTATCCACTCGGGATGAGACCATATACCCAGGACTACCTATGCCTTAAGTAAATGACGTCGTTTTGTAGTGATCCTGGTATTAACATTACTATATAACTTTAGTGATCAAATGGTAGTAAGAAATATATCAAACTGTTAGTATTAGTAGATGTCCTTGATTAGATTAGTCATGTGTTACTAGTTTTCTTGTCCATGTGTATCATCGAAACGAATTGGCAATCCATTAAGGTTGGATTGTTCTGAGGGGGAAGGTGTGTAATGTATCCTATACATATCTATTATTACCAGTATAATCATACCTAATTGTAGTGTCTACCATCCGGGAGGCGTGCCCTGCGCCTGACTGGACTCCCTCTTGATTGACAGGTCTTCCTAATTAACATATTGATGTCTCAGCCAATCAGGCTTGTCCACCTCATCGGACTCTTGTGTATCTGCTAAGATAAGGTGATGTCTGAGAGGAGATTAAAGAGATTGTTCCTAACCCGTGGTCGTGTGGTATATCCTGAACGTTACACACCTACTACGATAGAATCGTAGACCTCCCGACATGGCACCGATACAAAATGTCAAAATCGGTGCCATATCGGGAAGGTGTAAAATCGTGGACATATGTCTAGACATGCCAATTCATCACGCGTTGTATGGGGTCTTTATCTGTGTCTAATCGCAGAAACGTGGTCAACTGCCCCGATATCAGGTAACCTTCCGACGCGATTTTGATTTTTTTATCGGGAGGTGCATCGTAGAAAATATCGGTGCAATATCGTAGTAGGTGGACCATTCAATGTCGGCAACCAGCGAACACCGGGACGTGTAAACAGACTGAATTATGGGATACCTCAATTGGGTCTATATGTATTTTTGTGGTCTGTGTCTATATATTTTTTTAATGATCTATTTATATCATCACTTGGTGGATTAGTATCTCACAATCGGCCCAACCCTCTTGCCTTAATTCTCTCCCCCTGCCCCCTCACCCCTCCCTCACTTTATCTGGCACACTCGGGCGGGTACAATCACTCCCGGACTAGGCCAAAGAAAAAGCGACCCAAATAAGGTAGACCTCGGCACCATTATCAAATCCTTTTGATCTACCTCGCCCGCCACTCGCCCTATTATCGCCCAGCTCTCGTCCGCACGAGACGAGACGAGACTCTCGTCGGTTCTCGCTAAATCTCTTGTCCACCTGCACGTACACTGGCCACCAGAGCTATACACTACGTTAGCTCTGGTCGGTTTAAATCCGTGGCCACCTTGACCCACTACAGGGACATGTCTGTTACTCTCCTACCAGATCTTTTGTACTGCTTGAAGAGTGTGTTATTTCATAATCTCGAAGCCAATTTTCCATTTTCTTATTTCCTTTCCTGGGTATTAATTTGTTCAAAATGTAATGAACATAAATCTTGGTTTCTTCATCAATTTGTTAACTATGAATTTTTCCTTTTCAGTGAGTCTTCTTTTAACTAACATTTCATATCAAGTGTGCCTGCTTTGAGGGTATAAATAGAACAAAAGTACTTGGTTGGAAGTGCACACCGCGGATGCCGTGGGGGATTTAGGAGACTTTAAGAGAACTCAATTAATCGGTGCCGTTTTCGTCGACCAGTGGAAAATGGCTTTCAGAAGTTGCCACCAACTGTCGATATCACAGATGTATGGGCGCCATGTGGGGTTTTGATAAATTCCCGTCACTGATTGGCTAACGTTTGTGACGTCATAGTACCCAACGCTTATTGTGTATTATTAAAAAAATAATCCGGGAAAATCGGTGAAATCGGCGAAAATCGGGGGCCACGATTTTCCGGATGGGATGAGTTTTTCCACGCCTATTGTGTATTATTTACGATATGTGAAAACAACGTTACACCTAGTGTCCACCTACTACGATATATATTTAAGAGCTCCCGATGCACTACGATTCATAATGTAAAAATAGAAATATAGACGATCGGGAACCACATTATTTTACACAAAAGTCTAGACAAGGAGCACTGCCCTGCATCATAATGATATGATAATTGGTGTTTAAGCTGGAGACACAACAAGCGAAAGCGAGAAACGCCGCGATTTCCTGAATCGCCAACACAAAATGGCCTATATGTGAGCTATTATTTCATATTTCACTGATTATTGCGTCAGAGATGCTAAATTTATCTTACCCCTTTCTATGACATTAAATATCATCACAACTTCCGAATAATCAGAATATACTTAGCAAATTCACTATGCCACGACCATGGCGTAGTATTGTCACTTTACCAGGGTGATCATTGAGTATTTTTTTCTAATGTTATTCCTATGGCTAAACTTGTACCAGGGGTGAGATAAATTACCATGAAAACATATCTCAGGTAATTAGTAGAAACTCAACGAGAGTTACTCGAGTTCGGTTTCGTATTTATCCTACCTCGTCTATGCTTTTGTATTACTAAAAGATAAATATTGAGTCAATGACCAAGAGAACTTGTTTTCATAGTAGCTGACATCCTGCTCTCTGATTGGTCAATGTTTTGTATTACTCTAGCGGCATAAAAAAACACTTTATGTCACGGCCTGCCACATAAAATTTCCCTATGTTAAGTCTATGGCGGTTTTTTATTAGGGGTAGGATAAATGCTATTTTGTATTGGTGATTCCAGAGATCGCCGCCTTGACTCGCTTGGTGTGTCTCCGGCTTTATGTCGGGGACACACCAAGCGATTGGAACCCTCGGCGATTATGGACCTGCAAGAAATGGAATCGCCCACCATTTCTCGCCTACTAGGTGGGAGGGTTTTTTTCCGACTTGCTGACGATTTTGGGGCACACTGAGCAAGCCATGGCGGCAAGAAAACGCCAGCGATAAACTGCACTGGGCGATTACTGGAAAACTTGCCAAGTATGAGCGATGTTTGATAGTTGGCGATCACTGCATTGGCAAGTAAGCCACTGTAAGTTTGGGTTTTGTAAGGTGATCATGTGACTTTAAAACTCAATCTCATTGGTTCACTGGTTGTCACTAGTAGGACTGCTCACATATCGCTGGCAATGGACAGAAAACTCGATGTGTCATGGTTTTTAGCAGTACTATAGCGATTTCCCATTGGCGATTATGTGGGCGAATTTGGTGTCCTCTTGGCGAAAATATCAAACATGTTTGATATCATCGCTCATGGGATCGCTCACGTCTGTGCTGGCGAGTTTCTAACTTGCCTACATCCAAGTCGCCCTCATATCACAGCGAGTAGAGGACACACCAAGCAATAAATTTTATCGCTCATATAATCGCCATGACTTTGTTGGCAAGTAAAATAATTGCCAGCATTTCTCGCTTGGTGTGTCCCCGGTATGAGGTACATCATAATGCCTACCATAGACAATTTGGAGCTCGGCGGACACTAACAAGAGTAATCTGTCTCTTGAAAACACCAGATGCAAATTGTGTGGTGAAAATTTGTACACCTATCAATCCAGATAATACCCGACTAACGAGTTATGCAGAGGACACAGAACGATGACACCCCATCAATGCCCCCCCCCCCCCTAACACACAGGTAACCGCACACCCCCATTTGATATCCCACGGGGGGAGTCCTTTCACGAACCGGGTGAATTAAATCAGTCCTGGCCTCCCCCTCTATCTTATCTCCTTAATTGAATTCCTCACGCTGATAGGAAAACCACACCTGGAGTGAGTGTCGGGTACGTGTTGAGTGGTCGCTTTTATGGTCACGGGGCTGGGGTAGCGGCGATTACGTGCTTGAGGGCTTCATCAGTGGCTTCGTGCCTCCTGGGGCCTGAGGGACGGCACCAGCCCGGCCCGGACCTGACAACCCACACACACTCACTGGAGGAACCCTGGAGCACCGCTAGACGTGCTCAGGTCTCTGACGGTGAAAATTTAATAATTGATTTTAATAATTAAAGATTTGATAATCAAACATTTAATAATTGAATATTTAATAATTCAATGTTTAATAATTAAATATTTGATGATTAAACATTTAATATGAAACATTAGAGGAGCGCTAGACTTGCTCAAGTCTCTGATGGTGACATTTTAATAGTTGATATTTAATAATTAAACATTTAATAATCAAACATTTAATAATTCAATATTTAATAATTCAATGTTTAATAATTAAATATTTGATGATTAAACATTTAATATGGAACACTAGAGGAGCTCTAGACTTGCTCAAGTCTCTGATGGTGAAATTTTAATAATTGATATTTAATAATTAAACATTTGATAATCAAACATTTAATAATTTGATAATTCAATGTTTAATAATTAAATATTTGATAATTAAACATTTAATATGAAACCCTAGAGGAGCTCTAGACTTGCTCAAGTCTCTGATGGTGAAATTTTAATAATTGATATTTAATAATTAAACATTTAATAATTAACTTTTGATAATTTAACATTTGATAATGAGATATTTAATGGTTAGATAATTAATTATTAAAGATTCAATATGGAACACTGGAGGATCGCTAGACTTGCTTGATTCTTGGCTTGTGAAATTTAAGAATTAAACATTTAATAATTGAATATCTAATGTCTAATAATTAAATATCTAATATATAAACTTCAATATGCAACAACGGAGGGGCGCTAGACTTGCTAGGGTCTTTGATTGCGAAATTTAGTAAATAATATTTGATAATTAAACATC
Organism: Alentia gelatinosa; assembly: GCA_950022655.1. NCBI lineage: Eukaryota > Metazoa > Annelida > Polychaeta > Phyllodocida > Polynoidae > Alentia > Alentia gelatinosa. Next base: position 35,942 of record CATLOP010000026.1, on the reverse strand, counting down.
TAATAAACAAACATTCAATAATTAGACATCTAATAATATCTTATGATTAATATTTAATACTTAAGTAAATTTACTTATCAAACATTTAATAATTAAACATTTGATAATTAAATATTTAATGAATTAAAAAATTGAGCCGAGTGAATATTCCGAAGAACAAAAAAATCCGGAAAAAATTAGGGCCCCGATTTCAGAGGAAAAGTTTTTTTTTATATTGAGTACTGAGTACGAGTTGCTAATGTTAAGTCTATGGACGTTTACACCAGGTTAAGATAATGACACAGGGACTGAGGCCCGTCTAGAGGGTTCCTGGAGAGGAGGTGGAGGGGGGGGGGGTGTGTTGACGACTTGAACAGACTTTGGCAGCGGTGGTGAGTAAATGGGTAAACCACTCATGACACGCACGCATTGCTCGTTGTACGACAACACGGTGGAGACGGATAAAGGTCTTTAACCTACCCCTAATGAAAAACGCCATAGGTTTAACATTGATTCAAGGCACTATGTCTCAATTGTTTTAGTTTAAGGAATGGGGCAGGTTATGAAAATCAAGCTATACAAGACTTAACCTACCCCTAATGAAAAACGCCATAGGTTTAACATTGATTCAAGGCACTATGTCTCAATTGTTTTAGTTTAAGGAATGGGGCAGGTTATGAAAATCAAGCTATACAAGACTTAACCTACCCCTTATGAAAAACGCCATAGGTTTAACATTGATTCAAGGCACTATGTCTCAATTGTTTTAGTTTAAGGAATGGGGCAGGTTATGAAAATCAAGCTATACAAGACTTAACCTACCCCTAATGAAAAACGCCATAGGTTTAACATTGATTCAAGGCACTATGTCTCAATTGTTTTAGTTTAAGGAATGGGGCAGGTTATGAAAATCAAGCTATACAAGACTTAACCTACCCCTAATGAAAAACGCCATAGGTTTAACATTGATTCAAGGCACTATGTCTCAATTGTTTTAGTTTAAGGAATGGGGCAGGTTATGAAAATCAAGCTATACAAGACTTAACCTACCCCTAATGAAAAACGCCATAGGTTTAACATTGATTCAAGGCACTATGTCTCAATTGTTTTAGTTTAAGGAATGGGGCAGGTTATGAAAATCAAGCTATACAAGACTTAACCTACCCCTAATGAAAAACGCCATAGGTTTAACATTGATTCAAGGCACTATGTCTCAATTGTTTTAGTTTAAGGAATGGGGCAGGTTATGAAAATCAAGCTATACAAGACTTGATAACCACCCCGATTTTGATGTCAACAGAATAGTTTATCAGAAAGATCAAATTCATGTTATAACTGCCGGAAACCAAAATGTCTGATGTAAGATTTCCCCAGCGGCAAAGGAAACTATGTAACCCTATGACATTGTTGACAATCAAAATAAAAGTTCTGAAAAAAAAAATAAAAAAATGTATTTGACGGAGCGTTGAATAAAGTGTGAATAAAAAAAACGGACCAATCAGGGACCAGATTAGGAAAGTAGATCCGGCAGCATTGATAAACGCGGCCATCCTCCGATGAGTGTCAACACGCTACTATCATGGATAATTACAAAGTTTTATCTGTATATAGGTCAGGTCTGCTACTCACTACACTCTGCTAACGCTTCGTGTAGTAATACGCGATCTTGCTGTCGTGCGATAAACAACAACACGACTAACTCTTGGAGGGTGGTTGTGGCCCCTAAGATTCGAGGTCAACTCTCGACTGTATAGCCCTCCCAAGGCCCTAGAAAATATCATGTAAGGAGGTCAGGGTCAAGGTCGGGGTTTGCTGCGAATGCAGTCATTGGCTACTGGGTCTACTCTATTCCTTATATGGACTTAGTGTAATGGGACAACTCCATGCTGGAGGTTTGGTTTCTCCATAATATGCGCTACTACAACGTGGTCCTCCAAGTCCCACTTGTTGACGGGCTTTCTGTAGGAGGGGCTGATGTGTAGAGTGTGACAGTGATGTGTGTCAACAGGCAATGGATTGAGATCTGTGACCTTATTGTCAAAACAACCAACATGTAGAACTAAAGAAGAAACCAACCAAGTCGTTGATCTCCACTAGTTTGATGTGGAGTGATATGAATGGGGCGACAGCCGAGTGAATATCACGTAGCATTCAAACGAGTTGGAGAACGACTTCTTTGACCAAAACAAGTTGCTTTCTGTATTTATCTCACCCCTGTACACTGTAAAATAATGGGCGACACACAGGATATAGACCATGCAGAATGGACTGCAATTCTCGTAGGGGCATGGAGAATGAGTTCCCAATGTTAAGCCTATGGGAAAAAAATACCGGGGGTGAGATAAAGTATTGGACAGTGCGTGTATGTAGAGATTTTTTTTTTCAATATCAATTCTTTTCGCAGATATATGTGGCCTTATGTTCTGTTGAGATCTATTGGCCTTGTTTCTTTTCTGGCACTCAAACACTCACCAGTTTCTTTCTCAGTGTACATTTTAATATAATCATTAGTTAAGTAGGCCTTAACGTATATTAGTGTAAGAAAATAAATGCATTGCAACCAGGTGAAAAGGGAATTTGGAGTAACCCTTTAAGACCACCATGAGAAACAAGAAAAGACAAATATCCTAAGAATTATACGTAATTTGGACATTGATTTAACTTTAGTTTTTATGGATGCATCAGGAAAATGTTAGTTTTTTCCATATTTCTTCACATTTACTCCTTTCTTGTAATGAAATTCCTATTAAAAAAATGGAGCCCTTTTACGATGTAACAAGATTTGCTGGAGAACTTTACAAATCCACTGATAAACGTAGAAGTTTGTACCTAGTGGTATGTAGAAGGGGTCTTATCTATTCTATAATGATAGCAGATAGTAGGTTCCTTGATCAATGCAGATAACTCCCAATGTCAACAATGTAAATATGAGGAATACAATCGGGAGGTTTGTCTGAACGATAACCATACAAATTTGTTCCTGTCGACGTCTAAAGATGCAAGGTTTAGAAGCCCAAACGTATTCTGTCTGGAAAACCATATCTGTAATTGGAACCTACTAAAAGGGGAACACATCCAAGCTCATGGTATCTTTACCCATATTCCGGGCCCCTGCATCTCCACCCTTGTAATATTCCCCGTCGCGGCTGGGGCCTATAACATGGACAATCAAGCAGCAATTTATCAGGTTACAGCCGCCTTGTCTTGAAGCAATCTAGTTGGGGTTAACACGATCCGATGCCTTAGGGAACCGGCCCCTGCTTCCCTATCACTCAGCAGCCTGGTCCCCTGCCACCCTCAGTCAGTAGCCCCGTTAGGCACCCCGCCCTGCTGCCTGGGAAGCCACCTGAAACCCGGGCCTGAACGCGTGGAATGCGCCGCTATATGGGCGATAATACAGCAGTCAGTCAAATACCGTCTGCTCGTTCGCGCGCTTTCTATCCCCGCGTCCCACTTGTGTTCCGTGATTGAAATTTGGATGAAAACTCACGGGGAATTCAGAATAGGAAGATTGAGGGGTGAATAATCACTGTAGGCGTAGTCTAAAATGTGGTAATTTCTTTTAGGGTGGGTGCATGGTCGGGGTGAAGTGACGTAGTGAGTGTGGGGTCACTGGGGAGGGCGTGAGGGGTCACGTGTTGATGGTTTTTGCAGGGCGGAGGCCAAGCATATGAGAAGTGCATTAAGTGTAGGGTCTGAGTTGACAGTGACGACGCTAGAGGTCGCTGTTATGTGTCAGTGCCCAAAACAAATGCGCGCGGAGGAACTACATCACAGGTAACCGCACAGCGCATGGGTCAGTACGAGCGGAAAAGTAGTTCCTTGCCTTTGTCTCGCGCCGGTCGCTTTCAAGGACAACCAAGGTTTCCTGAGGCCGGGCTCGCGACAGATGTTCAAAAGAAAAAAAAATTGTTAGAGGTTAGGGCAGGTATACTTAGGTGCATGTAGATACTGTCACGCATACCCTATTTTTAAATGTGTCGATAATGGCCAACAAAAAATACACAAGGGCATTTTTTTGTCAAATCCAGGTTAAAGTGGGACATCCTGATCTATTCTGCATAAGTCATAAACTTCTCTGATAGGAATCGACACCAGAAATTATTTTATGTGTGATTTATTGGTGTTGATGTTTTGGAATCCTTGTTTATCTCACCCCCTGATACTTCTGACTTAACATTGACCTTTGCATATAGACTTAACATTGGGACCTCGTTCTCCATGCCCCTACGAGTATTGCAGTCCATTCTCTGTGATCTATATCCTGTGTGTTGTCCATTATTTTAGTGTCTACAGAGGTGAGATAGATACAGAAATCAACTTGTTTTGGTCAAGTCATTGTTCTCAATCTTCTTGAATGCTACATGATATTCACTCGGCTGTCACCTCATTCATATCACTCCACAACAAACTCGTGGAGAATGACGACTTTGACCAAAACTTGCTGGTTTCTTCTTTAACACTCAATAATTTCTCAATACTACAAGTAAAACCGCACCAGGTTACAAACCGAAGACGCATTATTATCATCATTCACAGTTGATATTGATATCTGAATCCACACAAATTATATCCACCTAGGAACTGGAGTCCTGGCATTGGTTGCTAAACATAATCCATAACACAGGATGAAATTCTGAGTTTGTTGATATTATAATTTCAGTGTAAATATAACACCGTAGGAATATGTGTGTGTATTTATATACCTTTAAACAGACATTTACGAAATCTCAAACACAGCACGAAATATCGGATTTAATCAGATTTGATTCTTGCGGTATGGCTGTCTTTAAGCGAACTTCACATTTACGTCCATCTACGACGTAAATGCGGCGTAAGTGTGCTTAAAGTTCACCTAAATACGGTCTTTACGCAAAATTCAGATACGGTTAAATCCAATGTTTCATGCTGTGAAATAATCGGCGCCGTTTTCATCGGCCGATGGGAAATGTCTCGTAGCGGTGCTGGGAGAGAGAGCGCAGCCGAGCCTCAGTGTGTTAGGCGGGCGTTAGGCGGGCGTTAGGCGGGCGTTAGGCGGGCCCGTGGGGGCGAGTTAGGCGAGGCTCGCAGAGAGCAGGGGGGAGGCTTAGGCCGGCTTAGGCTCGGGGTAATTAATGACCAGATTCCTGGAGGGATTAGGACATGATGCGCCCGATTTACCGGTCAACAGGGCACACCACAAGGAGGAGGGGGGGAGAGTGGAGGAGAGTGCTTGGAGAGTGGAGGCTGCCGATGGGGATTGTGGGAAGGCAGTGAGAGGGGAGAAGGCAGGGGTCGGCAGTGTGAGAACAGGAGGCTTGGGATAATTAAAAAGGACAACAAATGCTCTCAGAGCAGATAATCACCAACACTCATCCAGTCTCCCGACGACTCAAACTGTCATTGTTCACCAATTGAGGGCCACTTACTGAGGCCTTCTGGATCAGATTAGAGTTACTGGTGAGTGTGGGTAGTCTCAGTAGACCTGCCATTTCCTCCTTCACCTTTGAATTCTATACCAAGTGTGGGTGTTGCCTGATGATCCATACCAGCCAAGAATAGAATAAATCAGGACTATATACTTGAAATAGAGATTAAAAATGCAGTTTTATACAGAAAATAAAGAAAAATAAAGTTGAATGATATTAAGAATATGTACTAGGAAGTTTGACATTTATGTAATTTACATGTGTCTTTGTTAGAAATACAAGTAGGTTATTTTTTCCCCTTTACCTTTGAATTTCATACCAAGTGTGGGTGTTGCCAGAGGATCCATACAAGCCAAGAATAGAATAAAGCAAGACTATGCTTAAAATGAACATAAGAAATGCAGTATAAAAAGAGAAAATAAAAAAAATACATAGCTGAATAATATTAAGAATATACTAGAAATTTTGACATCTATATAATTTGCATATGTGATGATATTTCCAGATGATCCACTCCAGCCAAAAATAGAATAAATCAGGACTATATGCTTAAAATGGCGATTTAAAAAATGCAGTATAAAAAGATAGAATACAGAAAAATAAAGCTGAATAATATTGAGAATACACTCGTAAGTTTGGCATCTACATAATTCACAAATGTGTCTTTGTTAGAAATATAAGTAGATTATTTTTCCTCCTTTACCATTGAATCACACACACCAAGCCTAGATCCTCCCAGATGATCCATTCCAGCCAAAAATACATACTTAAAATAGAGATACAAACGCAGTCTTAAAACAGAAAATAAAGAAATGTAAAGTGGAATACTATAGAGAATGTACGAGCAAGTTTGACATCTATATAATTTACTGAAGTGTCTTTATTAGAAATACAAGTAGATTATTGCTAACCCAGCAGTATTTATAATACAGCATATGGTAGTAGTCAGTCTGGGTGTTTGTGTTTAAAGCTGGAGACACACCAAGCGAGAAATGTAGCGATTTCCGGAATCACCAACACAAAATGGCAAGTATATGATCTATTAATCCAATATTTGTTGATATTTCTCCCGATTATTGCTTCCAAGATGCTAAATTATCGGTGAGAGATATCACTATGAAATAACATCTCACATACATGCTATTTTGTATTGGTGATTCCTGAGAAACGCCGCCTTGACTCGCTTGGTGTGTCCTAGGCATGAGACATCGGTGATGGCAGTTAAAGGTTTTGAAATACTTGCCCAAATGGTGGAGATTCCAGGCCCGGCGGTCGGTCGGGGGGCCGGACGGGGGCCTGGTCGGCGGCCGGGGGGAGCCGGGGGGCGGCCGGAGGGGGTCGGGGCGGGTCGGGGTCGGCAGGGCGGGGTGTGTTGGGGGTGTAGGGTGTCTACGCGACCCCCGGGTCACACCCCTAGGTAAGGCATGCCCTGTGTAGAGGGGGGTCGAGGGGAAGGTTTGGGTGGCCTCTACCACAGCTCCCGTCTCTACCATCGTACAACCAGGCTGGAGTGTTGTCAGATGAGTTTTATTATCTTATAACTGTGGATCCAAATGAGGGATGTAGCTTGACAAGGGAATTCATCAGAACTGAATTAGACCCTGAATCGTGGGGGGTTTACTAAGGGATTATATACAACTAGAGGCCTTAAAATCAAGTTTGTGTTGCTAAAAACAAGGGAAATTGATATTTTAATTGATATGTCACAGAGCAGAAGGTATAGGATATATAGACAATAATCGATGGTTTTGTGGACAGGCGGCCGTAAACTACGAGAGGTTGACGCGTAGTAAAACACGAGCTCTAGCGAGTGTATTACGACGTCAACCTCGAGTTGTTTACAGAGCCGCCTGTCCACATAACCATCGTTTGTTGTATTTATTATCCATCTTTTCGAATAAATTAAACCCAGTTATTGCCATATTAAAGGGTATAACTATGGGGACTATTTCTTTGCTTTATAGCACAAAGGGACTCTTTTTCCCATATACCATGGTTTTAAGGCCGTATACCACAGGTGTGAATCCGTATACCACAGTTATGGTATCTGACAGGTTTTATATAATGGGTCGTGGCTTACTGAGTCCCAATACATTTTCAATGATGTCTTTGTATACGATGGATAATAAAAGTGGTGCCAAACGCGATGATAAGAAATGGTGGGAGTAAATAAACGGTATTGGTTTGGCTAGGACAGGAGCAATGTACCATGGAAGGTCAAGTATGGCAGAGGAAAGCTGAGGATGGGCTTGGAAGAGCATGTTATGATGGACAATGGAGCAGTAATGGTAGGGGAGTGAATTGGCAAGAGTGGTAATGGTGTTGAATAGGAAGTGTAAGAATCCAAAATGTACAGATAGAAGGGAAGGTTAAAGGTCAGGGACAGCTGGTGTAATGCACGATGTAGTTAGGTTGTGTAGTCATACTGAAAGTGCATATGTTAAAGCCGGAGACACAGCGATTGCAGCGATTTCCGTAATCGCCAACACAAAATGACGTATATGTGAGCTATTTTTTTCATATTTCACCTGATTGTTGCTTCCGAGACACTAAACTATCGGTGGGAGATACTCCTATGAAATAATATCTCACATATATGCTATTTTGTGTTGGCGATTCCAGAGATCGCTGCCTTGACTCGCTTGGTGTGTCCCCGTTATGAATTCAGACAATAATCGATGGTTTTGTGGACAGGCGGCTGTAAACCACGAGTGGTTGACGCGTAGTAATACACGAGCGTCAAGTGTATTACGACGTCAACCTCGAGTGGTTTACAGAGCCGCCTGTCCACAAAACCATCGTTTGTTGTATTTATTATCCATCTTTCGAGTAAATTAATTCGAGGAATTGCCATATTAAAGGATATATTAATAGGGACAATTATTTTGCTCTATAGCAAAAGGGAATATTTTCCCATATACCATGGCTTTGAGGCCGTATGCCATGGATTTGAATCTGTATAACACAGTTATGGTATATGACAGGTTTTATATAATGGGTCGTGGTTTACTGAGTCCCCATTCATTTTCAATGGGGTCTTTGTATACGATGGTTAATAAATAGTTGCACTGTATTCTAAAGTATGCAATGGTAATACGATGGTTAATAAATAGTTGCACTGTATTCTAAAGTATGCAATGGTAATACGATGGTTAATAAATAGTTGCACTGTATTCTAAAGTATGCAATGGTAATACGATGGTTAATAAATAGTTGTACACTATTCTAAAGTATGCAATGGAACATGACATTGTAATATGTTTTGATATTAAGTAGAAAGCGTGGAGAGAAGTCGAAATCTGCGGAGATTTTGCAATGACCAGAGAACAGGAAGTATTAGGAGTTGTAAGGCAAGAAGGATGTTGCTTCAAGCATTGAGAGATTAAGCTAAGTACACTGCCACATGTTCTACATAGGAGCAGGGAGACTAGAATAGAGCTAATCCCTTTGATAGGAGGCACAGCCATGGATACTATAGAGGAAGCCTGTGGAAATCTAGGGTCAGAGCTCGTATCCCATCGAGTTTGAATCGCGTAGTAATCACGTAGCGAATCAAATGAGATTGGATCGAGTTCTGACCCTAAACTTGAATGGGTTTCTGAATTTATCTCGCACTTCGTATTGACTAATGGGCCAACATTTGTGGCATAATCCCGCATTGGATACTTTTCCTCAATATCTCATGGGTTTTGGATACGAGTTCCCAATTTTAAGTTTATGTAGAGAAAATACCAGAGGTTGTTGGACTTTGTTGATTTGAGTCCCACTGCAACCACATTTCTCCTTCATCCCCAGCAGTGGTAGATTTACTGCTATATCAAAGGCCAGTCCTTCTCATACCATGTCTATGTGGTGTGGGAAGTAAAAGAACTCTCACCTCGATAAATGTGTAGGGGTGAGATTTCTACCTAAATTCATCACATAGATTCGATCACCACCCTAGTGGTGTAAATGAACCTTGAGAAAGTCTGGTAAAAACCTGTAATGGTTAACTGGACGTCAAATCCAAAGCCCGAGACAAAAAGCGAGAAACGCAGCAATTTCCAGAATTGCCAACACAAAATGGACTATATGTGAGCTATTATTTCATATTTCACCTGATTATTGCATCAGAGATGCGAAATTATTGGTGGGAGATATTACTATGAAATAATATCTCACATACACGCCAATTCTTGTTGGCAATTCTGGAGATCGCTGGCGTTACTCGCTTGGTGTGTCTCCGGCATCAACTTGACGTCAAATCAAACCAACGTGGTCGACTGCCCCGATATTAGGTGACCTCCCGACGCGATTTTGATTATATATCGGGAGGTGCATCGTAGACAATATCGGAGCCATATCGTAGTAGGTGGACGCCAGGCTTAATGGTTAACTGGACGTCAAATCAAACCAACCAAACCAAAATCAAACCAACCAAACCAATCCCAATCCACGGCCGCTCATCGTTGGCTGCACGGCGGTATCAGCTTATCGGAGTGGCGGGCGGGCGGGCGGGGGAGACCGGCAGTCGGGGGGCCGGACGGGCGGGGGAGGAGACCGGGAGGTCCCGTCACCACCCTGCCCGGCTCCCGGCTTGATGTGGCCGGCGAGACGACAGACGGACCGGCCCCGGCCCCGGACCCGCCCTCCCCGGCCCTCAGACCGCCCTCCCCGGCCACACAGCCCACACCGGTCACTCAACACGCTCACACAGAATGTGGTCAATGAAAATTCAAGACACAATAAACCTAAAGACACACCAAGCGAGAAACGCAGCGATTTCCGGAATCGCCAACACAAAATGGTGAGTATGTGAGCTATTATTTCATGTTTCACCTTATTTTTGCTTGTGATATGCAAAAATATTGGTGAGAGATATTCCTATGAAATAATATCTCATATACATGCTATTTTGGGTTGGTGATTCCAGAGATCGCTGCCTTGACTCGCTTGGTGTGTCTTCGATATGAATACAGTGATTTCCGGAATCACAAACATAAATTGGCAAGTATGTGAAGCCGGGGACACACTGAGCAAAAACCGCGGCGATTTCCAGAATCGCCAACACAAAAATGGCGTGTATGTGAGATATTATTTAATATTTCACCTGGTTATTGCTTCTGCATGATACGCTAAATCATCGGTGGTAGATGATACTATGAATTTCTTCTATTTTTTAAATTCTTTATTTATTCTGCTAGTGGACATGTCTTCCATGAATAATACACAAATATCGCTTGCTGTGTCCCAGGGTTTTACCACAGCAGTGTGAATTGAGTTTCTGGCCGCTATGTTGTATATATGGCTTCTTCCGTGGGAGATTTTATTCGCTAGATTTGCGGATTGGGTAAGTGACGGAGATTTAACGCTAGGTCGACATATTCACGGTGAGAGGGGCACGGCACGGGAGGGTGTGGGGCAAAGCACGGGAGGGTATGGGGCATAGCAACATATAATATATAACATGTTTATATTATATATATGCAACATATAATGTATATGCAGTAGGACCCCGCCTAACGGACACCCCGCGTAAGCGGGTACCCCAGGTAAGCGGACACCCCGCGTTAACGGACACCTTTGCTCGGAACATATCCCTCTATTAGATGTTTATTTTAACCCCGTGTAAGCAGTCACCCCGCGTAAGCGGACACTTTGGCCCGTAACGGAGGGTGTTCACTTACGCGGGGTTCCACTGAATATATTTGCAACAGATAATGTATGAATGACATTTTTTATATTATATATCTGCAAGATATTATATACATATATGTATATAATAGGCTACGTCCGACTTTCATACATATATGTATATGCCAGACATGTACAAATCTGAAGAGTTACAAAAAATATAAGTAAAACCCGATCGCACGGAGCGTCGTGACAAAGCTCAGCAGTGCTACGCCAACTCTTAGACGAGGTCAAAGGAAAGAGCACTGCAAATCAGATCAATGTTTGGGGGGATCGAGATTCCTTTTTCCTCCTCGGCCTCATCAAAGCGTGGTTTTTCGTTTAAAGCGGCCCGGCGGATTTTTTTCCCCTGAGGAGAATTTGGGCGTGAGGTTCTCCATTGAGCAGAGACTGGGGGAGGGAGGGGAGGAGGGAGGGAGGGAGGGAGGGAGGGAAAGAGAGGGTTAGTGAGGGACAGAGAGAGAGGGAGGAGAGATGGTGAGGGAGGAGAGAGGGTGAGGGAGGAGAGAGGGAGAGGGAGGGAGAGAGAGAGAGAGGGAGGTAAAGAGAGAGAGGGAGGGAGAGAGGGAGAGAGAGAGAGGGAGGGAGAGAGAGAGGGAGAGAGAGGGAGGGAGGGAGGGAGGGAGGGAGGGAGGGAGGGAGGGAGGGAGGGAGAGAGAGAGGGTGGGAGAGAGAGAGAGAGAGAGAGAGAGGGTGGGAGAGAGAGGGAGGGAGAGAGAGAGAGGGTAGGAGGGAGGGAGGGTGAGGGAGAGAGAGAGAGAAAGAGAGTAGATGGGAGAGAGAGAGGGTGGGAGAGAGAGAGAGAGAGGGTGAGGACGGGAGAGAGAGAGAGGGTGGGAGAGAGAGAGAGAGAGAGAGGGTGGGAGGGAGAGAGAGAGAGGGAGGGAGGGAGAGAGAGAGAGAGGGTGGGAGGGAGAGAGAGAGAGAAAGAGAGAGAGAGGGAGAGAGGGAGAGGGAGAGAGAGGGTGGGAGGGAGAGAGGGTGAGGGAGAGAGAGGGGGAGAAGAGGATAGAGGGTGAGGGAGGGAGAGAGAGAGGGTGGGAGAGAGAGGGAGAAAGGGAGAGAGAGGGAGGGAGGGAGAGAGAGAGAGGGCGGGAGGGAGGGTGGGAGAGAGAGAGAGGGTGAGGGAGAGAGAGGGAGAGAAGAGGCTAGAGGGTGAGGGAGGGAGAGAGAGAGAGAGGGTGGGAGGGAGAGAGAGAGAGAGGGTGGGAGGGAGAGAGAGGGAGAGAAGAGGCTAGAGGGTGAGGGAGAGAGAGAGAGAGGGTGGGAGGGAGAGAGAGAGAGAGAGGGTGGGAGGGAGAGAGAGGGAGAGAGGGTGGGAGGGAGATAGAGAGAGAGAGAGAGAGAGAGAGGGAGAGAGGGAGGGAGGGAGATAGAGAGAGAGAGAGAGAGGGTGAGCGAGAGAGAGAGAGGGGGTGGGAGGGAGGGTGGGAGGGAGGGAGAGAGAGAGAGGGAGAGAGAGGGTGGGGGAGAGAGAGAGAGGGTGGGAGGGAGGGAGAGAGAGAGAGAGGGTGGGAGGGAGAGATAGAGAGAGAGGGAGGGAGGGAGAGAGGGAGGGAGGCATAGAGAGAGAGGGGGGGTGGGAGAGAGAGAGAGGGAGAGAGAGGGTGGGGGAGAGAGAGAGAGGGTGGGAGGGAGGGAAGGAGAGAGAGGGTGGGAGTGACCCGGGGGTGTTGAGAGCCGCTCTGCGTATCGCCTCGGCTTGCTCCGACAAATTGGTCGCCCACATGGTGCCGAGGGGGCTCTTACATAACCCAGGAGTCCGGGGTATAAACAACCCCCGTCTCCGGCCTGCACTGGAGGGGTGCGAGGCGTGGGAGAGCGCCCTGGAGGAGGCAGGAGGAGGTGGTCTGAGAGCTGTAGCCAGACGTGGTGCGACTCTGTTCGTTCCTCACTAGAGTCGGACTTGAGGTCATAAGCAAAGTTTGAGACTCACATGTTCGCTGGTAAGCAGTTAAATTACAAATTCAAGTTTTTTTTTCAAAATGGTGGATGGTTGATTGAGGTGCTGCTCCATTCAGTAACTCAAAAGACGATATGATAAAGAAAAAGGTAACATCTGCTGCTCACATGATGTGAGGCTGAAGATTGTGGTGTAAATTGTTGATTTCAACTGTTCTTCATTTCATGCCAATTCCTTTACAATCGTTATTGTGCGAACCAGTTTGGTTCAGAAAAAAATCTCAAAGTTTGCCCATGTCCCCAAGTACAACGGCTGTAGGGAGTGATAGTGGACATACAGCGTTGTGTAAACTTGCTCAAGTCTTTGATTATGAGCATTCATCATGTGATTAAAGACAATCAGAATAAAGTTCATTATAGTATATATCCTTCTCTGACTATCCCATGAATGTGGGGCCCGTTTCTTAATCTAAGTTCGTACATGTAGACGCTTTTCTGTAAGCCATAGAAACCCAGGGACGATGTGGGTCAACTTTATTCAACACTGATAGACGACCTTATGGACGGCTAATACTGTCTTAGCAAACATACTTAAATATTATTAATAGATAACCCATGTACAGGGTACAGAAGAGGGTCTTCATGTACGATCATGGATTACTAAACGGGCCCCAGTTTGGTTCGCAAAGAATCTCAGAGTTTGCCCATGTCCCCAAGTACAACGTCTGTAGGGAGTGCTAGCGGACACAGCGTTGTATAGACTTGCTCAAGTCTTTGATTATGGGCATTCATTATGTGATTAAAGACAATCAGAATAAAGTTCATTCAAATAAATATCCTTTTCTGACTGGCCCATGAATCTGTATCCCAGCGAGGAGGGTAGCCATAGGATGAAGGGACTGGAGCCAGTATCCCAGCGTGGAGGGTAGCCATAGGATGAAGGGACTGGAGCCAGTATCCCAGCGAGGAGGGTAGCCATAGGATGCAGGTACTGGAGCCAGTATCCCAGCGAGGAGGGTAGCCATAGGGTGCAGGGACTGGAGCCAGTATCCGAGCGAGGAGGGTAGCCATAGGGTGCAGGGACTGGAGCCAGTATCCCAGCGAGGAGGGTAGCCATAGGGTGCAGGGACTGGAGCCAGTATCCCAGCGAGGAGGGTAGCCATAGGGTGCAGGGGCTGGAGCCAGTATCCCAGTGAGGAGGGTAGCCATAGGATGCAGGGACTGGAGCCAGTATCCCAGCGAGGAGGGTAGCCATAGGGTGCAGGGGCTGGAGACAGTATCCCAGCGAGGAGGGTAGCCATAGGATGCAGGGACTGGAGCCAGTATACCAGTGAGGAGGGTAGCCATAGGATGTAGGGACTGGAGCCAGTATCCCAGCGAGGAGGGTAGCCGTAAGATGCAGGGACTGGAGCCAGTTTAAGCTTGTACTACGTATAACTAGAGGGTTGAGGCTCTATCTTAACACCTCCTGGGGGTCAGGTATCCCGGGCGCACACAGGAGGGGCAGGTCGAGAGGATCAGTGGACCGGCCTATGTGCTGGAACAATTCTATTATCCTACCCCTAATAAAAAACTCCATAGGCTTAACATTGGGTCACTGTATTCGGTCTGGAGTTCAGAAAAATGAAAAATATCGCTCTAGTGGGATACACCTGACAAATGACGTCATTTGTTAATGTGGAAGTAATTTAGACGGCGGGGTAGGATAAATTCTAAACCAAACTCGAGTTAGTCATATTATTGTTCATTGCACTCCGGCAAGATCGCGTATTACTGATCTCGGCTTTGCCTCACGCAGTAATACGCGATCTTGCCGTCGTGCGATAAACAACAACACGACTTACTCTTGTTTGGTTTCTCCATATTATCCATCATATACAAAAACCCCATTAAAAATGTATGGGGACTCAGTAAACCACAACCCATTATATAAAACCTGCCAGATACCATAACTGTGGTATACGGATTCAAATCTGTGGTATACGGCCTCAAAGCCATGGTATACAGGGAAAATAGTCCCTTTGTGCTTAAGAATAAAGAAATAGTCCCTATTGGTATACCCTTTGATATGGCAATAACTGGGTTTAATTTATTCGAAAAGATGGATAATAAATACAACAAATATGGATATGTGGTCGATGGTTTTGGGGACAGGCGGCTATGTAAACCACTCGAGGTTGACGTTGTAGTACACTCGCTAGCGCTTGTGTGTTACTGTGGGTCAAACTCTCGTAGTTTATGGCCACCTGTCCACCAAACCATCGATTATTGTCTATCTATTAGGGCGTGTTTGGACGTGCTATATACATCGCCTAGAGGTTAGTGTGGTCACATATAGACTTCCAACATGCTGCATACAAACTATCCCTTCATTATCTGTCTGTATTCACTGTGATAGTGAGAACAGAGCAGAGGGCCAGTGTCTCAGGGTCTTAGAGGCATGCCCAGCAAGACCAAAATACCTCAAGACCCACTGGTGCTTGATATCAGCATGGAGTTGTCCCATTTCACTAAGTCCATATAAGGAATAGAGTAGACCGAGTAGCCAATGACTGCATTCACAGCAAACCCCGACCTTGACCCTGACCTCCTAACATGATATTTTCTAGCGTCTTGGGACATAGACATCAGTCGAGAGTTGACCTCGAATCTTAGGGGCTACAACCACCCTCTTATGTTTGAATCCTAATAAGCAGTTGCAGAAATGGCAAGTTGACTGGTTGCAAGAGGATTACAGAAAACTATCCTACTCTACAAAGAAAAAGAAAAGAAAAACTGCACATACAACACCAAAACCCATGTGGCAGGTCTATATGACAGCCACCTTGTGTTAACTCGACAACTATCCTTGTCGGAGGGCGGCCTATACTAGAACAGAGCACGAACACAGGATTCAGACCGGAAATGAGAAAAACGTCTGCGGCAGCCCTCAGCGACGATCCCGTTGAAATCTAATTAGAAACCCGATACAACGATCAATTTTGGTGACGATGCCATTTACAGACGAGTAGATAAAAAAAAAGAGGCGGGAGGCTGGCCACAGGGGACCTGTTTCCGTGCGAGCTTCACAGTCACCCGCCACTCCTGTATGTTATATGTAGAGCAGCAGACGTGTAGGGCACAGAGCGAGTGCTAGTTCCCCCATCATCCACCAGGAAACTCTAGAAAAGCATCCACTGTAGTCGGGGGACAAACATTATTATCTGCTGTCATAATCTAATGATAATCGTGAAGCGAGGCTAAAACCCTTTTATGAATTTTTTAATATTTTTTAATGAAATTCATTGATAACTGGACCTGCCACCCGGTGTTTTGTTTAGCGTCGGGGGTTGGGGGCAAGATGGTCGACTCCATAACACAATAGCTATGTGCTTTATAGAGGAAAGTTTATGGTCAGAGCTCATATCCCATCGAGTTTGAAAAGCGAAGTAATTCACAAGGCAAAGCCGCGTTAATTACGTAGCGATAGCGAGATCCAATTTCTTCAGAAATGTTGCGTGTTGTAAAAGGAGATTAATCAAGAGGTTGATTAATAATAATATTAACTGAATGAGTTAATAATAGCTTCTGAAATTATACAAGTATGATGTATATCATTCATTTATTTTATTATCCACCTAATACAAAGTGTCCATAGAAAACACATAGGGAGTTTGTATGGACATACCCGGTGCATACGGATATGTTGTATGCTCCGGGTGGCGCATACGGAAAAATAGTGCGTACGGAAAAACTGTGCATGACTAAAACTAATTGATATCGACATGCCACTTGTCCAGAAAAGGTGGATAATAAATACAATATAGACTGGTTTCAGATAAAAGCGGTTGTATGCTCCTCGGAGTTGACTCTGCGTAATATCCTCGCATACGTTCGGATATTACTATGCGTCAACTCCTCAGACTATACAGCCGCTTGTATCTGAAACCAGTCAATATTGTGAATGTATTAATACTACATGCGGTTGTATTGAAGATAGGCCTACATGTATAGATAAAAACTTGATGAAATTTTTCAGAAATTTTGCGAGTGTATTTTGTGGATGGCTCCTAAACCTACACAAGCATACAACATGTAAAGCAGTTTCTACTCCACACAAGAAAGCTACAGAGATTCCGGATTAAACGCCCTCAGTTGGCCGCTAAGAGCACTAATCTCTGTTTACCTGTTGCCACTGGGCATGACGACTGTATGAATTTCGCACCGGAGCGTTTCAATCAGGATTCACTTAGCTACCTCATTGCTTAATCTCTCTGTATATATTTGCGCGTAAACATACCGCGTGTCGGGCCTTTCCGTGGCTTTCCGTGGCTTTCCGCGGCACTCTCCTAGCAGAGATCCTGCGCTCTACTTCCTGCGGCACTCTCCTAGCAGAGATCCTGCGCTCTAATTCTTGTTGTAGCTTGTATCTCTGCACCGACCT
This sequence comes from Alentia gelatinosa, assembly GCA_950022655.1. Classification (NCBI taxonomy): domain Eukaryota; kingdom Metazoa; phylum Annelida; class Polychaeta; order Phyllodocida; family Polynoidae; genus Alentia; species Alentia gelatinosa. The sequence continues at coordinate 18,557 of CATLOP010000026.1, read as the reverse complement.
GCCTGTTTGGGGCAAAATCTGTCCCATCCACCAGCTATTCAAATATCCTAAACTCTTAGTGTTTTGGGGAGTATTTTTCAGTTCTGTTTGTAAATAGAGATGCACATATCTATATGGTATGAAGCTCATTTCACAATTTACTGATTTCACAACTCATGATATATGAGTTGTTTGAGTTTCATAACTTTTGACAGTTGCCTTGTTTTGAATCTGAAATTTTAGCTGGTTCCAACTGTCCTTATGTAGATACCAGGGAACCAGCGTTGGGTTGAGGCATAGATTAGCAAACGCTAGTGCCGCAAAAGATCTAAGAGGAGAGTGTTTCCATAGCTTTCCGGAGCTTTCCATATTTTTTCACATCTTTCCATGGCTTTCTGTGTCTTTCCATGTCTTTCCATGTCTTTCCATGTCTTTCCATGTCTTTCTGTGTCTTTCTGTGTCTTTATGTGTCTTTCCGCATCTTTCTGTGTCTTTATGTGTCTTTCCAAATCTTTCCTTGTCATTCCCCATCTTTCCTCATCTTTCCGCATCTTTCCCCATCTTTCCGCATCTTTCCGCATCTTTTCCCCATCTCTCCGCGGCCTCCACCCATCTCCTCCACGGCCGCATAATCGATTGAGGGCGGGCGGGGATCATGAAACTCGAGTCGGGGAGTCCGGAGCGCGGCGGTTCCTGGTCCGTCGACCTCGCGGTGCTGAAGATGTTGGTGGCTATTTACAAACAAAGCCTCAGTGCGGGGGATGCGGGGTTCTTCTGGGTTAGGTCGGCCCCGCATGCTGCACTTGACCCTCTCTTCTACCCACCACACTCCGCTAGTGTCTTCTTATAGGATGATTTTATATTTATGTACGTGTACACTGTGCCGTACAGGGTGTGCCGTACAGGGTATGCCGTACGGGGTGTGTCGTATTGGGGATAAAGGCGTGGGCGTTTCGCCAGCATCCACTTCGAGTTTCATTCTCTTTCTATGGAGAAACCAAACAAGAGTAAGTCGTGTTGTTGTTTATCGGACGACGGCAAGATCGCGTATTACTGCGTGAGGCGAAGCCGAGAGCAGTAATACGCGATTTTGCCGGAGTGCGATGAACAATGACACAACTAACTCGAGTTTGGTTTAGAATTTATCCTACCCCGCCCGTCTAAATTACTTCTACATTAACAAATGACGTCATTTGTCAAGTGTATCCCACTAGAGCGATATTTTTCATTTTTCTGAACTCCAGACAGAATACAGTGACCCAATGTTAAGCCTATGGAGTTTTTTTTATTAGGGGTAGGATAAAACTGGTATCTGGACTTCAGTGGGATTCACACGATGGGATTCATGTACCTCACAGGGTGTTTGTCTGAGATAAATCCTGCTGAGATTCATGTACCTCACAGGGTGTTTGTCTCAGACAAAGCCTGCTGGGATTCATGTACCTCACAGGGTGTTTGTCACAGACAAATCCTGCTGAGATTCATGTACCTCACAGGGTGTTTGTCTCAGACAAATCCTGCTGAGATTCATGTACCTCACAGGGTGTTTGTCTGAGATGAATCCTGCTGGGATTCACGTACCTCACAGGGTGTTTGTCTCAGACAAATCCTGCTGGGATTCATGTACCTCACAGGGTGTTTGTCTGAGACAAATCCTGCTGAGATTCGTGTACCTCACAGGGCGTTTGTCTGAGATAAATCCTGCTGAGATTCATGTACCTCATAGGGTGTTTGTCTGAGACAAATCCTGCTGAGATTCATGTACCTCACAGGGTGTTTGTCTGAGACAAATCCTGCTGAGATTCGTGTACCTCACAGGTTGTTTGTCTGAGACAAATTCTGCTGAGATTCGTGTACCTCACAGGTTGTTTGTCTGAGATAAATCCTGCTGAGATTCATGTACCTCACAGGGTGTTTGTTTGAGACAAATCCTGCTGAGATTCATGTACCTCACAGGGTGTTTGTCTGAGACAAATCCTGCTGAGATTCGTGTACCTCACAGGGCGTTTGTCTGAGATAAATCCTGCTGAGATTCATGTACCTCATAGGGTGTTTGTCTGAGACAAATCCTGCTGAGATTCATGTACCTCACAGGGTGTTTGTCTGAGACAAATCCTGCTGAGATTCTGTACTCACACACAATAAATTTCTTCGTCTAAATTGTATATAGGTTCCATTTCCCTGAGACATGTTTTCCCCCTGTAATTGTTGGCAATATTTACCCCTAAAAAGGAACAGAATCTCGAGATTTTGAACCCTGCGAGGAACATGAATCGTGTTAATCCCAGTTAACACAACTTTGAAAGTACGCTACTTTTCTCCTAGGGTAAACGGTGGACTATACGCGCCATTCTTTCCATGAGTTCAAAAAGGACAGTGAATAGAAAATTAACTAATGCCAACCATCCATCATAATATCACAGGTACATTTTTAAAATTGTTCCCCAAATACTCTGAACTGTTCTGTAGCGTTGGGTCTTATATTCATTTTATCATACATATCCCACATATATAAATATCCATGGTGCATGCCTTGATGCTCTTCTATAAGTACATATACGTAAACAGGCTGCCCATCCCTCGCCCAGAGCGTGCCGAGGGCAGTCGGGACTTGAAGAGCCCACGTTTAGGTCTCTTATGTCATGTTTAAGTAGACATCGAGCTTTATGTCGATCCCGGAAATATTATACACGACCTTTCTCTTCTGTGTCACAAATAGGCACCCTATATACGCACCGGGGGAATTTTTCCCAGGGATCTCAATGTTGGAAGTTGATAAGGGACACCGTGCTTATCAACATATTATTTACATGACAGAGTTCTTTGTAAGTGTTTGATATATGACTAGATTTGGTTTAACACCGCAACACAATAAATCAGAGTGGATTTCTCTGGCTATCAGTCTCTCTGTCTCTCTGTCTGTCTCTGTCTGTCTCTGTTTGTCTCTCTGTCTGTCTCTGTCTGTCTCTGTCTGTCTCTGTCTGTCTCTGTCTGTCTCTGTCTGTCTCTGTCTGTCTCTCTGTCTGTCTCTGTCTATCTCTATCTGTCTCTATCTGTCTCTATATGTCTCTATACGTCTCTGTCTGTCTCTCTGTCTGTCTCTGTCTGTCTCTGTCTGTCTCTGTCTGTCTCTGTCTGTCTCTGTCTGTCTCTGTCTGTCTCTGTCTGTCTCTCTGTCTGTCTCTGTCTATCTCTATCTGTCTCTATCTGTCTCTATCTGTCTCTATCTGTCTCTATACGTCTCTGTCTGTCTCTCTGTCTCTACCTCTGTCTGTCTCTGTCTGTCTCTGTCTGTCTCTGTCTGTCTGTCTGTCTCTGTCTCTGTCTCTGTCTCTGTCTCTGTCTCTCTCTCTCTCTCTCTCTCTATATATATATATATATATATATGTATATATATGTATGGAGATATATGACCTATATAGAGGTTTAAATAAGGAGACCAGGGAGGAGCTGTAAGGTCTGGTGCAGCGCTCGCGATTCTAGTAATATAACTTTACCCCAACTCCACGACTACTTATTTAAATATATATATATATATAGCGGTATATTTACTGGTATTGATTGTTTAAACTTGTCATGTGGTCATGTTTTGAATTGTTCTGTATTGTTGTATCTCCACACGGAGCTCAGTTCCTGTAAGAACCATCTCCCCCCCTCCTACCCCCGCCCCCTCCCGCTGACCTTGACCTTCCCGGGCGGCGATAGAGACGTCAGACGGGCCGAGATGACGGGCGGGGCGGATTGACGGGCGGGCCGGGATGACGGGCCGAGCCGACCACCAGCTCTGACGTGCGTCCACGTCGTGCACCACACGCACCCCGGCGTGCAGCCCGCTGCAGCCCGCCCCGGCCCGCCCCAACCCGCCCCAGTCCTAGCCCATCATGCCCGCCCCTACCCGCTACTGCCCGCTACTGCCCGCCCCTGCTGGACCGCCCTTTCCCCCCGCCGCCGCAAAATCATGCTCGCTACTGTCCGTGGCCGAGCCAGCCCGCTCCAGCCCGCTCTAGCCCGCTCCTGCCCGCTCCTGCCCGCCGCTGCTGGCCCACCGCTGCCCGCCCTGCCCAACCGCCCGCCCGCTCCTGCCCGCTCCTGCCCGCTCCAGCCCGCTCCTGCCCGCCCCTGCCCGCCGTGGCCTGCGCGGCCCTACCCTCCCGCTACTGCCCGCATGCTACTGCCCGCCCGCCCTTGCCCGCCCGCTACTGCCCGCCCTTGCCCTTCCGCCCCTGCCCGCCGCTGCCCGCCCTGGCCCTCCCGCCCCTGCCCGCCGCAGCCCGTCCGCCCGCCCCTGCCCGCCCCATCATGCCCGCCCCTGCCCGCCCGCCCTGGGCCTCCCGCCGGGATATGGTTTCACCGCCAACGACCGTACGTCCCTGCACTATTTAGGCAAGACCGCAAAATGCGTCACTGACATGGATGTACATCCTTGTCACCTCTAAACCTCCCTCCTCGGCCGGCCGTGTGCGTCGGCGTGCCAGCCTACATTCTGTACAGAAATCTCGCCCGCTCTCTCTCTCTCTCTCTCTCTCTCTCAGCAGATCTCAACATGTGGTGTGGTTTCGGTCGGGTTCCTGTTCTATTCCCGAACTCGTTCTTCTATCCTTTCTGATTCTTGTTAAACACAAAAATGCTGAGTAATGGAAAAATACAGTTCTCCATACATAACGTGATATATTTCTTTTCTGATTTCAAATGTTGTAAATTATATTTACACAAGAGTTTATCCATCTATTTTAATCTAATATGAAGGTATTTTTGTTTTCATGAAGAAAAGAGCCTTGGGCCCGTTTAATAATCTAGGATCCTACATGTAGACCTTTTTCTGTATGCCATAGAGACCCAGGGACGATCTGGATCAGCTTTATTCCACACTTACGGACGACCTTATGGACGGCTAAAGAACAAACTTAAATGTTATCAAACGATAACCCTTGTACAAAGGTACGGAAGAGGGTCTTCATGTACGATCCTAGATTATCAAACAGCCCCCTCGTGAGTTGCCACTGGTCTGGGATATTAGTGTTTATGGAGAAACCAAACAAGAGTTAGTCGTGTTGTTATTTATCGCACGACGACAAGATCACGTATTACTGCGCGAGGCAAAGCCGAGAGCAGTAATACGCGATCTTGCCGGAGTGCGATGAACAATAACACGACTAACTCGAGTTTGGTTTAGAATTTATCCTACCCCGCCCATCTAAATTACTTCTACATTAACAAATTACATCATTTGTCAAGTGTATCCCACTAGAGCAATATTTTTCATTTTTCTGAACTCCAGACCAAATAATGTTAAGCCTATGGAGTTTTTAATTAGGGGTAGGATAATAGACATATCTACCCACAGTACAATTTTATCGTAAAACTGGATGAGGTTTAATCTTGGCCACCGTATTCCACGATTGGAGTTTGGCAAAGTGACTTCATGAGGCAAAGCTGAGTGAAGTCCGGAGCCAAAACTTCAGGAGTGGAATGCGATGGCCAAGATTAAAACGAATCAGGTTTTGATTTTATCCTACCCTATCTCCTCGATTTTGGAATATTACGTGATAACAATGCTGTATGCCACTAGTGGCATATAAAACTCTGTATGCCAGTCAGCGTGGCATACGAAAACCCAATGTTAAGCCTATGGGATTTAATATGAGGGGTATGATAAAGCTTTATACTCTCTAATATGAATCACATCTTACACAACAACCCAAGCCTGACTTACTAACCAGGACCTCCGATAGCATCTGTGTATCCTCTCTGTGTATGGAGATATAATATACGTCCTAAATCTAGGCCCCACCACTGACGGGTCATTCATTCAAACAGGTCCCACCATATGTGCTCACAGGAGCCTGCATAACGCGAAACGTCCTCATCTGCATTTTATTCTTCCGCGTCGCTTCCACCAGGTTATCTTTGTGGGAACGAGACACTGGGGGAGGGCACTACAGGCACTTTATCTCAAAGGAGGAGGAGGGAGGAAGGAGGAGGAGGGAGGAGGAGGTGGAGGGAGGAGGAGGGAGGAGGAGGGAGGAGGAGGAGGGAGGAGGAGGAGGAGGGAGGAGGAGGGAGGAGGGGGGAGGAGGAGGAAGGAGGAGGGAGGAGGAGGGAGGAGGAGGGAGGAGGAGGGAGGAGGAGGGAGGAGGAGGGAGGAGGAGGGAGGAGGAGGAGGAGGGAGGAGGAGGGAGGAGGAGGGAGGGAGGGAGGAAGGAGGAGGAGGGAGGAGGAGGAGGGAGGAGGAGGGAGGAGGAGGGAGGAGGGAGGAGGAGGGAGGAGGGGGGGAATCATTGAAATTACAGCATGGGTTTTCTTGCTTGGGATTTTTATTCTGCTGGCCATTCTAAAGACAAGCATAGATTATCTACTGTCTGTTTATAGATCCATCATATTATCTCACCCCTGGTATTTTCGTCCATTAGCCTTAACATTGGGAACTCGTTCTCCACGCCCCTATGAGTATTGCAGTCCGTTATCCATGGTTTATATCCTGTGTGTTGTCCATTCTTGATTCACATTAGAGAGTATTGCTTTCCGTTCTCCATGGTCTATGTTCTGTGTGTTGTCCGTTCTTTTAGTGTGTACAGGGGTGAGATGAATACAGAAAGCAACTCGTTTTGGTCAAAGTCGTTGGTCTCTAACTCATTTCAATGCTATGTGATATTCACTCAGCTGTCGCCTTGTTCATATCACTTCGCATCAAACTCATAGAGAACATTGACTTTGACCTAACCTTGCTGGGTTTTTTTTATTATATGAATGAGATCAAGCTATGAGAAGTGATGTTCACTTGGCTATCGCCTTATAGATAGCCTCATTCATATTGCTCTACATCAAACTCATAGAGAACGATGACTTTGACCTAACCTTGCTGGCTTCTTCTTTAGTAAAAAAATGAGATCGAGCTATGAGAATGCTATATGATATTCACATGGCTATCACATTGTAGATAGCTTCGTTCATATCGCTCCGCATCAAACTCATAGAGAACGATGACTTTGACCTAACCTTTCTGGTTTCTTCTTTAGTAAAAAAAATTGAGATCGAGCTATGAGAACGCTACATGATATTCACTAAGCTATCGCCTTGTAGATAGCCGTTCATATCACTCCGCATCAAACTCATAGAGAACGATGACTTTGACATAACCTTGCTGGTTTCCTCTTTAGTATAGGAATGAGATCAAGCTATGAGAACGCTGTGATATTCACTTGGCTATGGTGTTGTAGATAGCTTCGCTCACATCGCTCCGCATCAAACTCATAGAGAACGATGACTTTGACCTAACCTTTGTGGTCTCTTCTTTAGTAAAAAAAAATTAGATCGAACTATGAGAACGCTACATGATATTCACTAAGCTATCGCCTTGTAGATAGCTTTGTTCATATCGCTCCGCATCAAACTCATAGAGAACAATGACTTTGACCTAACCTTGCTGGTTTCCTCTTTAGTATAGGAATGAGATCAAGCTATGAGAACGCTGTGATATTCACTTGGCTATGGTGTTGTAGATAGCTTCGCTCACATCGCTCCGCATCAAACTCATAGAGAACGATGACTTTGACCTAACCTTTGTGGTCTCTTCTTTAGTAAAAAAATATGAGATCGAGCTATGAGAACGCTACATGATATTCACTAAGCTATCGCCTTGTAGATAGCTTTGTTCATATCACTCCGCATCAAACTCATAGAGAACGATGACTTTAACCTAACCTTGTTGGTTTCTTCTCTTAATCCTGCACCCAGTTTAAAGTCCCGGAATCAATTCAATAGGATCTGCGGCCATTTCTATGGTTTCTCCAGATAAAAGACCCCGCTCAGAACACTGTCTACGTGGCGGGGGAAGGCGTGAAGTTGGCCGCGGAAGGGGCGCGCTTCAATCTATAATTCACATTAAAAGGTGTTAGTTGACGTACGACAGAGCCAGTTTCAATTTGCCCCTTGGCGCACTGCCGAAACGCTATAGGCCCACGGAGGGCTACACTATGGCTTCAAAGTGAACTCCCAGATAATTCCTGAACTCACTTTCCCGTGTGACTGCTACACCGGTGTGGAGGTGGCTGGGGTAGGAGGGAGGAGGTATTGTATCGTGGTGCTGTATGTGTACATAAGGATATGTGGTTTGGCTGGAGGTGTATCGTTAAGGTGGTATGTTGTATATGGTATTATGAAGTTTAAAGTGGTGTTTATATGCTGGGAGACTGTGCTGTGGTGCGGCGTCACTGCCTGAGATCCCCTGGAATATTCCAGCCACCTTGTGATGTTATTCTCACATAATTCACTGTTTTATGCTACAACGGTTAAGCCGGAGACACACCAAGCGAGAAAGGCGGCGATTTCTGGAATCGCCAACACGAAATGGCCTATATGTGAGCTATTGCATCATATTTCCCTAATTATTGCTACTGATACCCTAAACTATCGGTGTGAGATATCACTATGAACAAATATCTCAGATATATGCTATTTTGCATTGGCGATTCCAGAGATCGCCATCTTGGTGTGTCCCCGGCATAACACCCTGCAAGAGACCGTAAATATACATACACCCCTGACCGAAGCCACTGCAGTGAGCCCGGTCAGACACCACGGGCCGCGCCGGTCCCGGCCCCCGCCCGGACACCGCCCCTCTCCCGTCTCCGTCCAGGCTCCCACCGGCCGGTGCATGGTCCCCCCCCCCCCCCCCCCGCAGCCCCCCGTCACCTCAAATCCCCCCTTAAGCCGGACGTAAGTGATTTGCACAGGGGTTTGGAAGGCTCTATTATCGCCCGGTCAGTGCTTAATGAAGTCGTCCAACAACAAGGGTAGCGGGTACCGTGCGGCCCTGTAAATCCTGTTAAGATGTTGATGGGGTCCCTGGAGGTGGATTAAAGCAGGACTTTCTCCGGGAGGTTCGGTGCCTTTGATCCCACACACACCACTGATCCCTTAGCCTTGTCTACAGCCACACATGCAGGGGATACATGGCAAAGCTGAGCCGCCACTGCCGCACCTTGGGTAAAGTTATCACTGAAAATAACCCGCTGTTGGAGGTGTCGTGAAAATGAAACGTGCAAACAGGTTGGCACAAGAGATTAAGGGAGGAGACACAGCAAGCGAGTATTGCAGCGATTTCTGTAGTTGCCAACACAAAATGGCGTGTATGTGAGCTGTTATTTCATATTTCACCTGATTATTGCTTCCCAGATGCTAAATTATAGGCAGGAGATATTCATATGAAATGATATCTCACATATATGCCAATTTGCGTTGGCGATTCCAGAGATCGCTGCCATCATTATACCGGGGACACACCAAGCGAGGAACGCGGCGATTTCCGCAATCGCCAACACAAAATGGCATATATGTGAGATATCATTTCATAGTAATATCTCCTAATGATAATTTAGCGCATCGGGAGCAATAATCAGGTGAAATATAAAAGATATTAGCTCACATATACGCCATTTTTTGTTGGCGACTCTGGAAATCGCTGCGTTTCTCGCTTGGTGTGTCCCCGGTATAAAGCTTGAGACACGGCAAGTGAGTATTGCAGCAACTTCTGTAGTTGCCAACACAAAATAGGGTAAATGTGAGCTATTTTTTTCATATTTCAACTGATTATTGCTTCTGGGACTCTAAACTATCGGTGGGAAATATTACTATCAAATAATATCTCACATATATGCTATTTTGTGTTGGCGATTCCGGAAATCCTTGCAATACTCGCTTGGTGTGTGCCCGACATAAGACACCGGGAACACAGCAAGTGAGAAACGCAACGATCTCTGTAATCGCCAACACAAAATGGTGTATATGTGAGCTATTTATTCATATTTCACCTGATTATTGCTTCCAAGATGCTAAATTATAGGCAGGAGATATTCCTATGAGATAACAATATCTCGGATACACGCCATTTTGTGTTGGCGATTCCAGAGATTGCTGACTTCACTGGCTTGGGGTATCCCCGGTATAAGACACCGGGAACACAGCAGGTGGGAAACGCAATCATTTCCAGAATAAAGCCGAAGACACACCAAGCAAGAAATGCAGCGAGTTCCGTAATCGCCAACACAAAATGGCCTATATGTGAGCTATTATTTCATATTTCCCCTGATTATTGTTTCCAAGATGCTAAATTATAGGCAGGAGATAGCCTATTCCTATGAAATAATATCTCACATACACGCCAATTTGTGTTGGCGATTCCAGAGATCGCTGCCTTCAGTCGCTTGGTGTGTCTCCGGTATTACTAACACAAAATGACATGTATATGTGAGGTCGTTTCATGGTAATATCTCCCACTGATGATTTAGTGTCTCAGAAGAAATTATCAGGTGAAATATGAAATAATTAGAAGGAATCTCATGAGATGAAAATAATTTGGTCCGTACTCCACTGAGCTTGGCCGCGGAGTAATTCATGATGTGAAGCTGAGTGAATTACGTATAGCGGTTGAAAATCGCTGCGTTTTTCGCTTGGTGTGTCTCCGGCTTGAAGTGAAATTCACACGGTGGGATTCATGTACCTCACAGGGTTCAATATCTCATGAGATTCTGTTCCTTTTCCTTTTTTAAGTAGAATTCACATGGTGAGATTCATGTACCTCACAGGGTTCAAAATTGCATGAGATTCTGTTCCTTTTTAGGGGTAAATGCCGCCAACAATTGCAGCGGGAAAAGACATGTCTCAGGGGAATGGAACCCTAAAATTTAGACTAAGGTATTGTGTTAGAGTACAGAGTGTTAGGAGGATTTGTCTCAGACGAACACCCTGTGAGGTACATAAATCCCATCGTGTGAATCCCGCAATACATACTGGACACAAGCAGACTGAGGGTGCTGTAGTATTGGTGAATTAAGCCAGTGCTCCTGTAAACTGTTAGTTCTTACAGTGCCGTGAATTCCATATACCGATTTAGATTTACATTCGGAAATCATGGTATATATGAATTTTCCCATATCAATGCGCGTCTAGACTTTGATAACTTGTTACTGTATTACACGGAAGGAAGTTTTGTAACGTTTGATAGTATTTGAATAATTTGAAATATGTGGGCCCGACATGTGACTAGCATTTTCGTGTCCAAGAGGTTTAAAGATAAAGGTGTTTGTCTTGCTGTAAAAAGCATTTGTAGATCTATTCATATCCGATAAATTCTGTGCCTTGTGCAGTTCGCTAATTCATTCTTATTCTTCTTATGATTGATTACATGATAAAATCTCTCCGAATATAGTATTAGCATATGGCTTATTTTTCATCGTCATTTTAGCAATTTAATTTGTACAAGCATTTGTTCTTTGTTAAGTCTGCCAAGATCTAACTCGAATGAATACATATAGAAACAGAACAAAAAATCGCACCGATTCCAAATCACATTTAGACAAGTTTTATTACCATATAATAATTATAATACTTAAGGCCTAGCTTAATGGGTGGCCAGATAGCTTGGTTTTTGTAATGTTTGAGTCTCTGATATCAGTAATGACATTCTGTTCACAGGAAACTTATCGGCGACGACATTAGTTAATAATATACACAACTTATATGGGCACAACACAGAAATAAGTTCATTGGTTTGATTGTCTGTACAGGATGAAGGCATATACACTTCAGTCGAGGATGGGGACTTCTCTCGGCCACAAACAAACTGAGTAATAAATAAAAAGGAGAAAATACGGCAACAGCTTTACCTTAAAGACATGGAGAATGAGTGACGTTTTGGAAGTGGCACATCGTATGCATATTATGTTTTCTACATGTCCTTTGCTGGAAGCCAGTTTGTAGCAGTCATGGCATCATTTTTTTATGTAAAAATCTCCCTTTTTAGGCTCTTTAGGGGTCATTGAAACGCACCAGTGTGACTTCTCACTGAACTGGATGACCTCCCGCCTAAAACAAAACGAGAATTGTTTCTCTATAGCTCGGGAGATTGCCTTTGGTTGTTCACAGTTTGTGTAGGTTCTTGTGTTCATATTAAGACAGTAAGTACTATGGGTTGGGTCTCTTCTATAAGTACACATTCAGAACAATGCCTTGTTTGAATTGTCTACAGATATCATGAACCAGGCTTGTCCGAGTCCTCCAACGCTTTTGAATGATGCTCTAAAATGATAAAATAATAATAATAATAATGCATATAATATAAATGTCATTATCAGAAACATGAGGAGTGACTGAAAGCGTTGCTGCTGCTGCTGTTGGTATTATAGGATGATGTGGTGGTGTTTTCCATGCCCTCCCCGTCCGTACCTACGACAGGGAGACCTGAGGCATGGCGTCAGAACTTGCTGCAGTCGTATGAGGAGTAGGGGTTTTTGTAGGACGATCGGAAGGCGGCTGCTGTGAGTTGACAGCTCTGACTAGTGGCTTGTCCCGGCTGCGTTGATAACAGCCTGGAGGAGTCGAATACGCTGGAGTAGCAGCCCGCGGTGCCGGCCATGTCGGCGGCCGTGTAGGTGACTTCCGCCCCTGGAGGCATGTACCAGTTGTGCCTCGGGTACTGGCTCGCCGTCGCCGATACGGAAGCCATGTTGAGAACGGGCGGCGGCGGGGCGTGCGGCGGCGACGGCGACGTCAAATTTGCCAACGTCGACGCTGTATGACTTCCGCTTCCGCCGCTGCTCCCGCCGGCGCTACTTCCGCTTCCGGTGGGGTCCTCCTGCGGCACGATGGACATGCATTGCTGGCGGGGGTCCCCCGGGAGGGGTCCTGAGGTCAGTTGCCCGAACATGTTCTGCGCGCCGCTGCAGTGGTAGTTGACGGAGGGCGGAGGGTTGGCGGAGGGCGGGACCCCCGCGACGCTCAGTCCGGGGGTGGCGCTGGGGGAGTTCTGCGTGCAGGAGGAGGACGGGGAGCGGTGGTAGGCCTCCCGGCCGTACGGCGACATGGAGAGCGGCTGCGGCGACACGAGCTGCCCGTGCGACCCGCTCCCGACGCCGCCCCCGCCGCCGCCCATCCCCAGCCGCTGGCCCATCATCGTCGAGTACACGTCGGCACTTCCGCCGGAAGTGGCCGTCATCGTCGTCATGATGTTCTCGACGGAGAAACTGCTGCCGACGCTGCTGTCGATGGGGACGAGTGGGTCGGTGGGGATGGGGAGGGCGTTGGGGCCATTCTGCTGCTGTTGTTGCTGCTGCTGCTGCTGTTGTTGCTGTTGTTGTTGTTGTTGTTGTTGCTGTTGTTGGGACCCGGCCCCGGGAGTCCCGGGACTCCGGCCGTGCGGGACCGACTCCCCCGGGTTGTGGTGCGGCGGGGCCGACTGCGACATACCCCCGCCGCCGCCGCCGTTCATACAGTCCTCCCGGGAGTCAAGCGGCTCCAGCTTGGTAAGAGGCTCTATCGTCCGAACCCCGTGCGGCTTGTGGTGGTGGATGCCGGCCGTGCCCCCGCCTCCCCCGCTCAGATGCCCCGGGCCGCCCCCGGAGCTGCTCCGCCCGCCTGGCCCCGAGCAACTCTCCCCGGATTCGCTCTTGACGCTGCCGTCAGACCCGTGGTGGCTGCCGGTCTCTCCCCCGCCGTCCAGCCCGTCCTCCCCCGCTCTCCCCGCACCTCCACCGCCGCTGCCACTCTTCCCCTCCGTCTCCCCCAAGTCCTCCCCGCCTTTCTCCAGCATACCTTTATCCTTCATAACGTCCTTGCGCTTGAATCTCCGGCGGCGTCGGAGGTAGCTGCCGTTATCGAACATATTATAGGAGTCGGGATCCAGGGACCAGTAGGAACCCTTCCCTGGCTTCTTATCGTCCCGGGGGATCTTAATGAAGCATTCATTGAGGCTCAAATTATGTCTGATCGAGTTCTGCCAACCTTGCTTATTCTCGCGATAATACGGGAACCTATCCATGATAAACTGATAGATACCATTCAGTGTGATTCGCTTCTCCGGGGCTGCCTGGATGGCCATGGCGATAAGAGCGATGTACGAGTAAGGAGGCTTCACCATATCCTTCACGTGTTGATGCTGGCCGGGTCCGTACGGGGACCCATACGGCGTGGTGTGCCGGCTCATGCCGTACTGGTCAGCCGCCGCGCCGTACATTCCTGTCATAGCGCCCATCCCCATGGTCCCCATGGAGGAATAGCCGGCCGTAGACCCGACGGCGGCGGCGTGGCGGTAGTAGTTGTCCGGGCTGTATAACCCGGACATAACGGAGCTCAGCCCCGGCGACTGACCCATCGTCCCCATCGTGCTCATGGAGTGGGACGGGTAGCGCGCCTGGAGGCCTCCCGGCTGCATCTCCGACAACATCCGCTCTGATGGGTACTCCACGGCGGCGACAGGAGGAGGGGCGGCGGGCGGCACCGCGACCGACGGCGGCCGGCGACGAACGAGTCACCGCTCGTGGGGGTAGGGTAGCGCCGGACCGGGCCGGGCAGTGGAGCTGGGAAATGATGCCTGAGAACCGATGACTAACACCCAAACTCTCAGTCCGTATACTTGGAGGAAACTAACACCACAACGAGCAAGTCCACGGGTTACAGTATAGTGTAGGTAACACTGGTAGGTGGTGGTGGTGTGTTTGTGTGTGTGTGGGTGGATACCTCTTGTTAAGTCAGACGTCTACTTAGAAGACTAACCTGGTGTTTTAAGTCAGGATGAATACATTCAATCCCTGGTGCTGGTGACTGTAGTGGTAGGGATGATGATGGTGGTGGGAGACACTCCCGGAGGCTGTCGCTGCTGCTGTAGATGCTGCTACGCCTCCAGTGCCAGCCGGAGTATGAACCCACAGGAGGATGCTGTGGTGTGGAGGAGTAGAAGCAGGAGGAGGGACAACAGTACCACACATAGACCTGCCCGCGTGTGAGTTAGTCATGGGACTGGAGTCACGAGTCCCACAGAAAACGACGACTCCCTCCGCTTGTGAAAACGTCTCAAAGTGAACTAGATCTCCGGTGCCTGTGTAGTGAAGAACACGTCCCGGCTAGAGCTGGATCTCTCCTCCGTCGTAGAACCGCCGCGCCCGCCACCCGCCGTTCTTCTGTTATCTCCGTGTGGAGCGGCACCACCGAGGTACGAGTCGTTCTCCCGGAGTGGAGTGGTGTGTTGGTGGTGGTGGTGGTGGTGGAGTGTGGAGTGGGTGCCGGTAGGTGTCACTGTGGTGTTGGCGGGCCGTGCTCCACCCTGGAGAAGTCTGTTACTGGAGGAGGAGGAGGTGGAGGAGGTGAAGGACGGGCACCTACGTCCTAACCCACTCTGTACGCTCCCGGCAGAGTGGATCTGTGTTTATACTCGTGCGAATCACTCGCCTGTGGACTCCACATTGACGCCGCACACTCTCTGTGTCTCTCTCTCCTCTCCCTCCTCGCCCTCCGCGCTCAAACGAGGCTTGACGGATCACCACTGACACTCGCCCCGCCCACCGCGCGCAACAACCAATCAGAACCCACCTCTCAACCACCGCCAGCCAATGAGCGCGCGCGACACACGTTGTAGCGCTCCGGGCGCTGCACACACTCTCCCCCCGCTTGCCCAGCCGCACGTACACACTCCCCCATCACACGCACCGCTGGACTTATAATTAATAGCAAGTGACCGGGGTGAGCTCGTCTTTCAGCGGCACAATTGGCGCTCCACCGTCACCCGTTTTAACAATTAGGTCTTCCACTCCGGGCCACTGCGCTCGACCAAAATCAGTGCCAACTACCCTGTAGTCAGTTGGCAGTGCGTCTAGGGACGGGATTATATCCGCTGGTATATACCCCGCCACTGCCATCGTCGGTGATTGTCGGTCGCCCAACAACGCCCCCGGTTTCCGATTACGCTCGTCCTAACTTCTGTCTCCACTCGCGAGATTCTGCCAGAGAACCCATCCATTGTAACTACTAGCATGTGTAAACTGTACACGTATAGTTAAACTATAAATGCAACTTAGTCTCATTATATTCTGACATGAACACATTAGGTTTATTTATTATTTATTTATCAATATTTATTATTCGTGCACATCTTATACATTGTAGTACTTCTTACGTGTTCTTAGTGTTTAGCGAAAATTTATTCTCACCACTGGAAATAATGTCGATAGGCTTAACAATGGGAACTCGTTCTCCATGCCCCTAGAAATATTGCAATCCGTTCTCCATTGTCTATATCCTGTGTGTTGTCCCTTATTTTAGTGTGTACATGGGTGAGATAAATACAGAAAGTAACTTGTTTTGGTCAAAGTCATTGTTCTCAAACTCGTTTGAACGCTACATGATATTCATTCGGCTGTCACCTCGTTCATACTGTAACGACTGGAAATAACTGCACACAACTACTACTTCAGCACAAGTCTGTCTACTCTTTTAATCCACACGCTTAAATAGTATACAGATACAAGGCATCCGTCATGATTGGATGGCTAAGATATGATACTAATGATATGCATACTCATTTACTTATACCACGCCCCCAGTGGTGGCCAGGACTGAGGCGGCCTCTTATCAGTTTACAAGATATGGGGCCTATGCTATTTCGTTACCGTCTACACATATGGGTATCATTACATTCCTCCACCATCAAGTAAATTCCAATACTTTGGAATGACAGCACATACTACGAATAACGTATTATCATCTTAGTCCATATTTCACAATCAGTTCTTTGAGTACATTACAATAGTCTTATAATAGTTTAAAAAATACATATCTTCTAACGTTTTTGTCCACTAGTTATACGCTGCTTGCAGGCTTGCATGAATCATTACGCTGGGGGAAGTTCCGGGTACAGAGTACCATTCATAGTTTCTACTGGTATCATCGGCGCAATCTCTGGTTTGGGTCCGTTGAAGCTATCTGCTATCACCGACTTCACTACCTTTAAGACAAAGGTCCGCTTCATGTACACGAGAATACCTGCGACCGCTCCCATTATAATCACCACATCCATAAGACTAATTGAGAGGGCCGACACGGCCAACGTTTGCCGTGGGGATCCAAGAGATCTCAGCGGTAGGCCCCAGTCCACAATGTCTTGTACCGGCAGCGTGATGGGACCTAATTTGACTAACTCATGGTACACCTGGTCATCGGCGTCTTCGGGCCACAATACCTCAAGCGGCGGCAACGGTACTGGTTCAGGGATTCGCATCTCCACTCGTCTGAAACCCACATTCACTCCTTTTAGGGTCCAATCTTCTGTCTCCAATGCACATTGTTCGTTTAGGATCAACTGTGTGATCTTTGTGAGTTCTTCCTTCTTTGGCGCAAGTCCAATACAGCGATGTGTCAGCGTTATATTAGCGAATGGTATTATGGTGATAAGTGACGGCTGCCGTAGGTCATGTATCACCTGAGACTTTTCCATTGGTTTAGGGGCTATCTCGATTTTGCACTTAGTTCCCCCTTCTCCAACTACTATCGAGGCTTCACATCCTTGTTGCTTGTACTGTATGGCTGGGAAACATGCCATCGGTTCACGGCCCACACACACATCATCCTTAGGCGTGAACGAGGAAGTTGATTCAGAAGATATGGCTATTTTGTTCTTTCCCACCATCGTCCTTGTTAACTTGGGTGAAATCAGCACAGGAAAATATTGGAGTCGATGCGTGATGTATACGTCTCGAGTTACCGCAGGTATCAATATTTTGTATGCCAGTTTGCTCTCATGGGACCACAACAACTCAACATCAGTATTTTGATAGTACCAACTTTCCGATAATACCGCATGCCCTGACTTCTCCAATTCACGTAAGATATTGACCAATTCAACAGGCCTTAAGATATCTCGTGACAGTTTCCTTCTCTCGAGCTGCATGGCTTGTTGATGGAACAAATCAACTGTTCTCGCAAACTGCGCTACCACAAGATCCATTAGCGCAAATACTTGTTCAACTATTTGTTTTACTTGCAATATTTGAATAGCGTGGATATGATCTTGTACCTGGTCATTGATTTTACTCACAATTTGTTGTAGTTTGTTCGCGTGACTTTGCAAGGCGTGTAGTCCCTCTCTATTTTCCTGCATGTGGCGTTGTGTAAGGTTGAGTACTGATAGCAGCTGGGCATCATGCTGTTGAATGCGCTCCATTTCTCCAGTCAGGTGGGTCACTTGCATTGTCAACAGCCTAACATCAGATTCAGTAGCTACCCCAAAACAGGCTTTTGCCAATTCTGCAAGTATAGAACGAAAACCTCTTCTCCGTCGGTTGGTCCCTCTAACTTCTTCCTGTACTTGTTCTTTACCGGTTTCTATAATGCGCCGATTGTGCGCCACTCTTAGGTCCCAGATGTCTATAGTGTTTTGATCCAACTGCTTACCAGATATATTCTTGTAATGGTTGACCTGCATCTGTAGCGTCTCTATATCGGGTACAGTTGGTGCCTCTAGGGTGACCACCACGGTCCATAGGGCTGAGACAACACGTGTGTCTCCTTCCAGAGTGACTAAAACTCCATCCTGTTGTAGTATGGGGGAGCGTTGATGTTCTTTTGCCTCTGATGGTGTTCCTTTGGTTAGTAGGATCAGTATACCCATCAACACTACTTGTGTGGTCATGACGATGTTGAGTCTTCCGAGGTAGACCACTCTTTGTAATTTACCTCTGAGCTTAGTGGTAGTCCAGCCGCACTTCGGTGATCTGCCCGTGTCCGTAATGTACGAGATGGTGTGTACTGCGACG